>BGZK01001176.1:0-195272 GCA_005406025.1 Eumeta japonica
GGAATACTAGATCTACTATTTTTTCAAAAAATTGTATGTACAGCAGCAAAAAAGCAACAATGTCCAAAGAAAAAAACCGAGATTCGTATTGGCACCAGCATAAACATATACCAGAACCAGGATCGAAATTGAGAACATAATATACAATCTTTGCTAAATTTTAACTTACGCACAACGAAGCCGACGGAAAAGGGCTGGTAACATAATACGAATAGACTATAAAGTATACCTAATTTGAACTGCAACCAAATTTAGACTTTTTTGCTAGTCCTAAACGGATTATTTTGCCAGCCGGATCACAGAAGAATTCTAATATAATTAAAATATTGCTAACCGATTCAAAGTCCATTCATATTCGCATTAGGTCCGTCAAGTTTCCGTGTAGGTACAAGCGGAAGTACGCGGAAGGTCCATAAAACATTGTCGAGAGAATGGTATGTTAAAGTAAGCCCTACTCAGAAATCGAGAATCCCTCTAGTCGCCCCTTTTCGCCGCGCGTATTCAGAGAGAAAATTAGATATCAGTGGATATTGAACGTCGCTGAGTGAATTTATTGTTGAGCGAGACGCGCTCGAGACTGATACGTTTTTGTCTCGAATGGGTTTTCGGCTTTTTGTTATTTTAGATGTAGCGTCGGAGCCGTTCCTGTCCGGTGAATACATTTCGATTTTTCGTATCGATATTTCGTATTCGACTTGTAGGTTAGACACTTGACAAGACACCGATACGACTTGTGAACGTTCGTGTATGAGCGCTTTAAGAGTCCAAATTGAAGCAGTTTAGAAATGTTTTTAGAAAAGGTCACATTATCTATCCTAAAGGAAATGAATGGTGTACTTTTAAGCATGCTCGTGTTTAGAGATCCGGTTATTGTTCTTTCTCAAAATAAATTTATACAAAGGCAATTGCCCTTTAGTAAGATATGAAAACGACATCCGGTGAAAACTTTAATCGTGCAGTTTATCTTTAAAATCTCAGAAAACCATTTGAGATAACCGAAAACGAAGCATTTGATGCATCTAAAAGTTTGGCGATCGCATAAAAGTATCATACATCAACTAGAGTACGCTTTAAATATTATAAAAAAATACCTTGGCCTAATGAGAGATTTGCCCGAAAATCAAAGCAAATCTTAATATGTAAAATCGGCGTCAACGAAACCAAATATATGTGTTCCTTATTTCAAAGACCAAAATTATAATTATTTTGTTAGAAGAGGAAAAATGGGCATGCATGAAAATTGAGGCGTTACTTTTTTGCCTAATGGGACAACTTAATTCTGAGTAGGTATATTGTTAAATAGAGCTTGGTGAATAAAGAAAATGTATTATATACATATGAATATAATTAAAAATATTTTTACTTTTACATAGAATGTTATTATATTTTTAATACCATCTGTTGGAAATTGAAAAATTTATAGGACATATATTTATATTACAAAATATTAAAATAAACATTTCTATTTTTCCTCTTTTTCAATAAAGACATAATATCTTTTTATTTATAATTTTTTCATGAATTTGAATGAAAAAACATGTTTTTTTATTTATCATTTTTATATATGCAAATTTTCCAGGAATAATTTGTCAAATAAATTATTTATCGAAGCCTATATTCATAATCTATATATTAACAGGTAATTCTGTTAAATATTTTCACTTAAACAAGGTTACTAAGTATAATTTTGTTAGTATATGAAACTCTTATTATTTAACGAAATTATTTAATATGCTTGCAATACATTATACAACTTTGATTAAAATAAATTGAATATTATTGCATGCAATGCATGTATACATGCATTTAAATGCGCCATCAACCAGTAATTTAGGACAGTGTTGCAACAGACGCTGCATGTCTGGGCTGCATAGCAGAGACACCGTCCACTTGCAACCGTGTCTCAATCGATATAAAACATTCCGAAATCACTTTTTTGCCTGCTGGACATGCATTGAAAATAAAATTTAGCCAACCCTCCCAAAAAAGTGTTTTGCTTTTTGCTAGTTTTAGCTAAATAGAGGTACTTGCTTAATGTATGTTAAATTGCCAAGTTTACATGTTGTAGAATTGGCAGCTATGATCAATAGTAGTTCTCAACCCAAACTAAGACAGGGTGGAAGGCTAAAAGTTCCTAGTGTGAAATTAAAAGATCATGGGGAGATATGCCGTAGCACTGGAATGTTAAAAACCTGACACAAAAGACATAAGTAACTGATATGTGTATAAATGTGTAAATTTAAGTTTTCACCCGGATGAAACCGTGAAAATTGAACTTCGACTCCTAACGACTGGTTTGTTTGTATCACATTTCGTACCTGTTACATTATATTAAAAACAATGGATATTATGTTATCAAAACTGTACTGTTTAACTCATAAACATGGTACTTTATGATTACATTTGCAAAGAAATAGTTATTTCGTTATAAATACGTGAATTAAAATATTTTTTACGGTATAAATATATATTATTATCTCATTTTCTTAGATGTAGGTAATCCAGTTAGAAAGTCGTATACCCATTCGAGATATGTCAAATAGTCGTTTTATCCGTTTAATAGGTATAAAGCTTTTGTAGAATACCGAAAGCAGACTAAAAGCAAGTGGTCGAGGTGAGCCAATATGCGCGCGGCAGACGGCAATAACCGGCGGTGTCCGCTATCAAAGTGCCGCCGGCGGGAGAACGGTTCACTTTATTATTTGTTTTGTACTTCTTGTAATATTAAAACAGAGGGCGTTTCTGTACGCTTTGAAAAACGAGCCTTAAAAGTAACGACGCCGTATAAAAATGCACGATATTTACCTGTTCGTAGATTTTTGTTTGATGTTATAAAAGATGCAATTTGAGCTGCAGTTTATGCATAATACATACACCCGTATATGCACAAGCGCACGCGCACACACACATATGTATTTATATATGGATAAATAAAGGGATGTTTAGTGATTTCTATATCAGGTTTTTATTATACTTTTTACTTACAATTTACCCATTTTACATTAACATTAAGGAGCGGTGTCTAAATGTATTGTGATAAGGTAATGATTGATCGTTAACTTATTAATCGTAATATGCAAACATCATTTTTATGGGTATAAAACTGTGCTTGTGTCTGTGTTATATTGGTTTGTGACATTTATTCGACTGTCAAAATCTAGCGACCCCATGGATGTAACGTATTTTCATTCAATTAAAATTCAAAAATATCGTTATTCCATAGGTAACACATAAGACTTTAAATGGTAGTTCGTATTATAATAATCAATTATATCATGAACTTACCACTCGTTCACAAAGCAGTTTTCCCTCAAGAAGAATTAGAACGAGTAAGAAACTTAGGTTTTTCCCAAATTTTTAACACATTTAGTAAATAATTGTTTTATAATGATAGACGAGATTATTAAGACTGTTTAGACAAAAAGCCTCCATAACACGGAAATGACAATAGCTAAATTAAACGTTAGATTTCAGAGATAATATACGGACAGTCTATCAAACCTTACGGTTAACTATTTGCATTTTTGGTTTTGGTACATCTCGCCGTTAATTGTAATGTTCAAACACGATTCACATTCGAACAATTGTGATAAAGTAGATATTATAATATTATCCTATGGTTTATCAGCCCTTGTAATAATAATGTGCTCGTATAAAGTCAGCGCATTTTTGATACAATCTTAATTTAAATCGAACTATAAGTAATTATTAATATCCGATTATTTCTAATGATTGAAAATTATAGTAAGGAGTACAGAGTTAGGAACCCTAACAGAACAAAACATAACAGTAGGCGTGAGTAGAATACCGGCCGTGGTTGTGACTACAATCAGTAGGGAAGGTTTATTCTATTCTTGGCGGTGTAAATGTTTTTCAGAAACGGGCGGTATCTGTATCGCTTGACGATACATATCTTCTCCAACGCCCTTTATGCATCTCATAACAACATTCGGGCATTTGGACAGCATGGTTTGTATTAAATATTGGAATATGCTAGTTATACTCTAGACTAAAAAAAATGCGTGTTGTATGAACAATACTGCTTTTGTTACCTATTCATTGTTAATATCACAAAAGAACTTAATGTAAAATTACAATTCCGTATGTTGTATTGAATAAAAAATTACGGTTGTATTTGAGTACAGTCAATTCAAATTTTTTTTTTTTGTAAAAAATACCTATTTCAAAGTAAGAATAAAGATTGCGGTGAAATTGACCAGTGTCCTTTGTTGTAATAGCAACATATTATTAGTATTACTCACTAGTAACTTTAGTTAATATAAGATTTATGTTTTATTGAATACACAAAATAGTTTTCATGATAAACGTAACAAGCAGTATTTAGTAATAATAACTAATACGAAACGTAAAATTAACTAAATGGCATGTCAAAACACTAAGCTTTTATTACATCGATTTTATCAATATTTTTTTTCATAATAGTGATTATAAATTGTGTTCAAATAAACTAAAAACGTAATTGTTTTAAATTAAACCATTTTGTAAAATAAACTCACATAATATTATATTACCAAATACACAAATCTTTTGTGAAAAAAATAAAATTGTATTGTAAGTTTAACGTAAAAAGATACTGAAAAACGTAATTGTGGTGTTCAAAATTGCTTTCATATTATTTTTTATTGTAATTATAAATCGGTTAAGCCATTATAATTTGTATGTACATTAAATGTATGTACAAATATTAAAATGTAAGGGTAGTAAATATTAAAACAGCAACATTTTTTTTTTGTAAAAATAATGTCGGTACATCATTATATTAACAAAAAAAATCTTATAGAGTCAATTAATTTTAATGAAAATTGCTTTATTTTGGTTCACATAAATTAAAATATTATTCTTAGTTAAAAGTTAGATTATGCAAAATCTTATGTTGACAACGGTATTTTATAAAAGAACAAACACACTTTTTTGTGATAATACCAACAAAACGCTTTCGTGTTTAGTATTAAAAACAATTGTATTATTTCTACACAGTACTATTTTGTTATTAAGGATGTTTTGTTGTTTAATGTATTATTTCTAATATAGTTCAGTAGATGGCGCTAACAAAAAAAGTTTACATCGCGCCATAGGTGTGCTGACGATCAGGCTTAGGAAATTCCAAGAGATTCTGTAGGCTATCGCTTCTCGACCTCTTGGCTGAGATCAAAGTGTAGTATTTTTTTTTATAAGTTCAATATCGTAAGTTCCCGCGTAGCGGAGATTAATTAGTATGTTAAACTGATTTTTATATGTAGTTTACCAAAATTAAATTGGTAAACTACATGAATGCAGTTTTGTTAAAAGTACAAAATAAGTTTCGTTAAAGGTACTACAATCATTTAATAGCATATACCAAACACTTCTAGTCATATGTACTTAAATAATATAATTACAAATACAGAGATTCCTAGTAAATATACTACACTCGTTAAGTAAAAAGAATCCTTATTTTACATATTTTTCTAATAATTATTGTAAATTTGATTAAAGTTTTAAGTTAAATTAACACAATATGAACTATTTAAATTCACTATAACATTAATAAATGTGTATTAAAAAAAATATTTACTTAACAATATTTATATAATAAAAATAACGTCGTACTTATGTAGGTTATCGAAAATCGTTTATTTTGTTATTTAACCAAAGTTTTTTTTTTCAAGCACAACACTTCGGATGTCGTTCTTCGTGGTAGGCTACTTACTATTCTTTGCAGAGGTGAACTTATTTATTACCGTCACATAAATACATCATCTTTTATATCACGTTAACAAAGCGATGCGCTGGGCAGCATAAGTATAACATCAAAACGTTCTACTTTGGCACGGGCGGGCGCCTAAAAGTACTTTGACTTTATCTGCTGGTGGGGCACATGCATCCTTTTTCATTAAATGTACTGTATTTGTGTTGATAATTCACGCTGTAATACTAGCCTCCCTTAAACCAGAGGTTATCACCGAGTGAACCATTATTTCAATATAAGTGGTACGCTGCAATCTACGGTTGGTGGAGACCGAGAAGCGGAATCTTTTGCGGTTTACGGTAAATAGGAAACGAAAGGTAGGAAAGCGAAGAAACCAGTGTGTGAACTGAGTTGGAGTGAGTTGGGATAGTAGCGGCAGCGGAATACAACGATTCGTCGTGTAGGGACTATGTCAGCTCTGAACAGCTTATTACGGACTGTTTTTTCGATTGATGTTGGCCATGTTAATTGTTTGCATGTCCAAAAGTATGCGATTTCCACGAAGTCACAGATATGATGAATGAAAGATATATGTTGTTCAACAGAATCTGAGTTCGTAGGTTTAGAACGAGAGACTAGATGCTCAATGCGTCTAGATGTAAGGTTTGGATGTTAGAATTAAGCTACTCCAGCTGGTCACTTTGCTAAGGTGATATAGAGCATGATCTCTTTGTATTGCGGTGATGTACGGTGCCGTTCCTATTGAAGTTATGACCTACCATGATGAGCGATGTTTGCAGTCGCAGACAGAAGAAAGGGTATATCGGTTTTTCTGTTTACCGGACACAAACTTTGGAGCAGTCCTAGATACATCTTTAAGCCAGTGTATAACGTTTGAGTACTATGTTTTAGCTACTCGAGAGTGTTACTTTGTTATGGTGACGTAGAACTGCATTTATATAGCAGTATTTTGGTATACGATTCACTGTGCGATATAGTTCAAGTTCATGTTAAACAATCAAGCAAGGAATGGAGAATTTAGACTAAAGGCGATTATGTAAGAATTAAATTGTTGTTTATTAGGGAATTATTTCAAGTAATTTTTGGCTCTATCAGTAAACTACAAACTGTAGAAAAGTTAAAAAACATATAGGTAGTGATAGAAAACAAATTAATCCTAATAGCGATCACTATAGAGATTACATTTGCACATTATCGATTATTCATCACTTAAAATACATTTGTTTGATACATACAATTGTTAAAATAATAACAAAAAAAAACAAATTGTATTCTAAAATACATATCTGCAATGAAAAGATTTGAAGTTGAAAAACGGAAGTATAGTCTGGCGCAGGCGTCGCGGCGCGATATTCAGAACTTCCGCTGCTGACGTGCACGCCTCCGGAAATGAATGTCCGCTCGCAGATAGCGATCCGTTAGCACTAGATACTCTAAAAGTTTTCAGTATGGTGTTAGATTTTTTGTCTGATTGCGTTTCCAGACGTTTTTCAGATGTAAGGTATCGTATTATACATATTTCAAAGTCAGATGTTATATTCAGATTTGAGTTAGATTTATTTGTTAAAGTAGTAAATAAATAAATTTATAATAGTCTTTATGTCAAAGTTTCCTTAAAAGCTTGCCACTTAAAATTTGTAAAGAAAAAAATGACGTCGCTTCTTAGATTTGATCTAAACTACACCTGTAGAGTAGTAATCTTGTTATAGCAAACTTTTCAAATCAATAAAGTGCGAAAAAAAACTTTTGAATTCATTATAGAAACATTGTGTTCAAATAGAAACATTGATGAAAAGGGGGTTTTGTTTTTTCATCGTTCTCATTAAATGCAGGAGTTGCGAGTTCGATTTTTAGTATATGTTTTTTTACTATTTGTAATAATGTATTGCAAAAGTAATTCACTATTGGACAAGTTTTTCATGATAAAATTAAATTTCAAATCAGGCCCTGATAATTTACCTTTTTAGCTGTTATTCGGAACCGATAACGGATTTCTCTACACAAATTTTTCAGGATAATTGTTACGTCATTTTTCATGATAATGACGTAACAATTTTCGAGAAACTTGTGCAAGAGTTGTATTTTGTATTTATTAGCATAGTTTTATTATGAATGAATTTTATGTGGTTTGGTGCTTGTCTTTTATGTTGGGTTTGCGCTTACTATTCTTCTTAACTTCTGGTTAAATTCTGCTTAAAGGATAAGTGGCCTTGGAGCACCTATCCTTGCTACTCCCTCCCAAAATTTATAAAATTCAATGTGCCAGGAAATTTAGAAAGGACCACAGGAGGATATTGGATTTGTCAGAGAATCTCTCTCTGGGCTTGTGCCGGGCAGTCCTATTTTCGTACCGGGGAATCGGGAGCTCTAGGCTCGATTGAGGTGACGAGGTTCGCCACCCGTCATGCTTAGTTCCCGGAGGTCGAAATGTGGACTAGAAAAGTCCGCTTCGGTACTCTGAATATGTGTGGAGGTATGGATGATAAAATAAATGATGTTTGTGAACTGATAAAAGACAGGCGACTGGACATTCTATGCATGAATGAGACTAAAAGCAAAAGTAGTGGTGGAGCCATCAAACCTGGATCAAGATTTATTGGTTTGTTGTTGACCAGAGTCAACGAGGATGTCAGGGCGTTGGCTTCATCCCATCAGAAAAAAAAAAGGGAATGTGTAAATGGTTACGAATGTGAAAATCCAAGGCTCCTCCTGATACAAGTTAAAATTCGGGTGACACGGATTTTTGTTTTAGGCATATACGTTCCAGATATTCCCAAACTGCTCGAGGAGCGGGAGGAGGTTTGGGCTGATGTAAGGGAAATATTGGTGAAATGTGAGAGAAACGATAGGATCGTAATGTTAGGTATAGCTGGGTGGGTTATTAATAGCAAGAGAGATATGTAAAGATCGTACTATGTGAAAGTCTATAGACTCTATTGACCCTTCTGAGCAATAGGCGTGGGTTTATAATCATAATATGAATTTAATCATGTCTCACGCGATCTAATCTGAGAAGCACTCTGACAGCAATTGGTACCAGAGAACTACATAAATCTCATTTAGGATATGTAAACAGATGTTGTTATAAAAGTCGTAAGTCCCACAGGTATAGGCAGTACGTTTGAAGTTAAAGTTGGGGTACACCCAGGGATTACACCGAGTCCGCTACTTTTCAACACTACAGTGGTTCACTTAATAAAACTTTGCCAACAACTACTGCCTTAAACTATTTAGACAGCAGGATCGAAAAAGATGTTAATCACTGTACAACAATGTGATGGATGAAGCGGAGATAGCTCATAGACGTAATGTGTAATAAAAATGTCCCTTAAGTTTAAAGGACATCTGTTTTAGACTACCATTAGAACTGCTGTTCTGTATATTTCAGAAGCTTAGGCGGTCAACAAAATCTAGACAAACTGTACACTACAGAAGTGCGCATGTTTCGCAGGTCAGCGGGTGTAAAGATGAAGAAAGAAAACGGAAAATATTGCTTTTTTTTTGTAGTATTTCACGCTATTTAATTTATGCATATTTTCCATATATAAAGTTACAGAAAGTTACCAAAATTCCGAATACCATCTGGAGGTGTTCTTTAATATCTTTTTATTGAGAGAAAATGCGTCATATTCCTGTTCGAAAATAAAGTAATAATGGAAACACTATCTTAATTTCGTACTAAAACGTGTAATTTGAATTCGGGGAGCACTAGAACGCTCTGTCTTATCTATTCTGATACCTACTTATTTCAAACTGTACAGTCTCAGTCTTTCACCCATAGATTTAGTAAATAACTATTGTTAGATTAGATCGGCTACGGAGTATCTAAAGTGAGACCATAAATAATATACACTAGTGTGTGGATTACACAAGCAGCAAGGCAGATTGAGGTCAATTTTTTATAAGGGACGTCATAGATAGTAGAATTTCACGTATTTGTTAATGTTATTTTCAATTTCATTCGTAGGAATTTCGTCTGATTAAATGCTATAATCATCTCCATTCATTTATGTCCTCAGACTTTGGTGTGGGCTCTCTTGTTCTTGCTCATATAGTCAATGTCCGCAGCTCCGGCGGCATGGACATAAAATGTTTTGCTTTCCAATCTTGTTGAAACTTAAATCTGATGTCCACCTCGTTTTCTACCGCGGTCCACGTTCTTCCGTTCGTTTCTTTGATTTAAATTTCGATACAATACGTAGTTCCTTTTAATGTTAGTCTCCGAATGGCCACTAGTCTCGCTAATGTACGTTATATTACTCGGGGATAGTGTAGCTTTCTATAAGTTAAATATTATTAAAACCGTTTTATAGAAATAAATTTATGAATGAAGCCAGATGTAAACGTTGGCAGCGTAATTTACTTAAGAAAAGATGTCAAACTTACTATCATAAAAAAAAATTAGGATCGGTTCAGTAGGTCGGCTTAATGTTACAACTACGTAAGTTAATCCGAAGAACAATGTTAATTTTTTGTCAGAATTTTTTCTGAATGTGCATATAACGTATTAACAAAGTTTCACAATCAATAATTTAGGCGCGCATAGGGGAAAAACATTCAAACATTGTTTTTTATATATTTGAACTCCTTCATCATATATCATATATATATGTATATATATCAATCCCAATTTGGATCTCACTTTTGATTTTGAAGAAAAACAAAAATGTATATCCATCTTTTCTATCATGGGTTACGGTCGTGGGTTCATAAAAATATCCTGCAGAAAAGGCACTTTAAATTTTTTCGCAATTTCAAATTTTACAGGCAATTGTCCAATTTTTCCTTCCCTAATAATTTTATTCGGACTATAACGGACGTTGAAAAAATAAATTTGCCCAATCCGGTGTAGCTTCTTCCAGCTCAGTTTTCAAGTCATGCGCTTATCAAAAAACAACTTTTATTTTTTATTTATATACTTAAGCGGAAATTTTTTAGTTATTTTACAAAAAAGCATAACATTTGTAGCTATATTTTATAGACTATTCAAAAGCCAAATGAGCAGGCGGCTATCAGAGAATAGATGGTCACAGTCGCTCATAGACTCTCAACTATATAGGAGTCACTCCGGTTCCGGCAAGCTTTGCAGGCGTATTTTCAGTTTACCGTGGGAATGTGATAATTTTTCAAGTAAAAGGTTTGTTTCATACAACTAAATATGCAAAAAATAACTATTTTATTTATGTATTTTTATCTGTAGATAGACTACAGATGTTGTTTCTTAACAACAAATAGCCACTACATGATAGAAAACGGCAATAGATCGTTGAACAAAATGGCATGTATACATTATAATTAAATGTAAATAAAATACGATGAAAAATTATCTTCAATTTGTAAGTATATAAAATACGAAGAAGCTTTCTCTCCGTTCTTATATACATATAATAATTTTAATATAATATTAAAACTCCTAAGAAATCAAAAATAGTCAAAAAATAAAAGAAAGATGGGACGATAAATAATAACCTCTAACAAAACATCGACTAATAAAAAAATCGGATTTCATACCTGCTTTCCCCTCACTCTCACTTCTGGAGTGGAGTTTAGAGTAAGTTGAGGGAAGGCCCTCTTAAAGGGCGATTTACTGAACAGCACTCCCGATCGCTGTCACCCGCAGGACACGACACTGAGTAGGGTCACTTTAAACCGACCCTTGATTGGATGTTGTTATAATACACAGAACTTTTATGATTACGACGGAAATAGGTATGGTGAGTTGGGTTTTATAGAAATTCCCTTGATTGGACTGAATTTAAGCTAATTGAATGTCTAAATGGCCGACAATTTAATTGTTATCGAATTATATAATTTATACAAATATCTGATATAAACTTAGAATTTAGAGAAGCTAACCCTGGTCGTGGGTTAGTGCAGTGAATGGTTTTATTAATATACTATATAAATAATATAAGGGATTTACACATGAAACATTTCGTTTTTCGAATGTCACTTGCCATACTCAAATAACCCGGTTTTTTGTTATTTCTCATAAATTAAATTTAATATGGATGTGTTTGTAGAGAATTCACTATACCAGATCAGTAGACATCTATCCGGTTTATTTATTTATTTTTCGTTAGCTCTATCCATGTCTTATTATGTGTAGAAATTTAGCTATATTTATAAAACCTTTTTCTATATAACGACTGATGTGAAATTATTGTGAATATGGACGAACAGTTTGTTTACATTACTGCCATGGGAGAGAGACACGTGGAGCTGGTAGTGCGAAAAATTCCTGATGCTAACGTAAGCGGCCGCAATCCGTAGCATCTGGTCTTGTATTTCTTATATGACCATGATACGCCGTAAGAGCGCTAGAAACTGTTGTACATTTTTAAAAAGAAATAGTAAATTGTAAGAAATAATGGGGCTTTGATGTACAAAGACTCGTTCGCTTGGGCAACTTTCCGTGAAAAATCTCAGCTTCTGTGACTATAACTTTGCATACTTGTAGGGTTACACAACTTAAAAGAGCGTAAATTCTGCGGAACAATAATAAAGACGCCTTGTTTCATATTAATTTTATGTTATGCCATACCTAGGCTTGTATGCTAAGTAGTTCTGAAATTAGACTGGATACGGTATAGTATTTTAAGTGATATATTTTCTAGTCATCATCCGATCTTAAGAAATGAAGCTAAATGTTGCTCTAGCTTAGTAAAATTTTCATGTGAAACACCCATGACAGTCTGTTTAATAGTTACGGAGATCAGCATGTTCAAACAGACAGAGAGATAAAATTTTACAGAGAACGCTATTGCATTCTCCATTACACTTATCACATTGCTTAATAGATATCTGTTTTTAGTTAATTGTATATAAGATTGATTAATTTTTTTAATTCGAAATCAGGCTTATAAGCTTCGTTTAAGTATAAAAATAGGCCTGTTAAAACATAAGCTCGTAATATATAAATCTGTAGCGTCTGTCTGTAAAATTTCGTGATAGATATTCGTTTTATGACTAACTGGCATCAATTCTATCATTTTTGAAATTATTTACGTCTGTTTGTCTGTCTTTCTATCATTTAAGGGATAAAAATTGATATACTGTAAGAACATGTCATCGTGCAAATGATGGGCTGCTATTTATTTGTCTGTCTGTTTGTCCGTCTGCTTCTTTTTTTTAAATTGGTGTAGAGTCAAAGCAAAGTCAAATTATAAGTTACTTTTCCTGTCTGTATGTCTTTACGATTAAAGAGCCGTTTTATTTACGCTGATGAAAATTGGTATTTAGTGGGAACATGTGATTGTTCAATGAATGGACTACTGACTGTCAGTCTATGTGAATGTTTTTATAACAGAAGGATGGTTGATCGATCATGATGAAAATTGGTATTCAGTAAAACAAATCATAGGCTACTTACTATCTGTTTGTCTGTGTGAATGTTTTTTTTATAATTTATGGACGAATTGATGATCTTGACGAGTTGACTAATTTTGAAAATTAATGTATGTTATTTTCATAAACCGTATGATAACCATAAAATGAATCAATAAAGGAGCTAGTTGACAAAATTTTAAAACTAGTTATTTATTACCTAGACATTATTTTATCCAAAATAATATATATTTTAAGGAAAAACTAATATTTACAATTAGTATTTTGCATTTAAAAATCAATTTAATTTTCCGTCAAAACGCTCAAGACTGTCATGGCGTCTTGAATGACGTCACAGCTCATAAACAAAACTGTTTGTTTACTAAGATTGGAAGTGTTTTAAAATAAAATGGATTTGTCGTCTTATAACTATTACAAGTGCTGTGTAGTGCCTCAGTGTGAAAGTACAAGCATAAAACGCCCAAAAATTATTTATATATGTTCCAAGAAATCAACAAATACGGAAAAAATTATTTGCTTTGCCTGGGAGGAATGATTGTCTGAAGAATGATAGTAAAAGGTCTACAAACAATACATACAAAATCAATAATCGGTAATAAAACATTAATATTTATATCTAAACTTATAATAAATATATTATACTTACATTGAAGCTTTAACATTGCGGAATTCCGATGAGCAAAGTCTCTATTTGATGCGAAAAATGTACCAAGCATAACGGCGTCAACTCTGGGCAAGTTATTGCTATTGCTTTTGCTAAATCCTGATTCCATGATGATATCTGTTTGTCTTTCACTATATGACTAAGAATAACTGTATTTACGTGTTAAAAAGGGATAAAACGAGAAATTATAATGAAAATGGCAGGAGGCTATCTGTTTGAATGAAAACGTCAACGACAGCAGATGTTTGTAGAGCCGTGACGTCACACTTTCTGATTGGTGTTTACTGTCACGTGACTTAATGCCTATTTTTTTAAAATTCATTTTCTAAAAATATAAATAATCTTTCATTTTTATGATAATTAGATTTTTTTTTCCTAATCTAAATGTCTTGATCTATAATTAGAAACTATAATCCATCCGATTTGTTCTTAGTGGAAACAAGCCGATTGTATGTTTATGTATATGAATCTAATTTGTTGTTTGTCGAATTTTGTATGGAACTTTTTATGGAGCGAGGTACGATTTTGAAAAGTGGCGAGATGTTACCTTACACTATTAGATGGTGATTTCAGATTTCACAAATAGTGGGTTTGTGTTCCAATATAAAAGTAAGTCGTATTTTGTTGATTTTCTTTTTGCGTGTTTAAGCTAATAATATGATTGCTATGATACTGGCGATTTCTTATACTCAGGACTGGAAAAATTCCTGAGAAAGGAAACCAGAAACAACATTTAATGTTGTCTGCGTACTTTTACTATGAACCGAACTATTAAACCGATGCTAAGAATTACGTCATTAATAAGAAAGTGTTTGAGTAAAATAGACTATTGACATTTCGCTTTTACTTCATCTGCGTATTTGTGCTATTATAGATTCTAAAAATTCTCTCACCCGTAGAATGTAACACTATCCCCAAGTAATATAACATAAATTTTATTATGATACTAGAATTTGCCCCGGCTTCGTCCGAATTGGAACTATAATCGGTAAAGGAAACGAAATTTCAAACGAGACAGAGCAGAACCGAGTATCAAAACGGGTAGATTTAAATATCAAAAACGAGACTACATAGTCGTAATCGACCATTGTACCGATATTAGAATCAATATCGGGACCAGAATTGGAACTTACTTAAATCGAGATCGGGGGTTTGTAAGGGTCGAGGGATCGAGGGTGATACAAATTCGTATCGAGAACAATGTCAGGATTAGAATGGAAAAGGTGACAAGTGGTCATTATTAATTATCGTAACCGGTCAATGTGTTGGACGAAGGAATTAATTCTGTTTATACGGGCGGAGCCGCGGGCGGAAACTGGTATAGAAATGATTCGCATCGCACTTTTTGATTTCCTGTAGCAAATGAATGGGAAAATTTATTTCTGCTTCTTCCGAGTCTCCGAACTACCTAATCCATATGTCATACAAGAAATATTCAGCCATATTTTTATACAAAATTAAACGTCCTCCAGAAAAGAGTTTAAGCAGTTTTTTCATAAGTCCACTAGTTCAAAAGTTATTCGAGGTCGAATTAGAACTTGTCGTAAATTAAACCAATTTCCGAATATTACAGTAGAACCATTACACATACAGAAAAGTGCATGTAATTCTAGATGTAATTGGCTTTTCTGGTACAGTTGTACAGCAAGTAGCTGGTACAGCAGGCTTGCCGCTACTCCTCCACAGCACCCCAGCATTTCTTACAAATATTTTTCATATCCGGGAGCCTTTCCAGCTTTCATAAGTTTTAGTGCTTTCATAATTTTATCTATGCTTTTTTTTTTCATTTTCACCATCATTCACATATTCAGTTTCAATAACATAGACATTTGCTATTCCATGTTCTCATGGTGCAACTGCAAAAACACTTTTGAAATAATTCCTCTAAGAAAATCATGCAGTGGTGGATTTATATTTTTTACGAGTGCAGGCCACTTTATTTCCGCTGCCCCATGCGTCTTTCCAAAATAATAATTTTCTGAAATTTCCCGCCCCTAGGCCGCGGCCTACACGGCCTATTGACAAATCCAGGACTGAAATCATGGGAAATAGCATTATCTTTCCCATGACTTTCTTCATTCAGTAAAATATCCGTTATTGACTCTAATCGCAATTATTAAATGTAACGATTTATTGAATATATAGACACATTTATATTCAATATTGCTTTTGTCAAAAAAAAATCACTACCAGATTGATTTTTAATACCACCAATTATGTTATTAATTATAATAACGAAATTGGGTGGGCGGGGAAGAAATTAATGTCGAATTAACTTTTAGGAACCGTTATCGGATCGTGAACGTTTTGTCACCTACATTTATATGCCAAGTCTTTATTATTGCCACAAAATATTATAAGTAAAGCTTCAACGTAATAAACGAACTTAGAAAAAAATTAGGCACAGTTTTAAAGAAGAGAAATAGCGTACGTTATAAGTTATAATTCTTTGATGTGATACTGTTTACATAAACCTAAATGTCTCTTATATAAATAATATAACATTCTTCCATCGTGTCGTATTGATATTACAGTGAAGTGTTAGCCGATCGTCGAGCTCACCAAGAGACAAGTAAACATTTGCTAATGTACTAGAGAAGCTAGCTCAAGCAATGATCGTGACTCCATTCAGCACGAGTAATTGATCAAACTATATCAAAGATTGATTGTTCATCGGATGATTGTTCACGACGCCTAGTTGTGTTTTATTTTTTAAATTATAACCACACTACAAAATCGACAAGAAAACGAAAACATTATGTAAGTGTCTGAAACAGTGATAAGCATCAGAATGAACTCAAATATTAATGGATTTGTGATTTGTAGACAAGATCGAACTAATTTGGTAATAAATTTCGTTTTGTTTGCGCTAGATGCGAGTGCCATTCTTTGCCATATCACATCGTAATAATATAAGCAATAATATGAAATATACAAGCTCGAAATAGAACTAAAGAAAGTCTTTTCAGACCAAAGAACTTATTTTTCATTGTATACATTAATGCGTCTTGTATCATACATGTTTTGGTGATCGAGAAAATTTGAATGTATTTTCAGAATCAGCCTTATTAAATTGGTCAGATGACTGTCTGAATAAGTGAAATATCTGATAACATTTATAAAACTAACTTCAACTTGTTAAAACTTTGTTCCAAACTACATACATGCCGAAATTGAGAAAAATACTCAACTTTGAAGCTTGTTAAATTTTATGGACATCAAAATCTTAATTTACGACCTTATCTATAATCAGTGTTCTGTGACGAAGAATACGTAGTAACTTCATCCTTATGAATCTACGACTAACGCGTACTCGTGACGTGTAATGAGAAGTGCAGTGAAATATAGAATTTTAATCAAACAGGCCCCATAAGAAAGGCAATAATTCGTTGAATATTGCAGCCGTGCAGCGTGAATATAGGAGTTAGGCAATAAATGAGAGACGAGGAAGCAGAGCATTCAGTGTTCGTGACGAGAACTCAGCCGGGCCGTTATCAAGTTTAATTAGAACGCAGCGCCGGCGCCCCCTGGCGACGACGCCCGCCGCACCGTGGATCACAGAATGACGAGTTTGCGAAAAATTATTTTTGTAGGTAACCACAAACGTGACTAATGCCTACGTCGTTGCGTTAAATGTGCATAGAGGTTTCATTAATTATACGCTTTATAGAATACCTACGTATATTAGATATAATTTGGCATACCTATTTGGTAAATATTTACATAGTAACATAGCTCTTAGTGGAAAAAGCGCCTGTGAAGCAGATGGAGTGCACCGGCAATTCGTTTTACAGGACAAAACACTTATATGAAATATTGGGTTTGAAAATCTCGATCGTAACTTCTTGGGATTACTACAGTATAGTAAACTTTATTTGTTGTCTCCGTCTACTTTAAATTTTTACAATGTTGTTAGCTTATCCTATCTCAGTATTGCATGTCCTATCTTATCATCTATCAGTATCCCACGACTTATCCCAGTATTACATGTTTATCTCGGATTAAAGTATTGGTTTGGCTTGATATGTAATGGTGAACTGAGGTGACCTTAGCGACCTTTTTACCATTTCAACCATCTATCTGTTCATTAATTTCTTGGTTCGTTTCTCGTCTTGGAATGGACAGAAGTCATTGAATCTAGACCCTGTTCAAAGTTGTTTAGACTCTCCTATCGATTTATTGTTAGATATCGAGTAGTCCTTAAGACGGTCGTAGTATCAAGGAATTTCAGTGGCCACCTTCCGGCTCTATCGTCTATCTCGCTTCTCTGTTCAAGGGTTGTTGTTTTCTTAGGTTGTAATTATCTTAGTGTTAAGGCACTCCACTGTTGATTGTTAAGATCCTCTTTTCAATTTATATCGAGGGGCTTCCTTCTCATGCTTCCCGCACCGGCTCGGTGCATGTCGGGGTCACTTCCGGCCGTTGTCTCCCGTAACAACGACAACGCGACTGCAACCGGCGGCTAAACGGAGCAGTTCGTTTCATCTGATCATTTGTCGATTCGCTTTTATGGTCGGGATCGAACCCGGTAACTTTTGGTTCAACGGCAACGAACGGCCTTAACGATACCACCACTGAAATAATTATTAAGGTCGTATAATGTAATTATCGTGTAAAAGCAATAATTATCATTGCAATTATTCATTCTTTCGCTTTAAGCATCGTCTAAGTAAATACGGATTCTATTTGATAACTTCATTTTGTGATAATGGATACTATTTGGTCTGCATAGATGCGAATTACACGGACACAAATGTGATTTGTTTTTGTTCTGGTTTTAATAACTTCATAGCCTGTGCATATGTTGGTATACACTATATAAGTGTGTGTGATATTTTCACGTTTGATCTTAAAATAAGTTTATTGCAAATATCAAATAAGTCTACATAGAATCTCAACTATTCGATTCTACAAATGTAACATCTTATTAGTAGAGCTATTGGTTACATGTGGTTTCAAGACATTACTATTTTTGCAATGAAAATAGGCAACAATTATTAGGAAATCGTAAATTATGAATATTGAAATCATTTCGAATATCTTTTAAAACATATTCCACATCACTGTTAGTTTACGAATAAAAGATAGAAAACATCACAGCAATAGAACTATTTATAACAGTTATAAATCCTATTCACAATATTGGAATAACGTGTATCAGTTTGCTCTAAATGCTATGAGATGTACATACATTTTTTCATATTAACCTACATAGAGAACCAGCGGGGTGTCTCGATGGGACTTCGTTAGTGCTCTATTGATATTTATCTTGTTTGTTGCTTTCGGTTTACCAAACAACATCGATAACAAATTTACCGGGATACATTCCGAGAATGTTTCCTCGTGTGTAGCTTGGTAATGGATATTTGAATGGTGCTGTTTGTGATTAATGATAATTATTATATTAATTATAAATATGTATATAAAATAATTAAAAAAATATATATAAGAATAGGTTGTATTTTAAAATCCGCGTTAAAAAGCTTTAAACTCAACATCTCAACAACAACATTTATTTACATCGATAAGAATCGTTATTCTGTTAACCGTTATTTTCCTTCATAAAACGTCACACTTTACATCATCATTCTATTTCTTATAGGAATTCTAAATACTTCTGGGAGATAGAAAGTAGTCTATATGTAGTAGAATAAACTCCTATATCTTTAGTTAAGCAATTCTGAAGATAACCCCGGAAGAAGCAGACAGTTAAAAAATATTGGCAAAATTAAAAAAAGACTGTATAGATGCTACTAACTTATAAATAACTCTATGTGTTTAAAAAATGTAATCATGTTCAAATCAAAGACAAAAAATTCAATTTTATTTATATGCGTAGATTGAGGGGCTGAGTCGTCCATGTGAATGTGTGTGACTGCTGTTACGGTCGACAATTAGAATGATACGAGGCACAAAGCGAGTGGTTTAATTTGGCTATTTTTTAATAGCATTTTAGAAGGGCAAACGATCTTGCTAGCTACCAGAGAGTAAGGGGTCATCGCCGCCCATGGATATTGACAACGCCAGTTTAGTCACCGGGGGGTTGCCAGCATTTCGGATAAGCAAAATTCTATCAGATAACTAATTGGTTATCTGATAAAATAGATAAGCGATAAGGGGAGGCGGAGTGGGGTGATGTAGGGCCGAGTGGGTGACCGAAAGTCTCACTCACTGGATGAAATGCAACAGCGGAAGCTTTTACCTCAAGCTTATAATTTGCGAGTGAACGTCAATTAAAAACTTGTCGACCAACTAGTCCGTGGTGATGATTCGATCTCGATACCTTCGACTTCGAAGACCATGCTCTCTACCGCTCAGCCATCACCATTCATTACGATGGTAATAATGGTTGTATTAAGAGCGCGGACCCAGTTCGTCCACTGTTCGCCGCTCTCTACATGACTGGCCGTTCGCGCCCAAAGAGCGATTTATGAGTTTCGTATCATAAAGCACTTAGCTGACCTGCCGTTACTGTGTTTTACGATCTCGGGCCATTAACGGGGGGCTGTAAATGAATTTAATCGCTGGCGTTCCTTTTATTGCATTGTTATAGCCCATGTCACAATGCTGCTATGCAGGCGTACTCAAAAAAATGATATTAAATACGCAACGAAATAGGAAGTGATGCTGTATACAACATAAATTTTCTGATGTCCTAAGCAAAATATTTAATTGAATGATTTAAGTTCACTTTACCTTTTTACTTTGACAAGGTGTTCCGAGTTTGATTTTTCTCACATATTTGAAAGGGGTCATTTTTACAACAGGTTATCTAATATATTCCTAAGACATGTAAATCAGTAAAAAATAAAGTCCGTAACAGGTTAAGGACAACTACAACATAAATTAAAGTCTTTCGAGCATTTTTATTTAAGAGTTTTGATCAAAAATTGATTATGGAAACAATATTAGATCAAGATGTAACAGACTTCGGTTCTGCTTATTCAGATCTAAGGTTCACCATACCTTTCTATTCATATAACAACTTGCTATCAAAAGGTTTGTGAAAATTCAACAATGAAAAAAAAGATTCTTTGCTAGTTCACCACGTTACATAATCTTCCAAAGCTTCTACTTCCAGTGAAATCACTTTAGAAGTGAGAATACATCGGAAAAATAAAGGTAATAACTGTATATGTTCGTGATGATGAGAGCGGTAGTGGCTGAGTAATCAACGCGCGGTCAGACCCAAGTTCGAATTCGAACCATGGACGAGCTGACCGATCACTTTTAAACTTAAGCCCAAATTAGTTCACGGGCTTCATGGTTCGGAGGCTACGTAGAGTCGCTTGTCCGGGACGCTGTCACCACGCTGGTGACGACCGTCTTTGACGGCCTCAAGCTCGTGCTGATACAGCGTCGAGGGTTATATCCTTCTACCTGAAACGAAAACATTGTGCAAAATCCAACGTAACAGCTCTACATCTTGAATGTATGCGACTCGTATGCCACTGATTTAAAACTGGCTACAATATTATAATTATTTATGCAAATACAGCATAAATTAAGTAAACACGTAAACCGTAACAACGGACATTCAAACTCATGAACTGATAAGAAATTGACTTAATCCTCGAAAGTACTTTCTTGAATCGAGAATAGGATCGAAAATTTTAGGCAGACAGCTTTTTTAGTGCTTGTAATATAGTCACAGTGCTTGGCGTTTTATCATTCATTTAATTTATTTTATCATTCGTGTATTCAGCATAATTATTATGGCATTGAATTGAGATAAAAATTATTAAGATATAAGGTGAATAAAAATAAGCGCCTTGTCCCTATGATAATATATCTGAAAATAATTTTATGAAGGATTTATAAAAAATAATATACTTCCCGTTAGCAGGAGATGCGAGTAACGTGTAGCGGGCGGGGCGGGGCGGGGCGGGACGGTAGTAAGTGGGTTATCCGCAGCTCTATAATCTGTTTTTGGTGTCCGCGTAGTAATTTATTGCTGGCCTACACATTGATCATTTTGGGTGCGGGCGCTCGCGTGACCTGCGCATAACTCCGTGTAGAGGCGACGTCCACATCCTATTGACGACTAAACACAGTCATCAACATACCGATCCATTGAAAAGTGTTTTCAATACATTATAGTTATGAATTATTAAATTAGATTTAAGACAATAAATCAAAACAGTGCCCTATAATTAATTATTGATAATTTCATGGATTTTTTTTCAATGTTGTACTATCTATACCACTGTATAAATCTATTGGTTCTGTCTGTACATTTATTTTTTTCACTTAATTTTGTGATAATAATCGTTTTATGATGCAGTGATTTACATTATACTATTTGTTTCATTTTTGTCTGTCTGTCTGTGTGTCTTTTTATAACTCAAGAACGTCTCGGACGATCGAAATGAAAATTGGTATACAATAATAAAATGTAGTAGCGCACCATAATAGGCTACTCTCTGTTGTTTTATTGTGTGTCTGTCTGTCTGTGTGTGTTTTTATAACGTAAGAATATTTTGACCGATAATTTTTAAAATTGGTATACAGTAAGAAGAATAGATTTCATAAATGGTAGGCTATTGTTTCCCGGTTTGTCTGTTTGTCTGTCTGTACGTTTGTCTACATATAAAGAAAAGTTTCACTGATCTTGATGAAAATTTGTGTACCGACAGTAAGAACATGTGATTGTGTAAATGATAGGCTACTGTCTGTCTATCTGTTTGTTGGTATGTGTTTTTTATAACTTATGTATAGCTGTATTTTTTATTAGTGAGTTTGTCAATATAAGTAAATAAAAGCATAAAGATACAATACAGAATATTTAATTTATGTTCAATGAGACATGAGGTTCAGGGCGCATGGTTGTTTTTTATGTGATCTCAGACATATAATAAGGTTCAACTTAGGTCTAAATTACCTAACTGTTTTATCAATTGAGACATATGATAAATATTATGCATGATTACAGTATAATTAATAAGCGTCACCCGACAACAAGTGCCGAGAAAAGATATATAATCAAATTTATTGATGTTCACAATCAAATGTGGTACAAAGAGATTAAGGTAGGTACCTGATTTTAAACATTGAACTGGGTTCACTTCCCACCTATATTTGTTTTTGGTCTCTCGTCTGTGATGAAACCTCGGCAGCAGGCAGTGCAGGCAAATATGTTAAAAGAAATGTTGCGCGCTGAGGCTGCCTCAGCAATGGAACATTGTGCACTTCCAAACTGCCGTCTGCGCATATAGATATCAGATATCCACTCTTGCGGGGGTGAATAAAAAAAGGAATCTTGAAACAACAAAAACACATGCAACTGATAATAACCGGTATACCAGATTTCAGAATTGACTTCTCTGAACAAAACATCGCATCTTACTCGTTACTCAGGAGGATCCCACGATAAATACTTATATTAGACAGGAGAAGGTTGACTGGTTATAATATTTCCTTGAAAGAAACTCGCTTTTTGCAATGTCTGCCCGGACGCTTTTCAAATCAGAAAAGAATACCCACGAATTTTTGTATTTGACACTAACAGTTAGATATTCAAAACAGATGCTTTTAAATTTCCTCTTCTTTATGATCCGTCGACTGAATCGAGTTATAAACGCAAAAAAGTTCCTTTACTTTTAATCAAAACGAATTATGGAACCATCACAATAACACTACATCTTGTTCAGAAGCATTTGTTCCGCATATTCGTGTCATTGAACAAAATAACGGAATCGATTTTAAAAGTTTCTTCATGAATGAGAAACTTCTTGAGTAAAATAGACTATAAACATTTCTATATGGCGTCAGCTGCATATTAAAGCTATTACATATTTTAAAACTTCTTCCACTAATAGCAATCTGCACCATCTCCGAGTAACACAAACTAAATTTTATTTTGGTAGTAGCCCCGTCCAAATCAGAATCGTGAGCGGTAGCGGAATCGATATTGCAAACAAGAAGAGAAACGAAGAGCAGATTCGAAAGTCGAGACCGGATGAGGACGCAATCGATAACGGAATCGAAAACGGAACCATGGTTGGAATCTAGTGTGGAAATAAAATAAGAACCAAAACATGTTCAGGATCGGAATAAGGAACAGTGCCGAGGTCAGAAATCAGAGCGGGGCTTCTTAACTCTAATCTACTTAGTCCGAGACCGGGTTCTGAATTAAAAGCGAGACTGCGATCCAAATAAAAAGTGAGACAAATCGGTACCGAAATCAGGTTTGGGATTGAGATCGTAAACGGTCTATACATAAGATAAAGGAAAAGTGTTCAAAATCCACGCGGGCAGAGCCATGGGCAGAAGATTTTTCATATTTCCCAATGCCACTTAGAGATGGCGCCCAATATGCGTAGATCGAACCGAGTATGACACTGGAGTAGCTTTTGTCTACCCGCGAAATGTGAGTTTCTTCACTATATCTTCATTAGATTTCGGCCAGCAGTATCTTTTAATAATGAAATGTATGTCAATTTAAAAAAAACAATAATTCATACATCCTCTATGAATTCGATGAATTTGTAGTACTTTGATTGGGAGTCGACAATCCTATTAATAATATGTAAAATATAATGCTCATAATACTATATCATTGTTGTTCAACGTATCCTGCTAGACAATTTTAAAATCGATTCTGAGAAAACTTCTAGAAAGACAATAATATCTTACTTATGCTGTGTAAACTGTATTTATTTTTTATTCTATGCATCAATTTGTTACTTCGCATTGAACTCTGGCACACATAAACGATAAATAACAGCTTTCGGTTGCTTAAAGGTGATTGATGAGATATAGAGGAAGTTGCGACTTGTGGGATTGAGAAGGAAAGAATATTCAATTGATGATCATTGTATGCAATCATTATGTTCACAAATAGTACTAAACTTTAAAGTGATTTTCAATAAGTCAAATATTGATGGAAACAAATTAATAAATAAAATAAAACAAAACTTCGTTTAGCTTTCAAATTAGATGGTACTTGTTTCGAATCTTAATCACGGGTGTGATGAGCTTTTAACTTAGGTCGAATCACATCAATCATGGAATGTCTTTGAGGAAACGCCATGCCGTTGATTTTGGACTTTGTTATCGCATTAATAAAAATAGATTGATAGCCCCGAACCATGCTGAGTCAGCCTATATAGCTTATTAGGTCCAAATCTCTTAATATGAAGTAAAAAGATTTTGAGAGAATATGTTTCAGGGTAATTAAAACTTGACACAGATGGCGTTGAAAATGATTTGCATCCATTTCCGTTGCATTGTCTGTTCCAAAAAAGAGTGAAAATAGATGGACAGAATAAATATATATAGAGCTATATATATAGGAAAATTATATGCAGACTAAAATGGTGTCATAATAAAAAAAGGGTCAAATTTTAAGCGTCTCTAACCGATGAACTTGCATGAAAAGATTGATCGATGTCAGTGAAGCAAGAGAGATATGCAAAGATCCATACCATGTGGAAATTTGTGGTTTCTGTGTACCCTTCTAGAAAATAGGCGTAGAGATGTAGCATAGTATAGAATTTGATTAAACTTTGGAATCGATCGGTTATGTAATTTCCAATGATATTAAAAAAACAATTACTTTTGTTAAGAAAATTAGGGCGCTATAAATTCAAACAACTGCATTCAAATTTTCAGAAAAGCTAGTGAAATTGAAACTCTCACGTGTAATGAACCCGATTTTAATCAATAGATTTATTTAAAAGATATCTAAAAGCATTAATCGACTTTAATAAACATTATAATGTTCGACAAGTTTTTGGATGATTCTTGCGACAGATTTTAATCTCCCTACTGCTAAAATATACACTCCTTCAATATTTTTCTTTCACAAGCAAAGGGATATTAGAATAAAAAAAGATCTTAACCCCTTCCTCAAACTGTCGGAAAAAAGAACACTTTAGGAATAATCAAGTGAAATTATCAGGAATGATCTTATTGCACAACCTGTTGATACTTATATTTAATATACAACACAAGCTAATTTGAGAAAATGTCATCCGTTTATTTCTTTGCAATACTGAATTTGTGCTAATCTTATTGTCTGATCTTGATTGATAAAATACTGCAACACCTGTAACGTTTCAAGGATGCTCGAACATGCAATATCATTTATATAACAAATATTCGTCTCAGAATTGAACATAGGAGATGTCATTACTTCATCATCCTATCATATAAAGTGTAAACAGTGACCTTGCCCGTACTGCACATGGTAAGAAATTGATTTGGAGCCTATCGCCGCCTCTACTAGACTAAAAAGTCTTCATAGCCACGGACAGGAGACAGTTATGAAATTATTACGGGCGCGGCTTCGGCGCCGAGGAAACGGGACAATTTCCTGCTATTTGCGCGCCCTCGTGCGGCCGGCCGCACATGCGCTCCGGGCCCCGTAACCGCCGAATGAACGCACGACGGACGGATCGACGAACGTGTTTTGGATTAAGATTGAAATATACGTTTACGTTGATGCAATTTTTTTTGTGTAAAGAACTGACCGCAAAAATATTGATCAGAAACTTTTAGGCTAGTGTTGTCTCTGGCTTCTTTCACGAAAAATAAAACGTATTGGCTTATGCCATAGTAGACAGATAAGTTACTTGAATTTATTAGCTTTTTTTTCAATAAGATTTTTAAGGTGGAAACGTGCGTGCGGCCACCAAAGATTAAATGGTCACTGGTGCCCACGGATACCCGCTATTCCGTGGAAGTCAGTAGGTATTGCCGACTTTTAAGAAGAAATCGGTTTTAATCGATTTTTCAGGAATTCGGGATTACGCCGAAACAGTTATGATTGATAAAAGGGACGCATCAAATCGGTGCCAACTTGGAAACACATGTTTAAAACACGATCGGAGGCGTTTCATCAGGACTATTCAACTTGTGGATATCGAGGAAAGAAAGTGTTTACGTACAGATACTTGTATAAAACGAATATTCGTTGTAGAATCCCCATATCTGATAATAGTCATAGTTTTTAAGTTGGACCCTCAAAATCGGTTAAATTTATATTATGATACCATAAAAACAGACATACACAGAAAAAAAATATAAAAAATAATTGCACTTTTATGGTCTTCGTAAATATCAAGCCCGATTACTTTTTCAGATAGCTCTGTAATGTACAGAAACATCGCCGTTACATATTTATAATACTAAAGAAAAATATGTATTTATAGCAAAGCCGAGACACGATTAGAATACGTCAAGAATTCCTACGGTGAGACTCTCATTCATAGACGTGCGTATTCAGTTTCGAGGGATATCAATTCCGACGCTCGGATATACGCTGTCTAGTAGAGGCGCGTAAGTGTTTGATCCATAGATATTTCACTCGATATTGGCACTTCTGAAGCATGTAAAAAATCATTTATAGGCAAATATTTCGTTTTTTTATTTTATTTACATTCTTTGTTTACAGCCTACGTATTCCATTCGCGTGGTTGGCTGAGCTTATATTATATTTGAATCCGCTTATGTATTTTTTTTTTGACATAAATATTCTTAGGATTTCTCTCACGACCTCTTTCTAAATTAGTTTCGACAAAAATTAATATTTATAGGTCGGTTCTAGAGACAAAATTTATTTTAAAAGTGATTTTTTTTTGTTAAAAGTGTCTTTAAAAGAGGTTCATGGAAGATGCGTTGAAAAACATAAGATATATGCTCATTGTCTTACGTATTTTTTTACGTGGCATTACGCAATATATTTCACTTACAAAGATCTTCAAAATAACAAAAATAACAAATTTTCAAACGCTATCCTCAATGAAATTCGTCGTAGAACAAATAAATATTTTGTTAGTTTTAGCCAAAACATAGTATTTTCTAATATTAATATTCAAGAAGATATTAGTTTATACCTTTCTCTTTGTGCTTAACGTCGTTTACAATTCTGACACCCGAATTATGATTGTAACCGTTAATGTCATTTATATAAATATGTATACTATATCCGTCGAGTATTATAAACTGTATTACTGAATAACTTGCATGTACGTAATTTCTAAAACGCCGCAGGATATTAAGAAAATCTAAGCTTTACGCCGCCCACAGTTATTATTCTATCTCGTCGCGCCACAAAATTGTATTGACTCCTATTATCTTTTGCCTGAAAATATGAAGATAGGAATAGGTTGGCGAGCAGTTTCATTTTCAGAAGCTGAAATTGACATTCTTACTTAACACTAGAGCCGCGCCTTGCGACATTTCCCACGAAAAATTTGTAGATATTTTGCATCGCGTAGAGAATGATGGAGAAGAAAACGTTATTTTCCTTTTCCTTTTTTTATCGCAATACACTTACTTAATAATTATATGTCGTATAAAAAATGTCATAATTATATAATAAGCAAATCTTCAGTTTTTTGACTTCCCGCTGAAAATTGAAAATTTTGCCGAACAAGGTAAGTTATTGGTTTTACTTCGTTTTCGAAAATCGATTCTCATCAGCCTTGATGTTTTGAGGTCCTAGGAAGCTCCCCTGACGATTTTATGATGGTGTTTGTATGTCTGTATGTATGCGTGTGTGTGTTTGTGAGTGTGTGTTGATGCATGTAAACCTCTTTTAACTTTTGAACTAGTTAACCGATTGGAACCAACCTTTGTCATTTCAAAATTCTATCAAACTTAGATTTATTGAAAATTTTAAGCGATTCTGATAGATTCCAAGAAATAAAAAAACTATGATATTTTTAATGTGTTTTTTGGAATAACTTTTTAACAGCTTTACCTCATTGATTCCTAAAACTAATCAGCTCTTAACATTAAAACCACGTTAATCACCACCAGGCCGGTCAAAATCGGTTTATTTGTTCGTGAAATATCGAAAAAAATCGCAAAATGTGATTTTTTCAAAATACTCTAAAATTCCGTACCTAATTAAATTCAAGTTTTGAATTCTTTAATAGAACCTAAGAACCTGCGTTGATTGTTATTAGTTCAGTCAAAATTGATTAATTTGTTCAAGAGATATCAAAAACAAATAATCATAAAAACTTCTCTTAAAAAAATCGAAAATTCTATATCGAATCAAATTCGCATTCTTAAAATTTTTTACTCAAAAAATCGCGTTAAATCCTATATATTTTAGTGTTTTGAACTCGAAAATAGCGGGAAGTTTCAGGGTTGGCCTACAGGGTTAACCGTTTTTCTAATTGTTTTGTTAATCATATGCTTTTAATGTACGATTTTCAGCTGTTTCGATAAGCTTTATAACAGTTTTTTGATCAAATAATTGACCCTATAGCTATTTTTGTCCTATTTTTGAACAAATCGTATCTCCTAATCTGACTATACAAATTATGGACAAAATTCTAGCTCATAATAGGTTTAGTTACGTAATTTTTGAGGTTTCGCCATAGTACAAGTATTAAATTGCGTCAGTTACCTCAAAAGAACAGAGATTAATAATAATTCCAATGCTATAGTTTTCATTCAAGACAAAACGCACAACGTATTATGTAGATGCGAAACACGACTACATAATACTGTACGTCTTCATGTATGTACGTCTGAGAGGATGTCCGCTGCCTCTATAGTCCTGAAGTTACGAATATGTCTGTTTTTCGGATACTTGTAGATGACGTACGCTATGCTTTGCCTGCCTTTAGCAGTGATACCGAAATCGATCGACTTACTGAGAGCGTTCAAATTGAGGCGGTTGAATCCGTGCTCGAGATACCTTCCGTAGAGATCACAGTTTGAGACGACAATGCCTACCACATGTAATGGCTTGGATCACGCATCAGGATCATGCGAACAGATCTGTACACGATTGTGCCCTGGTCTATGATCTAACGCAACTGTCATCGCCACCTACGCGTTTGCTGGATGTAGCAGACCACATCGTTTTCTTATTAGTTATTCTGCAAGCCTCCCTTCTCGGCAATTAAAAGATCTCCGTTAACACTCGATTTGTATCGTCAGGTTACTGTCTGGTTCCGAGTAACGTGTTTCTCTTACGCTCCGGACATACGTAGTGTTTGGCATCAAAAGTCGGCGAAATCGGATAGAAAGCGTACATTTCTTGTGTCCTATTCACGAAGGTAAGTTTGTTTCGACTTATATGATCTTAACGCCTGTGCTGATTCAATACCCACTGTAGTTCTACGGGCCATGAACTCTATAATTCAAAGTCTGTGGATGCCAATTTATGACAAATGTCGACCGTGGATTTGGTAAACTTTGCAAAGCGGCAGAAATATTACTAAGCCTAGCCAAATAGCATAGCACCTGAGAATCAAACAATGATTTATTCAAAAAAAGAACCTATGTCTCCAGGATCTATAAAAACGCAGTTGGTTTGTCTAAGTCTGAACATATTGGCATAATTGGCAAAAGGCTGACACATTAGCTTTCGGGATCTCATGCATTTTGATTTTTACCAAAGCTCTCCTCTCTAAGGTTATTTTCATCAATCGTCGTTTCCACCCTGCGTAGGTTCGATAGTTCGTTGGCCTACACTGTAAAATATACGGTTGGTCTGTTTTGTTTGTTTGCTTTAAACTCGATTCTAAAGACGGTTTAATCTAAAACCTAAGCCAATTTTTATCTATATTTTTTTAGTTCACATGGAAGAAGTCTCGGCCAAAATTTAAGAATCGTGTAAAACTATTTAAATTTTATGAATGAATAAGTGTGCCGGTAAGATATCACACTGTCACAGAAAACGGACAATAATGTAGCAATTTATGCTGTTGTTTTTCGGCCAATGAAAGAGAGTTTCGGTGGTCAACTTCTCTCATCAGATATCTTTCTGCGCCCTAAGAGTTTCTCAATGGTTGGTAACGTAATAGTGACTTCTTTGAGGTTGCGAAGGTTCATAGGTAAAGACCGGATTATATGCATTTGCATATTTTAGCCATTCTCAGCAGTAATAGCATATTTTACCTAAGATCTAGTTATGATGCATATTATCGGTACATTTACAATATTTTTCCCTGTGCAATGCACTCACCCTGCGTTCCGAAATGCGATAAAAGTGATAATATCGCGAATTCGACCAAATTTCATTTCGGAACGCAGTCAGTAGCCGTGCGCGTCTTTTGTTTGACAGTTACGATAATAAAATAAAAGAGACAGAAGAGCGTCGCGCTCGCCTACTACAAAGTCGTTCCACCTATTACGCATATAAATTGTTACTTATACTTGATCATTGATCTGCAGTTTAGTGTTTTATTTATTTGAGTGAAATTTGATGAGTACCATGCCTCCGGAAAAAAAAAGTGTGTATTCGTGGATAACTGACTTTCCTGGAACATTTACATACGACGGAAATGTTTTGTACTGTCGAGTTTGCGAGAAAAATATTTCGTGCACAAAAAAATTTCAAATAGACCAACATATCAAAACAAGTCTTCACATCGCAGGATTGCAAAAGAAAGGTCCACGACAACAACTTATAACCGTGTCTACATCTAGCTTTAAATGCAAACAAAACAACCAATTTAGTACGGATTTATGTGAAGCATTGCTTGCAAGTAATATTCCTCTGCATAAAATTAACACTCCTACCCTCAAACAATTTCTGAAAAAGTATTGCTTAAATCAAAATGTACCGGACGAATCTACATTGCGTAAAAATTATATGCCAACAATTCATCAACATATTATGGAAGAAATACGGAATGAACTCAAAGACAACTTCATTTGGATTTCAGCTGATGAAACTACAGACAGTTGTGGACGTTATATAGCAAATTTAATTGTCGGTACATTACAACTGGAGCCTTCTTCTTCCTATTTGGTGGCCTGTAAAGAATTGGAAAAGACAAATCATTCTACGATAGCCAGATTTGTAAATGAGGGTATTAAAAAAATATTTCCTGAATCAGCTGTAGAAAAAGAGTATTGATATTTCTGTCAGATGCTGCTCCCTATATGATCAAGGCAGCCAAGACCCTTCAAGTATTTTATCCCAATTTGATTCATGTTACGTGCTTGCTCATGGTACATCGACTTGCTGAAGAAGTACGATTCACATTTGGAAATGTAAATAAACTGATTTCATCAACAAAAAAAGTTTTTCTTAAGGCACCTGCTCGTATTAAAGCCTACAAAGAAAAATTACCGAATTTGCCACTCCCTCCCGAACCAGTTATAACTCGATGGGGAACGTGGATCGAAGCAGTGCTGTTTTTCAATAAACATTTTGAGGCTATTAAAGGTGTAGTAAATGAGTTTGACAGTGCCGAATCCATAGCAGTTTATCAGTCTAAGGAAGCATTTAACGGTTCTATAATAAAAAAAAATAGCCGTGATTTGCACTCATTTTTCCTACATACCTGAAAGTATTAAAAAGCTTGAAACTCGCGGTTTGGCATTGACTGAATCTATCCAAACAATGAATAAAATACGCCAAATGAACTCCGCGTTGCCAATGGCATTGCCGCATAAACTTAATGATAAGTTTGAAAACATATTGAACAATAACCCAGGTTTTGAAAGTTCGTGTCAAATTGATAGTTTCATTAATGGGACGGCAGAACTTTTGCCAGAAACTATAAGTGCTAACATAGCACCCAAGTTCAAATTCTGCCCAGTTACCTCAGTGGATGTGGAGCGAACCTTTTCCACTTACAAAAATATTCTAAATGATCGAAGACACAATCTTACCACTGAAAATTTAGAAAAATACTTGATTGCTTACGTTTACAAAAATTTTAAATAATTTTAATGTCATATAATGCATGTTACTGTACCTATTATCGCCTATCAAAAAAGAATTTACTAATTGTATACTGATTTTGAAATAAAAAAAATGAAAACTTACTTTTCTCTTTTTTTTGGGGATTCCTAAAATTTATCATATAATTTCGCATATTCTGCCAATTTTCGTGTATATTTCAAGCATTTTTTATGCATATTTGCATGCATATAACAAGCTTTTTATGTTGCATATAATCCGGTCTTTATTCATAGGCGACGGTGATAGCTTTACTCTCTAGTGGTTCCCATGCTTGTACGTACCTTTTACAAAATACAAATAAAATACTGTCCAGGTTGGCTTGGTTGTATAAAACAGAATATAATAAGATAAAGGTGACCTTCACAAAATCGGAAGCACGTCTCGAACGAACGTTTAGATATAACAGGTAATCATCAAGTACGTCCAATACGCCTTATGTAATGAATGAATGACAATACTCATGTTCGTTTTGATTCGCTGGGAGCTATCGCAGTGTGATTAGCAATGGATTAGCATAGTCCAAATTAACCTTTCAACTGCTGCCACCCACGGTATTTGGCTACTTCGGTTTATTATTGGTGTGGGCGCGCTCGCGCGTGCTAGCCGTCGGACGCGTAGTTTGAAACGTAAACAATCCAAAATATAACAGAGCGAAGCCCGGAGCCTCTATCTGAAACAACAGGGCAGTAGATTTCCCTGCGTCATCCGTTGCCTGTTTAGGTTAATTTATGTCTGTTATGTTTAGATATTTCGCGAAGTTGTTTTGTTTTGTACATTATTGAATTAATGTTTTGATTTATCATTTTACTCGTTATTCTCTCTCTCTGTTACTTTTCGCTTCATTACGGTTTTTGTTAAATGCTACAGAATTCAAACAAAAGTCTTATCGAATTTATAAAACATTGTATTAACTCCATATTTTTTGTTACAAAATGTAGGTCTGTTTCTGTACATTTTCTTCTTTTTTATATTTTGTTAGAAATAGTGGGAACGCAAACATAAAGTGTACATTAAAATTTGCAGTTTTCTAGAACTGTGTTTAAATGCATGAAGAAATAAATTGAGCAATTATTGGTTCTTTTAAAAAAGTTCGCTTTCCATTTATATCTCAATCAATATATGAAAGTAAAAATATATTTAGTACTTTTATATTTGTATATTGAATGAAAAGGGAAGAACTTAGAGGGCACTTCCTCTTAAGATTCTTACATAAATTTCAATTTGTAGAATGCTAAAAAAATATGCTACACTACTATTTTACATTATCGTACTTAATTGAAATTTTCTAATATATAAAAATCTTTATTTGTTTGTTCGTTCGTATGTTTATTGTTGCATTACCGTTCGTTAAATAATATGCATTTTGATCAATGTTCTAAAATATTTGTCACATAATGCATCCGTTCGATACAACTTCCGATGCAAAAAACCGAAAGAGTGAACTACATACGAATCAATCAGAACAATTCTGAACAGTCTGGAACCAGCTAGTGTATTATAATTAGTACTTATTTTGTACACTATAAGACTCTTAAATAAACTTGATGTCTCGAATGCTAAAAAAAATGTGTATAGTACGTATTTTGTATTACTGTGTTAAATTTAATTTCTAATAGTTTTCAAAAAAACTGGCTGTCTTACATGAACGACAAAACTCTTTCTTTGTTTAAGTCTCTTTATCTTTGCATTCAATTATTTTATTTGTAATTAAAATAATGAATAATGATTTGTCAGACGTATCTGATCTGTGTCATCGAGACGTCTATACTTGCGCTTTTTAGTATATTTCTTCAGAAATCTATCTTTTGTATTTGGTCTCATGGCGGAACTTTGCAGAAATTTTGTCATGTTATGTTCTCTGTGGCCGAGAAGGTTCAGAAAATGAAATTTGGCACCGTTGTTCTGCAGGTAATTACCTTGAGCGAGTTCGAAGATGAGGTAATTAGAAATGGTGGCCATTTGAAATTTCGGAAATACTAAAAAACGATATTCCAATGGCTTTCATGAAATAACTTTCGAATGATGGGATTTTGCTCATTTCAGTAAAAATCACGTAATAGCTGATGAAATAAGCTTTCAATTACATTTTTCAACTATTATTTTATAGCAAATTTTAGCAGTTTAATCATATTCTAAAATTGACTGGACTGATTATGGAATATTGAGAGAATATCATTACGATAGCGCTTATAATTATCAAGGGATCTTAATGAAACTTAGTATTCTTATTCTATAGGTAAAATTACCTTGAACGAATTCGAAGATGAGCTTATTTGGCTAATTAGTTTAAAAATGGTGGCAATTTGAAATTTGGAAAATACTTTCATTCACAATTTTTACAAACAAACCATCAAAAATTTCGGGTTTTGATATTGTGTTAAGTACATTTAGGAGCTTTATTTTCGAGGTATCTTTAAAGAAAGATTTATATTAGCTTAGAATCATTAAAAGAATTACTTGGAAACATATAGGTATATTGAAGTAACAAGTTTCGACAGTTAAGCTCTTCAGCTAGAAGTTGGTTAAATTACTAATATAGTTGGCAAGAGCGCCAGATGACGGTATTCCCATACCGCCACCGACGCTGTTACGGTGACGCGTCGCGAATAATTATTTGATACAACTTCGTAATGCAAGTATATGTTGAGTATCTATTTGTAAGGAATACATAGAAATGTATAGATATGTGACATTATAAAAATAAAGAATATTGTAAGTGAAAAATTTATAAAATGTCGTTCAATCGAAAAAAGTAAAGTTGCACACTCTTAGTGGGTCGATGTTAAAATTAATAGTTTTTACAGAAAACACTCATTCTACTACACAATTTATTCTTAGAGGTCAAAAAGTTCACAATATTTGACACGATCCAGTGTAAGGTGTATACTTCATTGCCGGAGTGAGAGTTTCGATGGCCTAGACCATTAATCATCAACCTTTCATCGACTCAATTACCCTCAATTAGATATCCTATTCCCTCCCAAGAAGCCAGCAACGCACTGGTAACTCCTCTGGCGTTGCGAGTGTCCATGGGCGACAATGATCGTCTACTCCCTCATGGCTCGTATCCTCGTTTGCCTCTCAACTATGATATAAAAAAAATATTCCCCAGTTTGTGTTGACGCAGATGTATTGTAGTTATGAAATATCGCTACTATAGAAGTGTGTCACTAATGCAACTGAATACTAATTTGAAATATTAAAAAAATAATTCAAGCTAAAATTTTTCAATTGGTTATATCAAACATAAAAAGCATAATAAAACAATTTTTCACGTAGATTTATGCACAAAAAAAAAATAATAATGAATAGAATTGTATAACATTTTTAAGAAGCAAGCAATACATCTTTATGTATTTTGTATATCCATGACTATGGTAGAAACAGACAGAACTATCGTCTTACTTTTAATATATAAATTCTTGCATTTTGAGACGAATGCGTGCGACGGATAATAGGACATACAGCATGCTATCCGTCGTTGATCCATCGTAGTCAGCAGTGTCAGAGGTGACACTGCTGACCACTACAAATCTGTTGCCCTACTAGGAACCCTCATCCAACGAATTGAGTATTGATTCGAGAAGATTGAACTGAAATCGAACAGATAAGCAAATATTAATATGCATTTATTTAGAATGCCAATCAATTAGTCAAAATTTTTACATGTGTTTCGTGTCAATACAGCACATCATCAGTAAAAGCCACATCTACCAGCGTGCCAGGAGTATCAAAACTACCAACAGAAGTGTCTCCATCCATCGTCTGTGACACGTGCACGTGCATTTTTTTACGTTTCTCTTTATATTTTATTTCAGTTTTAATTTAATACCCTGCGAGGACATTCATCAATTGACAGTCAATCGGCAATACCCGTTGTATTAGTATAGCAGTAATGGAGGTAAAAATTCATAGAATAATATGTACATTTTGTCATTGACCACTGGCACCATGAAGGCCATGATGAAATGACGTTCTTACCAACCTTGTCAATGCAGCTTAAGACATACAAAAACTTAGAACATGCGAAACAATGAGTACTGTTCCATAACTGACGATTGCAATTACACATTAGTTTTATTTTGAAAAGTTTCTATTCCAATGACAGTTTCAAAGTATCAGCTCAAGAATAATGTTCGATGTGATAGCGCTGTTTGAACGTCCACTTCAAAGGGATCGGTGTTGGAAACATAAAAATTTTCAAGAAGTCGAGTGAACTTCGATCGGCCGTCGAACTCCCTTCGCCGACAGAATAAACATGTTTGCGGCCCCACTCGAGGCCCCGCCGGGGCGGAGGTCCCGCGGCCGGCGGGCGCCGGGAATGCAATTTCCCCGACAAAAGGGGGCCGTCTGCGCTTAAAATGTTTGATCGCCCGAGATCCGATTGCTCGAAACGTATTTTTAATTCTTAACTTTTCGTAAGATTTTCGACGACTTTGATGTTGTTACCTCTGCTGCGTAGGCATAATTATTTTACAAGATGGATTTGGATTTCGTTAGCGTGAAATTGATTGCGATCAACTAAATTAAAATTAATTATAAATATAAATGGACGTTGATATATAGTCACATATATACAACGGACTTATTCCTTAGAAATAAATCTTTTTTAGAAAGAATATTTCGTACAAGTTCTTTAGAACTAAACCACACATGCGGAGTCAGATATTTGTCACACCTTTGCCTATTTACCCTCTTACAGCCTTTTTTCATATTGAGAAGCTCCACACTGACCCAGTGTGGATTGGGGAGCCGTCGATAATCATCGACAACAATACGGCGATAAGCTTCGGGACTGACTGCTTAATCCGTCAACTTTCTAATTTAAAAGCAAAACGCTGAGTACTCATCCCGCCCCCATCAAATATATATTCTGAAAAATGTGAATTCACCTAAATATGAAAACAGTGCTTTTACAATTTTGTTATAACCTTTAATAATGATGGAATAATCCCTTTCATTATGTGCATCTGTATTAATACGTAGTACAAGTCAATAACAATGTAAATTCTGTGGTTAGTAGTACTATCGCCGATTTATTATGTTTAGAACTAGACGAATAATAGAAAGTGACGAAATCTGTATTTGTAGATCAACCAAAAAAGGTATGTGGTATGAATAAGAGAACGAATGTTAGTAAAAAATAATGAATGGTGGAATTTCGAAGTGAGGAAAGTAGTCAGTGAAGGCGAACCACAGAATGCAAAAGTCATCTTAAAAGATAAGCTAAAAGATGCTGAAAGTATGTATCGTATAAAAATGCAAAAACAAAAGCTAAAGAATGTGAAAAGAAGAAAGATTGAAATAAAAGAACGCTATGATAGGAGACTCTCAAATGATTTCCGGGCAACTCACATTTTCTTTGGAATACACTGACAAAGGCTCAGAATAATTTCGAGACGTCATGTATACATGTGATTAGAGACAATGATAGACATTTACTGAATGAGAGAAATAATGTGACAGAGCGCTGGAAGAAATGTTACGAAAGCGTTTTGCATGTGAAGATACAGTTGCAGATGACCATGTCACTGCAACGGAGTATGATTGATGATGGAAATTAAAGTGAAATTTGACGATGGATGATATTATGAAAGCACTAAAAGGTATGAACGTTGAAAAGCTGCTGGATATGATATAGTTTCGTTAGAAATGCTGAGGGCGGTGGGGGTATAGCGGCAAAGGCTTCTGTACCAGCTCTTTAACAAAAGCTGGATAAGCCATAGGGTGCCTAATGATTGGTGTAAAAGCAGTCATTGTGCCTTCTGTAAAGGAAAAGGCTCACAACAGGTTTGCCCAAATTACCGCCCTATGAGCCTCCTCAGCGTCGTTAGTAAACGGGATGCGAAAATCATTATCGAAACAGTTGTGAATGAGACTGAAAAGAAGATTTGGGACGTACAAGTGGAATTTCGAAAAGGGATGGGATGTACAGACCAAATTTTTTTCTCTGCGTAATATTGCAGAAAAGTTTTTGGCCAGCGGCCAAAAGGTTTTCATTATTTTTGTAAATCTAGAAAAAGCTTATGATAGAGTGAAAAAAATGATCTAGGGAGAACCCTATCCATGCATAGTGCGCCTGGGCAATCTGTTTACAAATGATGGTACACATGACAGAGAGTGAATGCGGGAAGATCGAAAGGAGAAGTGAATGCAGGAAATAAAGTGAACGGTGCTTTTCTCGCTGTTATTAATAGTAAAAGCTTCTTACGACAAGTGTGCTTGGCTATTCATAATGGGGTCTAATCCCTACGCTTATGTATGGTAGTGAAAGCTGGGTATGGCAGAAGAAAAATGAAAGTGGGATCAGTGCGGTGGAGATGCGATCGCTGCGTAATATTGTGGAGAAGATAAATGTAGAAAGTGTGATGTTGGAGAGCGGTTTGGTTTGAAGGTAGGTGTAGTGACTACAGTGAAAGAGATATTTTGCGGTGGTTGGGCCATCTGAAAGGATGAATAAAAGTAGACTGACAAAAGAAATTTATAGAGCGAATGTGTGTGATGAAAAGGTCGGCAAAAACACCCAAAATCGACGAGCTTGCACGAAAAGATTGATGGATGTCAGTGAGGCAAAGATCATACTATGTGAAAATCTATAGTCTCTGCCTATCCTTCTGGGAAATAGGCATGAGTTTATATTATTATTATTATACTCAATTACTAGAAAATTCCAAATAAAATAACATATACAAAAAAAAACCGCTGATAAACATCTATTAAAACTAATTAGGTGAATTTGGAATCGATGTTAACTAAAGTAAGACAATAAAAAAGTAATCTATAAGCATCAACATTTAATTTATACGTTGAGTAAAAAAATATCAAATGAAGAAAGCTAGCACATCACACTAGCGTATTTGGCATATCTTTAATAAAATGTAAATAAAATATGATAGGAAATCGTAAATGAAAGATATTTTATTCAAGAGTTTTTATTAAAATAATGAATAAATTAGTAGTCAAATATGACTACATCACTTATTAGCTTTTTATACGTAGCCTTTTGAAATCACCCATTCGCCTCATAGACCATCGTACCACCGCACCAAAGATGGTAAAATGAAAGTTTATGTCAGTGAGAGAGGGTAGACCATGTCATATATCAGTTATCTTTTTTTAGAACAAGTCTGTTTTTTTGTAAAATTCAATCTATCGAAATATTATTGAATAAGAAGATTACGGAATATTTCTTCCTAACACCTACATAATCAAAGAAAGAAAAAAACTAAAATATCTACAATCTTCGTCTTTCGATGTCGCTGAAGGTTATGAAATATAGTGTCGATATGGATCGAATGTTATCGAGCAGCAGGTTTCTAAGAGGACATTTTACAATTAAGTGGTTATCCTAGGGTTGTGAGGGACTGGTGCTTAATTTGAGTACATAGTACGTGTATTGTACGTCACCAGGTCGTGTGGTTGTTGTTTGTGATTCCGTGGTTCTATTTTCTCAGATCAATAAATAATGTTAAATTTTGATCGATTTCTGTGAAATTTGCTTGGATCCAAGAGAAGGAGTTAGGCTACTTTGCTTCTAAGGCTCCATCGTTAAAGTATGTGTTTATATTTCGTCTAATGAATTAATCTGAATGCTCCGACTATTTTCACCGGAACTTTCGCTTTATTCTCGTTAGTGCCCGAAGAGTTTAATTAGTGTTTCAGCGTTCCGAAGGAATTTTCAAGACCAACAATAGTTTAGTCTGTTAAAAAATGAAACAAGATGGTTACAAATCAGCTGATCAATGATTATAACACGATAACGTCATAGAAGTTAGATCGTTATAAACTCGATGTGTAGACGAAATGTATTAAATTCTTGTTACGGTATTTTACTAAAGAGTCACATTGACAGCGGTCTCACGATGAAAAAGCTTCTTTAGCGTTGTAGCTGTTTTAACAATTACACGGATATATTATGCGGAGCAAAAATATCTTTCGACGCACTGTGGTGAGATCGTTTCGTGCATTTGACAAAAAACTGTCATGATGCATTCATGAGACTACGGAATGGTGTAGTCTACTTCGTTTTAACTGTACAGTATAATGCGAAAAAAAGCGTTTGAAATCGACTCAAATCTGAGTCGACATGAATTAAATTAGCATAATGGCGCAGTTGGAGCGACAGTGGGGTCGGGGGCGTATTGCGGACGCTGCGGGAGTGGACGAGGCAACCGCGATGCAATAGCCCCTACTAATAAATCTGTTCAAGTAGACAGATTCGCGGAAAAAAATATCAAATCAATGGAAAGTGTGTCTACATGTTTATGATCTTTTCATTGCTCGGCCGCTGACACAATTTTGATCAAATTTGTAACGGAGATAGATGACTTATATTCCAAATACTTTTGATTGCAGAAAATGACATCGAAAAATACAGGTCTTTAAAAAAATAACAAAAAAGAAATTCACACCTTCATAATACTCGAAATGAATGCGATAAGCATAGTCTGGACAAGCGGAATCGCGGGGGCCAATACTAAGAAACATTATTATAGCAATAAAGAGCAATTCGGAAAAAAATACATATCAAAGTCGTTGAATTAATTAAACTAAAAGATAACTACAAAAACCGAAAAAAAAAGAATTTTTAGGGCATAGAAAATATAAACCAAAATAATAGATAATAATTATTACATAAGAAGTATTACATAAAAAGAAATAATAATATATGTAAACCTACGAGGATAAGTGTATGAAGCAAGTAATTTTATTAAAGATTTTCCAAGGATCATGCGAAGTTACAGCCTATACACGCTCCAACGCGTCTTGAAGAAAAAAAAGAAAATTAGAAGAAGGAAAAGAGAAAAAACGAAATCTTGGAGAAAAAGAAACGTTATTTACTATATTTAGCCAGATCTACTTACCTGTAAGTAGATTTGGCTCAGTCATTAAGCTCTATGTACACATGTATTTTCAAATCGATATACATTGTATTATCGTATAGTTTTGTAATGAGATATCGAGATTTTTTCGCCGATAGTGGAATATTATCGGTGTCAATATATACACTATTGTACCTAATATCCCTACACTAAAACTGAGATGAAAAAACAAGAGTGGGTTTCATGAGCGCAACCGAAGCAGGAAACGAGGGTGTGATCGGTATCGAAACCGAGAGTAGGATTATGTAGACAACCGTGAGCGGATTTGATTTTAAACCTAGGATGACCTAGTCGGGTTCTTCAAGTGCACGAAGCCGGGATCAGCATAACATAGATAAGGACCAAAACCAATGAGATCGATCGTTAAGGAGATAGGAAGCAGCATTAAAATAAAATGTACATAGATGACAAAGGAGTTCGTCCTACTTGCACACGGGCAAAGCAGCACGCAAATAATTAAGCTACGGTTTGTTAGCATTTGTTAGCATTTTTATACTTTTTTTTTATTTTAATACATTTACGTGTCGTTTTTATTGATAAATTGATGCCATTTTATCATGATCTAATTTTCGTAGAAATTTTATAATTTTTAACAAATAAATTTAAATAAATAGTTTTTACAGTATTCTCTAGATGTTAACCTTACAGTTTTTACTGAAATGACGTAAATAGGTGGTTAAGAGAGGCAAAATCACGGTTAAAAGAATGCATCTAATATCCTAGTGAAGCTTTCCTAGTTTTAGTCGAGTGACTAAAATGTGTGTGTTTTGGTTAACCATAGGTAAAGAACATACCTTCTGTTTATCAGGGCAGGCCGTTTCGTCTCAATTTTTCACTTTAATCTTATCAGTTGCTGGCCATAGAGGGCGATATCGATGGTTTGACTCGGCGATAAAAGCTCTAATAGAAAATACTTTTGCGATCCTCATCATACACACAAAATCACATTCTTACATTAATCTTTTTTCATTCCTTTGGGGTTCAGTACCTTAAAAGGAAAACACAGACCCTTGTAGGATCCTTTTGCTGTCTATTTGTCTGTCTGTTGTTTTGTTAGAAACGATCTCTACTCTTTTGTCAGAAACGGATAGACATATCAAGTTGATATTAATATTTAATACATGAGGTTTAGGGTCCATTGAAAAAGGAAAATATACAACCTTCTAGGCCGAAGAATCAAAAAAGGAAACGGGCAATTTGTCACATATTTTAATACTTGCAAACTTACTTATCAAAAACTATAGCGTACTTTTCGTTGAACTAGAATCAAAAAAATAGCAAATGGAAAGAGTACATGCGCCAATTCACTGTGCTTATTTTTTACATACAGCTTTGATTTCTAGTGCCCATTCTTTTCCATACTACCCCCCGCACGTCGCTTCGACTGCGCTACTTGTGCGATAACGGTCAGCCGCGCCGGCACACACGCATCCGTCTCGTGTAATTGAATTTATACGCGTATAAATATCCCGAGTCGCCGGTGAGAACCTGGAACGAGCCGAGGCGTTGTTCCACTCCATGGCCTATAGGCACGTGCAATTTTGTTCCTCGGGACGATCTCCTGCATTCTGCCCCAGAATAGTTCCGACCTTTCTATCGGAAGTGTATGAGGAATTCACCGGTGTACTTCGTCCCATATATAGTCTACTTAATAATACATAGACAAAAAAAAGGAATGGTGTATGTCTTAATTTGTTCACGCTCCCTCTCGACCTTTATGAGAAAAAATGTTTGCCATTCCTAAGAGCTCACAGCATAAGCAAAGGGAAAAATCAGAAATCCGTCAATTTGGTTTATACCATATAAAAAGAATATGTTTAGATAATGATGTTTGCAGTTGAAGAGTCAACCATGTTTTAAATTGATGTATCCGAGAGTTTTCAAAATTCCTGCTATGCAAATTGGAGATTTTAAAAAATTATGAAAATTAAATTTGTTTCAATAGCCATTAACGTCTTGGAATTTTCTTTATGTGTAATAGACTGAATATAGCGGAACAAGCTACTTAAGGGCATCAATTCATAATTATAAAAAGACCCGGTTAATTACAATAGTACAAACAATGATACTTCATTGCAACTTGATATGTAACGAGAGGACTGGACTTTAAACCTCCGACACTGGTCATGTGTCTGGTTTTTGTAACTCAACCCCTGAAACATGATCTTGCACAATTTTTCTCGTTGATCAAGAGCTGGAACTTCATGGTCTGTATGTAATGAACGCGAATTGAAGAATGCTAAAAACTGTTGCCACCAAAGCGACGGCAATGTCTGAGGCTCAACTTGTTCCCCGGGGCACAAAACGAATTGATTTAATTTGACTAAAATATTGAAATGTACCGACTTTATAACTTATTGCTCATCAGTTTGTCTGTGGTCAACATTAGAACCCGGTACCTTCTGCTTCGAAGGCGATGTTCTTAACCTCTGAGCCGCCATTTTTCTAGACCTTCTAACCTTTCAGTTCGAGATGAAAAGATCGTAGTTGAGTATGCTTCAGCAGTGACGTAATCAAAGCTTGACATGACAATGCACCTACGAAACTAAATGACCGTCTATATAATTATTAACACTATTAATACTATTTATTTATGTGCATAAAATCAGGTGGCGTCCGGAAGTCGCTGTGTCCGTCGATGAAAGCAATCAACGGGCGTTGACCCGCTGCGGCAAAGGGCGCGCCGCTCGATAATTTCGAATTTTCATTTCGGTTGTCACCCCCTCATTCCCCCATCATCCCCCCTTCGATAGCGCATCGTACGGATAATATCGCGCTTCGGTGGAAATATTTATGAATGCCAACATACTAGATAAAGCCGGCCGCGTGTGGGTGGGTGGTCGTCGGTGATTAACTATTGTGATTTGTAAATATGAATAAGATTTAAATTTCGTTATTTGCTATCGTAATAATTAATCGTTTTTCGAAAGAGCCGATCATTTCTAATAAATGTTAGTGTTTTCACAACCACCATTATGAAATTGTTAGATTTGTGAATTATGTATTTATTCTATTGACTTGACGTATCGCAATTGGAGCATGCCAAGTTATTAATTGAATTAAGTTACTTTATTAAGTATTTCGTTTAAGACGGACAAACATAGTCATTTTCCTGAAGTTTGTCTATTTACAATATTACATGATGCATAAAATTATTCGACATGAAATAAAATTGGAAAGACGAGAAAATAAATAAGGCATAAAAAATTAAAATTGATATCCTGGCTGGTCAACCAAGCTATTTTTGATCAGTAAAAGTATACTATATACTACTATCGATATTCCTTTCCATTTTTCAATGTAAATAACGTTTTCGTGCCATTATAGTCGAAAAGCATAGATTTTCATTACTACATTTTGTGATGTGACACTATTAAGATTAATTTTCTTGTGTTCAATTTTATCGAAAACGCTCACTGTCGCTGTTCATATTCCTTGTATAAAATTCATTAGTTGTCACACACAAAAATATACAGTGGAATGCAGAATCCTTTTTGAAGGTATTTAAAATTTATGATGGAAAACACATGTTTAAAGACTTTAGTAGTACTTCCTGAAAAATGTTTAAAAAAATTCTTAAGCAATTAGTCACGTAGAAAGACGTAAATTCCATTAATCGCACTGATTAATGAAAACAATATGTAGCCTTAAAGTATAAGTGTACGGTTTTGTACCTACTCAATAGATCGTTGAGACAAACTAGCTGAAAAATACTGTATCATTTCACTCTTGGACTTTTTGCTTGTTAACATTGAAACCACAAAATAATAAATGCATATATATTACTGTGATTATTATCACAATAACTACTCATACACAGCAGCATATGTTTCATGAAGACTTGTTACGTTATTTTTCACACTGTATACCTTGTGACCTATTTTTTTTCTTTATCTACGTGTCTCCCCCTAGGCCATTTAGAACAATTATCGAAATTTGTTGAGCGGGGCCATTAAGTGCTTACGCAACATTTTCCTACAGCTCTCACTGTTGGAAGCCATTTACTATGAATTGTTTATTTGTAGGGATGAAGTTCATCGTTTCATAGCTTTCGCTTCCCCCCTGTGTTTCGTGGCGAAGGAGGTCGATTATCATTTGTATTCATATTATATAAGCACAGTAACTTTCGTTCTATTTATAGATTATTAATAAATGTTAGATAGCAATATATAAAATTAAATTTTGTTCGTCGAGTAGTATTTACACACTTTGAAAATAAGGATAATATTTTATTGTATATGCAATAATTAGCTGTATACTAAAATTTCTACGGCTTCAAATTTGGATTAGAAATGCACATGTTAAGTTTGTAACTGGTGTATCTTATTAACCAAATACCATGCCGAAGAAACTGGCAGTGGTTATACATTTTTTTAATACTCTTACTAGGGATAATGCTGCCCCTTATCAAGACTTGTTTGAAATGAGTTTTTCAATGAATCCATCTACAAAAAAAATTTTTCCCCAAAGCCCCTTTATAATGTAATCGTTGGAGCCGTTTTTGAGAGCGTTGTTGAAACCAACCCATAAATAAATATTATTCATTTACTCGTAAATAACATAACATTTTAAAAACCGCATTTTTTTTATACACGTGCTTAAATAACATACAACAAGTACGTGCAAGAATTATTCAAGAGATGAGCATGCTTGCTTTCGAGCCAGAAGACTTTAATTCAATCTCAGGTTTGAACCACTGAAAGTTTATGTACCTCATTGTGTATCGAATTATCAATTTAATTAGTTGTATTAAGTGGACAAAGAAAACCGAACGGGAAACTAGACTATATTAAATAATTTTATCTTTAAAACATTTGTCGCAAATATTGAGGGTATATCATTGAAAACGTCTTAGTCAAATAATAAATAAATCAAAATACCAACAGATCTGATAAGACCGAATAGGTATTAAGCAAGTATTAGGGAAATAGAAAATTTTAAAGAGAATTATTGTCAATTTTCACTATACGAAATTCCATAAACTAAATTATCTGAAGCGTACGCACAACACAGGAACGAATCTTAACGTTGAGAAATATAGCTCTCAAGCGAAAATTTAAATTTAATTAAAGTCGCATCACGCTTTGAGAATGCACATGAACCGTGAAGTACTGCGCCGGAGTGATAAGGACTATTGCATCGGGTGCGAAGGAATGCACACAGAATATGCGGGTGTGGTGTATAAGGCGACTCCTATCAAGTCGTTGTAAATTAAAAGAAACTGAAGATAATGAACTTATAGGAAAAACATTCAGTGAATCGTTAAATCACAAGCTATTTGCTCAACGAACGAACACTGTATATACTTTTATGAATCAGCTAATCTTTTAGTTCTCTATATTTTTGCTATAGATCATTGTAAAAGCAAACTTCGTCATTCAAATGAATAATATAATGTGAGAAAAATACAAATAAATACAGTATCAGTGTGTGATGGATTGCAAAAGGGTAGTTTGTCAAATTTCATAATATAAATAGCTTTACCTTTAGCTAAACTACAAGCGTGAGGTTGTGGTGTTTGAAAGAAATGAAAGCATGCGCGATATATAAAGGTGAGGAGTCGAATAAGTGAAATAGTTTATATATTAGGTGGTTTGTTTGCAAATGATAGTAAACATGTTAAAGATATCGAAAGGAGAGTAAATGCAGGAAATAAATTTATTGGAACTATGATTGCTCTTTATATAGATTTATATATGGTAATTCAAATTCAAATTTAAAAGTTGGGTATGTTAAAAGAGTAATGCAAATAGAAGCAGTGTAGTGGAGATGCGATCTCGACGATATGTGGAAATGAATGGAAAATGTCAGAGAACGGCACTGTTTGAAAAAAATCACTAGTGACTAGAATAGAAAAAAAGTATGACGCAGAAATTTGGCAATCTGGAAAAACTAAATAAAAATTGACTGACAAAACAAATTTATAGAGAGAATAAGTTTGATGCAAGGATCGGCAAGGGTTGCACTAGAAAATTCTATGTAGACCAAATTGATGTTATAATAGGGCTAAATATTAAGCACTTGGAAACACACAAGTTTGCATGAAAACATTGTGAATGTTAGTGAAGCAAGACAAATATGCAAAGATCATATCATGTGTAAATATGTAATTTCTATTCTATTGTATACGGAGTTTTTTGTTGAAACTAACTATTACAAGCTTTTTACAAGCTGAATTCATTATTAAATAATGACTGCATGATGTGCATCAGACGAGGTGGCTGGAAGCGATCTGTTAGTAGTTTTAAAACTTCTGACATCCTAGTGGATGTGACTATTTGAAAATTCTTGAAGATGTGCCAAATTGGCATGAAAGGTACGTAAAAATTTTAACTAATTAATAGGCAGTTAAGACAAATAGAATACTAGCACTTGCTTAGGTGTTAGATATTTGTCAATCCTCTTTAATCAATATTCAATTTGTTGGATGAGAATTCGTAGTCGAACAACAGATTCGTGGGTTAGCGGTGAGTTGCTTGCTGCATGTTACCGTGTGCCAAGGTTAGAGTCAACATGTTGTTAACAATGACACTCCCAATTTAAAATAATTGAACGCGAATATTCCGTGGCAACGTAACTATAAATACTAAGGAGTTACGCTCGATAAAAATCTCCTTTTCCGAGATCATATCGAGCGTGTTAGAAAAACCGCAATTTTCTACAGGGCGAGGCTCGGAGCCATGCTCGGTAGAAAAAGTAAATTATCTAGGTGCATTAAGCCCACTATTTACGAAAGGTATATTAGGATGGTGATGACATACGCGTCTCCTGTATTCGCTCACGCCGCTCCGAAAGCGCTGTATAGGTTACAGGTCATACAGAATTTATTCTGTATGACCTGTAACCTGTATAACCTGTGAGGCGTGAATGTATAATAACAATATAATTGAAATTTTATTTTCATGACTAAAATCTCAAAATTTTAGTAATTTGATTTTAAGACATTTTTAAAAATGGCAACACCGAGTCGTCGTCATATTCGAAGGCGCTAATCTCAGAAATTGCCGATCCGATTTGAAAAAATTTTCTTGCATAAAATAGTACGTTTATTAAGAAAGATTGTAAGTGAGCGATTTTTAAATAATATTATAAACATGTACTTCAAACTTAACCGAATTCCGTTATGGAGCGTTCAATATGCAGTTATTGTATACGACAGTGATTTCTTAGCGAAATAGGTAATATGCCCTTTCTATTTATTTCTTTCCTGTGGATTCAAAGTTCTCCAGTTAAGTACATACGCAAACACTATAGTCCCCGTTACATCTGTAGAGTTCAAACAGCGTTGAAGTGCTAGACGCCGGGGGTAGTGTGACGCAAGGACGCGTTCACACTACCCCCGGGGCCTGCTACAAAGAAATGCAATTAAATGTAAAATAGGGGTTGTTACACATCGGCGCGCCGTGTCGGATTGGGGGAGGATACGTGCCAATCACTCTCAGAACAGGCTTGCATATTTTATTAGGACTATTTTTCCGTTCACGTATCTGTAAGTATTTGGCGTAGGTATACTTAGCACATTTTAGAAGTTAAGGTCTTAATCAGATTAATGTTGGACGAAATTTCAACATTTTATTGAATCTGGTAGCTAATTATCTTTTTTTTGTTATGAAGTACATATTTCGATCTATCTTTTGTGTGGTGTTATTTTGCGACAATATTGTCCTCTACTTATGTATACATTTTCCTAACACCGTGAAAAAATACATAGCTGTAATATAGTCAGTTCATTATTTAATATAACCTACATGGTCGTAATGGTAAAGTAATTCACAAAGACGCTGACTTAATGTATTTGATTAAGGGCTTCTTTCGCCATCTCCCTTTAAAAATAGTTTTAACAAAAAGTCATTTTTAAAATCAATTTTGCGTTTCACGTCCTGTTTTTAACAGTTTTCAGCCCTAACAACCATTAAAAATGAGGATGTTGAACGCAAATTTTATTTTAAAGGTGACTTTTTGTGAAAAGCCAGTTTAAAAGGCAGTGGAAGAGGCTCTTAAACCACGAAAATTGTCAAAAGCGATTTTTCATGATATCCTTTTATATTCACTGTTTACAAACGTTACTTTCCAATGACTTTTGAGTTTCTGTAACCTTATTTTAAAGGTTTCTAGTTTTCATATTATTTTTATTGCTTTAACAGTAATTTTTAAATACAGCGGCTAACCATGCATGCATGTTTTTTAAAATTGTTGAAGCATTTCCATTAACTTATGAACAATTACTTAAATAAAAATGGTACCAGCATATTTCATGCTACCGAATTTGTTATGAGATGTTTCTACTCTCCTATCTATTAATTTATATTTATATAAGTCAAAAAAAAATAAAAATAAATTAATGTGATTAAAAAATGCAAAATTTAAATAAATTTAATCTCATATTATGTCAAACGAAAATGTTCAGATTCAAATTCAGACATTGCCATATAGACGAATATGCAGAGAATATAGTATGGTGAAGGTTGACACGTTAATATCATTGTCACCTTGAAAACAGAAGCTAGTGGATTCGATTCTGACCACAGTACAAATTGATCAAAGAGTTTTTAACTTAAGATAAATTAAGTCACTTGTAGTGCACTTTGAGTTATTACCGGGAGACATAGTCACCACATTGGTGACAACAAATTAGCAGTCACCAACACCCACCAGGCTATCGAGTTCAATGCAAAACAAAACGATTGTGGCTCGGTAGTAGCGTATTTAAAACCAGAGACAAAATGGGCGGTAGAAATTTTTGTAGCTAATTAAAAAATGATTATATTTCAATTAAAAATATCATATAATCATTCTAAGTGAAAGTAATTACATGGCATGAAACTTGAGTTAAAATAATTAGTAATACCTAGTTCAGTGGAATATATCGTTAAGCTTAGATATATTAAAAGTAGGTAATCTTAGGAGATCTTTAACTATAAGTACATTTTGTTAAAAATAAATTTGCAGAGATTCTGATAGCGCTTGTAAGCATTAGACTTATATACAAATGAAAAATGATTTAGTATCTCATCTGCGCTTAAATAGTAATTGGCGATTTTGAGTGTAAACGAACATCTGTTGTTTGAGAATAAAATATATTTTAGTGTGACCATTGTAGAGGAAAATTCACACACATAATGTATAACGTTGTATTAAAAAAGAAAAAAGGAATTTAATGTTACTAATCTCTATTTAATAAAAAAATTATGAGTTAACATCACAAACTGACACACAGTATTAAGGTAATGAACTTATTAATGATCAAAAATACATTACAATTTTGTAACTTTTTAATGAAACTGATTTTCTTTAGATATTTTTCGAAGTTATAGGCACTCATGATGCAGTAGCGATACCCACTACAAAGGAAAAAAAAAACTCATTACGCTAGGGTAATGAAAAAAAGAGTTACTCAAAACTGTTTGTCCAAATATAGGCCGAAATGTATTTCATTTGATATAATATTTGTAAATCCATAGCACAGTCGTTGTGATTCTATCAAAGATACATTAAGGTTAGTTGGCTGTTAATTTTGAGGTTGTAGTTTAATGCATTTAAACTTCGGTGTTAAACCGCCATGATTTAGAAACTATTAATGCATTTTATGTCCTAAATAGCAATGGAAAAGAAGCGAAAACGAGAAGAGAGGAAGTCTATGGATGCATAATCGTAGAAAAACATTAGAATAATATAGGAAAACCTTTCTGAGAAAAAAAAAACTTATTATCATAAACAGAATCAAGAAAGTTTTATTCGATAGCGTTGCGCAGTGGCCAGCGCGAAGTGTCTGATTGATGAGCTGTCTCCCTCAAGACAGATGCGCTGTCTGGACCCCGCGCCTGTGCCCATCCTTCCTCTGTCCCCGTTCCCCCCGACCGTCTTCTCTCTCCCGCCATCGGTGGTCTTGACTGACGTGACCTGCGCCCGCGTCGTCCGCTCCATCACCCTCCATTAGCCGGAGTGTCTTATTTACATATCGTGTACAACTAACCAGAGGCTTGATTTTTGGTCAATATCAGTTTTCTTTTAATATTGAATCACTAATTTAATATTTATATAATGCTGTATATTACGAATATCAAGTATTATAAACATATATTATATTTTGAAACAAAATTCCTTAACGCGGCTTATACTAGAAGTTGGCTTATGGAAATCGTAACATAAAAATCGTGTACATAAAATCATTATGCCCCTTTCATGCTATTTTCTCTCTCTCTTGAAATTTATTTTTATTATTTTTTCATATAACTTATAATTTACTATTTTGTGTCAATATTATAATAAATGAATATTTTTCCTAAGATATTAAATGTAACTTTTTGATTTTATTTCTTACTTTGCATTATTTACATTGAAAAAAACTTTGTTACTGATTACCGTCTACCGATCGCACATATATTTTTTTAAAGTATTATTAAAGTATTTTATATGTATAGTAAAATATTTGGTTAAAAAAAGTCAATAATTTCTGTAAAATTAATTAGCCTTTACTATTACAAATGAACTAAATAGTTTAGAAATTACTTTAATCTAAACAATACTGGAGTTCATTGGCTTGGAACGTCGTTAATGTCTACACAAATATTTATGCTAAATGATAAATGAGTTAAGGACAAAAGTCACGACTGAATTCTATACGTCATGAAAACTTAATTTTAAAGTTGAGTATCATTTGCGTTTATACAGCATGCTCTATATATAAACGAAACTCTACTTGTTTTTATTAAAATTTCTTAATAATAATAATATAATGAAACAATAAATATATACATACAAAAAATGGCTTAACACTTAGATATTTGTTAAAAAATGATCATTAATTTACACCACAAAAATAAATATTTACCATTGAGTTTTAAAAAACAAATGATTTTATAAAGTCGTATAATAATCATTGAAACCCTATCTTTACATTCATATTTATTATACTATTCAATTCATGTGTAACGTAGATCAAGTTAGGTCACATTGCGATACGGTCATAATTTCACTTCAAATTCATACCTGATGATAAAATGTGTTCTCCTAGAGTTGAAGTACGTGTTATGGCGAAAATCGAATTTTGATACATGCTTAATTTTATGAATTTATTTTTTTTAATATAGAACACAAAAAAAACTTGCCGTCATCAAGAAACGTCACAAAAAATCTGTATATGCATTGAAATATTAAATTTACCTAAGTACAGATGGTATTGAAATATTTATTTGGAGAATTATTTATTTCATAAACATGTATTTTAGAAATCTCAAAAGATTAATATTTCTAAATTTCGTATTACATTTGATACGAAAATTTTTGAACTATTATACTTTAAATAACACATTAAAATCAATATAGAATTTCTATTCATATGTACCAGTAAATTGAATAAGTATGTCAAACACAAAATTTTAAGTAGATATATGTTCCATAATTACTTATTACGTGCTGGCAGCTTTTAAATTATTTTTTAATCCTCATTTTTTACTTGAGAATATCCTCACGGATCCTCGACCCTTGGGGATAAGTGACAGGGTTGTATCGGATTCCTATCAATTAAATCGACTGAAACTCCATGGTTTTTTTTTTATACCTTCGTGTCGGAAGCTCTTGTATGCTAACGCATTCGTCCGCGCCCCGACAGCTGACTCGTGACCTCTGCGTTGCAAGCGAGTGCACCACTAGGCTGCCAATTTTTGCTCTAATTAAACATTTATTCAGTCAGACAAACACTTTTATTGTATACCGTCAAATAGTTTTCTATATAATCATATTGTTGCATCATTCATATTGATCAGCAACCGTAAACATTCAAGATTTTATTCGTATATTGTCTTAAATTGTAACAAACATCGGAACATCCTGTGCCTACCGCTCACCGCCTTAGGGTTGGCGGTCCCGGAGGAGGGCATGCAATTTGAAACCCATCAATAATGCGTCTAATGGACAAACTTCCGTCGCGGCTGCCTTTGCATTGCAATTACACTAATGTGATTACATTCTTTTGGAGCATTCGCCTGCATGCGTTGCGAGACCTAGTGCACTCAACTCGTTGGTCGGGAAAACGATGTGGAAAATGAGTTACCACATTTTTGGCGTCGTGCCGATCGCTGATGGGCTTACTTTCTTGTCTGTCTGTTATTCCGTTTCTGAAATAGAGGCCATTTTCATGAAATGAAGACCATCAAATGCAATATTATGTAATATGATCCCGCATCGTAAGTGTATAATGTTTTGCAGCTGGAATAAACATTTGTAATTTCGGTGGCTGTCCGATAGTCACAGTCGGAGTGACTGCTGTTTCGTTTCGTCCAGTGAGTGGGAGTTTCGACGGATTGCATCCCATTTCATCAACCTATTCCCACTCCGTCGCTTCGCTGATATCCTATCTCTACCCAAGAGGCCGGCGACGCATTAGTGACTTTTATGGAGTCGCAAGTGTCGATGAGCGGAGTTGAGCACCTACCCTCTGGTGGTTCGCAAGTTTGTTTCTTAAAACAATTGCAGATGGTCTATCGTCCATCTAGTTGTCCGATCATCAGTTAAAAACTTCTGAACGTATCGGTACGAGAATGATACTTCGACCATTCAGTCCGGAATCTTGGGTATTTTTATTTACTTTCATAACCCATAACACCATAATAACGGTAATGGCTCGTAATATTAGGTCGGGGAAAAAGTTTTTCGTAGTTTATAAGTAAAAAGTTGCTGTAAAATCTCTTTGGCTGTACTATTTGTATCTGGCTACTTTTGATACAATTAAATACATGACATTTTTAAAAAAAGAAAATAATAAGTAGAAATGGTATACCGACATTTTTCTATTATCTTTCTGTCCACCAAAATGAGTGAATTACGTAGAAACTTTATACATTTTGAAGTTTTATTGCAAAAAGTGAAAAATATGACACAAACCGCGAAAACCATTTGAGTGAGACGTTTGTGGACTTAATGCAGTGTCGGTAAGAGTAGCACAGAACTGGTTAAAGCGCTTTCAGTCCGGTAATTTTAATATCAGAGACGAACGTCACTGTGATTGAACTCTTACGGATAAAGACAATGCCATTTTGGAAAAAGAAAAGCCAGGTTGGCATATTAGTTCTTAAAACATAGATGAAGAGCTGTAGATTGACCACAAAACAATAATAATAATAATAATAGCTGAAACAGAGTGTGTTAACACGAGAGAGTCTCATGTCACAGCTAAAATCTAGATTAACTCGTGATCGCACCCCGCCAGGACCAGGCGGAAAGGTCTGGTTCTGTCAACTTCATTTGTCCGTGTCTCAAAACCTTATTGACTTTCCTAGCGCCCGGCTCCGCGTTTGCGCACACTTCACATTGTTTCTTTTAATTTTTTTGTTATAAATAGCCTAACAAATGCCGTTTTATTGTTTCCGTAAAAAATCGGAAAGTTATTGAAAACCAATAACTTTTGAAAAATGGGGTAAACACTCAGTATTTATATATATAAATGGATCGCCAAAATGTGTGTACGCGCATCATTTCCGAACGACTGCACCAAATTGGATAATTCTATTTTGTTGTGTTAGTTATTATCAGCACAAGGTTTGTATGAATGAAAATAACCCTTTGAATTGAGAGTAATCTATTAAAACTGAAGCAAAAGTGGGACCGCAATCGAGATCAGGAGCAAAAGCGGAATCAGGATTAAATCGAGACGATCCTTTGCATCTGTCTGTCTATTTGTCTGAAGTATCTTCGGAATGGCTGAACAGATCACGATGCGTCTTTCACTGAGAGATATAAGAGTTTACTCTTATAAGAGTTTAGTAAAGACATTTAGAGTACCTAAATATCGGGAATCTTAAAAATATCGCGATAAAAAGTATATTATCGTGATATTTTTAGGATTTCTTCTCAAAAAGAAATCAATAAAAATGGGATAATTTATTGACGTTGAATCAAAAACAGAACCACAATCGAGATCGGGAGCAAAACCACGATCGGGATGAGATCGAAACGAAATCAAAGACGAGGAGCAAAATCGGTACCACGATGGATACATAATTTCCAAAAGAGGAGTCAAAAACGAATGTAAGGATCTGATCAAAATTTAAAGTGTAAATGCGATGTTTTATGATTTGTTTGTTATATCTATTAATGTTTGTCCACAGCTTCGACCGTGTATTTGTATTATTGAACTGAACTTCTACATCGATTCTAAAAGTTCATTTAGTCATGAAAATCTTCAGAGTCATCAAGTAATATTAGCTGTATTTCATTTTCGTAATAAGCTCTTGCTTCGTTGAAATTGGAACTGTGATTGAAAGTGGGACGGAGACCAGAATCGGGAACGGGGCCAGGATAAGAATCGAAAGCGAGACGGAACTAAAATTGAGAACGGACTAGGATCTAAAACGATTGTGGGGATAGGATCAGAATCAAGTGTAACCGGGATCGGAGTCGAAAACGAGATCGGAAATGAAATTGACATTGATCGATTAAAAGAAGAAAAATTAATTCTACGTACATGTTGGTGCAGCTCCGCCAACATAAACTATACGACCAAGTCACCTACAATAAAGTGCAGAACAAGGTCTGCCGGACCAGCTAGTATATGTATATATACAGTAAAACGAATAAGAAGCCAAAGACATCCAAGATTGTTTTTAGGGTTCCGAGCCAAAATAGTTGAAATGGAACCCTTATAGTTTCGTCATGTCCGTCCGTCCGTATGTCACAGGCATTTTATTCAAAAAGTACAAGACGTATATTGACGAAATTTAAAGTGTAGGTAGGTGTCTTGTATAAACTGCTATTTAATTTGGTAGTTAAATATCAAAAACAAATATTCCGGGGCACTCCATACATGTAACAGAAACTGAAAAAAATTGTTTTCAGCAAATATCAACGAGTGGCACATATTGCGACAGTTCTTTTAAAAATACTTTAAGGTTTTAAGCAATTTTTCGGAATACTTGAAAATTGAAGAAATTGTGTCCTCCCTCTATTTTCTAGCAATAATGTAATAGAAAGACAAACAATAGGACACGAAAAAAGGTGGAAAAAATATTTTATATTCACCGCCGTCATATTGTCCATTTTATTTTCGAGCCGCGAAGAAGAGCTATGCACTATGTGCATGCTTGTGATGATTATAGAGAGTTGATAAATTAGACAAAGACAAGAATATGATATTAAGCGTGACTGTCTTGGTGCATTCTTGTCAAGTAATTCAAATTGTGAACTGACTGTAAATTGTGAATTGAGACAGTTTTAAAGAAAACCTTGGAATGGATAATATTGAGAGTTAAATTTAACTCCCAAATGATACGATTTGGCGCATTTACTGTTTAAAATTCCCCCTTCGTATCTTCTCTTCTCTTTGGAAGCACTCGTCTTAATGCTTCACTGAGACTCGGGATCCTTGGTGTCGTCGACATATCGAGGAAGATTTAGTTTAGCGATCAAGTAAAGGGCAAAGTGAAACTAGCTTCTAAAAAGTTCGGGGTGCTTAATAGAGTGCAACAGTTCTCCAAGCCTGATTATCGCCTCCTACTTTATACGGCACAGGTCCGACCTCATCTGGAGTATTGTTGTTACTTCTGGGTCTGGGAACCCCCATATCAATTTTCGCCTTTAGGCCGTATCCAACGTAGAGAATCTCGAATCGTCGGAGACCGCTGGCCTTGTGAAGAGATGTAGCATTTTTGTGTATGCTCTATCGCATAACCTACGGGAAGTGCTTTGCAGAGCTATTCAATCTCATCCCTGCTGATGATTTCCGTCATCGTTCTACTCTACGGAAATACCATGAGCACCATCTTGATGGCTGGCATTGTACTATCGAATGCTCCATACTAAATTTTCTGTCACATACGATGGCGCTTTAAAGTGATTTACCATCAGCAGTATATCCAAAGAACTTTGACAAAAGGATCTTAAAAAAAGAGTATATTCCTATTTAAGTGTCCGAACACCTTTGGCGTTGCGGGCGTCTATGGGTGCCGGTCAACATCGACTTTGCAACAGCTCGTACGTTCGTTTACTCTATTCTTACAAATCCTATAAAAAGGTAAATAAAAGTAATAAAATATACGCTAATCAAAAATTACATTTAATTGTCTAAAAGGAAACGTGCGAAACATTAATATACTTTTATTGAATTCTGAAAAAAGAGTGTATCTTACTGTATACAAAGACTAGGTTAATTCCTCTAAAATGATGCTCATACCATAGATTTTTTTAATTAGATAAAATTTAAGCAATATCAATGAAATCATAAATGATATCTAACAATACATTTGGTTTGACCGCAGGTTAGAAAAATGAAATAAAAATGATTCACCAATTTAAGTAAAACGAATAATATAGTTGTTTAAGTAAAACGAATAATAATATAGTAGTTATTTATTCATGGAGTTAGATATTTTAAAGAAACAGTTTTTAAACATTTAGTTTTAATATGCAGAAACAGAAATAACACATATCCATCTTTTAAACTGAAATAGGTACACGGCCGAGAATTTACTTCCCGGGCTAGATAAATTCACTAAGTGCTCGTAATACTCGCCACTTAAGTAGTTGCCAAGTTCGCTTCGAAATTCGACTTGGAAGTAATTACTTAATATTCAGTGCAGTAAAGTATGGTAAAGAAGTTTGCAGCGTTAGTTTGAAATCAACTCCTTATAGATGCGGTCGTATACTTACGTTCCAATGTAGTCAAGTTTTATACTCGAAGTTGACGTGTTGAACGTTGAATCGCATAGATCTTCTGATCTAGTGATTTGTCCGATTAATTTTGTGCAAAAAATGTGCATTTTACTTGCGTTAGGCTATAAGAATAACGTTATTAAATTTTATAAATAATTTATTATTTTGTTAAGAGTATGTTTGAAGTAAAATTAGTTTTGAAATATGTGTAAAAATAATTAATCCAAGAATATTATAAATTGCTTATAACACAGAGTATAAGTATTATAAAACATTGATTTGGAATTTAAGTAGTACTTCGTACAATATGTTTTGAGAATGTGTCTGGGTGTATGTGTTTGTGTGCGTGCGTGCGTGCGGGCGTGCATAGTGCGAGTGTTCGTGTCCACGTATGAACGTGCGCGCATGGGTGCGTGTATATATGTGTGCGTCTGTGCGTGTGTCTGTGCGTGTATGTGTATATAACTATTTTAAATATTTTGAAAGAGAAAAGAAATAAAGAATTTTGATGACTTACAGTTCTCTCTCTTCTGATAAATTTGAATAATCTGCTCAAAAATGATATTATGTGTAATATATTTTTTGGTTTTATCAAGAAATAGTGTCTTTTTAGTATTGGCTTATATACTATTTTTTATCTAACAATTTTTGGTTACCATTGAAATTAAGAGTTAAAAAAATTTACAATATCACTTAATTAAAAAAAGCCAAATAACATATTCCCCAATTCAGATAAAATTGTTTAGAAATCTTTGCACTATCACCTAAAAGTAATCGTCCAAAATACATCTTACAATTGACTTGTATTTAAGATCTGTAAGCACTACATGAAAATTCATATGAAAAAGATGTTGCTAAGTATTTGAATTTGTTCAATTACTTACGTAATACAATTTTTAAATTTCAAAATTCACATAATCTATACCAATACAGTGTACGAAAGAGCTTGTTTGTGTGTTTAAGTTCATTAATCTGAGGAACTATGAATCCCGATTTGAAAAAAATCCTTTCGTGTTAGATAGTAAGTTTATTGAAAAATTATGAAGGTTCTATAACATAACGTTTTGGCTACAAAAAGTGGAGTAATAACTAAGGCCAACTAATCTGGCAAACTGTACGCTTACTTGCGAAAGGTTGGACCGATTTGGTCATTTTCTCTATATTAACAATACTTCGAATAAGGTTATTGGGAAAAAAAAAATTAGAAAAGTTGTCTGTAACTCTAGGAAAGCTTGAAAGTGCTTTCTTTTCTATCTTTTTTTTATAAGCTTTATACTTGTTCTGATTGCCGTAGATTGAATCGCAATTTGAGCGATGGATATGCGTAATTCTTTCATCTGCTTGTAAAAGTATATGTCCGTTTAGGATAATTCGATGGGAACTGAATCACGTGCGAAATCGAGATCGCGATAGTGAGTGGGGTCGAGAGCGGAGTCGACAGCGAGACGGACCAAGATCGTGGTCAACAGCATATCGGCCTTTATGAAAGAACTTTTTCTATGCCCGCATAAGTGGTGCCGCGGGCGAAAGCTAGTATGTTATTAATATGCTTCGCTTTCTTACAAGACTACATTAACGATTCTCGATAATCGTAAATTCGAATCGGCGCCGAGGTTAGCAAACGCGGGCTCGCCTCTCGGCCCGGCGCCCGCGCCGCTATCGCCGCCAAGCGCGCCCGCTGCGCCGGCAAAGCGGTTCCGCGCTCCCGTCTAGCGTATTATTTTCGTTAGAGTGAATATTTTCCCGTTCTGAGATGTTTGAAGAGAGTTATCCCTCTTCCGGCTGGCCGCGTTGTGATGAAAACGTTGATTGATTTCTGTTTGCATTGGGGGAGAGTTGCAATTTAATATCTTATTGTTAATCGCGAGTTATTTCACTCTGTTGACATTGAACGCGCCTTTGTTTGGGGCGCGCGCCGGCCGGCGGCGCTGGTGCGGCGCGCGGCGCCGTACCCGCCGGCCGCGATTGGGCGTTTCCGTTGTGTAAGGCACAAGCGACAGTTTGATGTGGCGGTGACTGAAAGACCGTTGTTCTTAATTTTAAGGAATAGAGTAATTTAAAATAATAATACATTTAAAAAAAAAGTTAATGTGGATACTTTGCCCATTAAATAGTTGTTAAGCAAAATTGTACCTTGTCGTATAAGTTTCAAAATAATTTTCGACTAGTTCCTTAGCTTTTATAGGTTTAATCCGCAACTTTGTGTGCGTAGACATTAAACTCCCCTCGAATTTAATTTTAGTTCTACTGTCAGTTCCAATATTCGCTCTAGATTTCAATCTCGGTCCTTTTTGTTCTGATTCTGGTCTCACTCTTAATTTTGTATCGATCTCGCTCTTAACACTGATCCTAATCTTACTTTCGGTTCCGATTTCGGTCCTGCCGTACATTCCTTGCAAACGAGCATGCAAGTAACCAGAGACTAGATGTTCGCCGACGCTCATGGACACTCGCAACCTCAGAGGAGTTATTCGCCAGTTGTTACTCCCCTATTAGATAGGAATAGGAATTTCGATTGAGGGGAGTGGAACGTATGTGTCGATTTCACTTCTGGTTCTCATCCCAGTCCTGCTTTCGATTTTATCCTATAGTCTATTCCAAAGTATAATCTACTTCTAAAATATCTAAAATTTCAGTAAAATCCGTTCAGTCGTTTGAATATAAAAGAAAAAGAAACATCAAACTTTATATACTATTTCTTACTGTAAATAGTCGTCCTTATCCTGAAGTATAAGCCTATAGAACAGTAAAGACATATCTCTAATGTAAAAAAAAAAACGAACAAGAACTGTCGTAGGACAATCGGCAGGAACCAAATTATTTTCGCAAATGTTATATATACTTAAATATCAAGCACGATGAATGAACAGTCATAAAATTGTATTTATTTTGATTTATTTTTTTTAATTAAATTTTTTTTTTGGGTATTAACAATTATTATATAAATATTAAGAATTTATAGACTTAATCATTTTATTCAACACGTACGAATATACTGCTGACACACGGCATACACCGTTATACAATCTATATTGCAGGAATATACAGATTGTATTGTTTACTCATATACAGATGACACACACGCAGCACGTCTATACTGCAGGAATGTATATATACATAAGCATACGCTTGTGAACAAGCTATAAGATAGTAAAAGAATCTAGAGGAGCAGTTGTTCTTCGGCGACAAGTACACGTTTACGCTCTCTTTCTTTCGTCTATCTGTCTTAAAAGTGTCGGTCGGACACTTTTTCCCGTGTAGCTCACATCCGTCAAATATGCGATAAGGAACTTCCTTTTAAAAAATATATATTCCCTAAGATTACCACTTACAAACATTTTTCCGTGGGAATGGAATAGTTTTACTCAACAAAAACTAGTGTATTTTGGTTATTATTTACAAATGTTGTGAGTCTTAATCCTGTTAGTTCGTACCTTTTGATTTGAATGATTTCCCCCAAACAGAAACACAACTAGATGTGTTCACGTTAAATCCTATTAAAATTTCGAATTTACAAACGCCAAAAACATCGAATCTGGACATTTCGAAAATAATCTCAGAGATATTTTAAGTTTTCGTAGTTTAATATTTGATAAAATTCTGATTTTACTGTAGCAAACGAATTTTATGGGGAGAAAATTCTAAGGAATAAGTCTATTATATTATGTATTATGCACTAATTTCATATATTATATGCAATATATGGAATAAGCGCTTGTGTATGGAAAACCTTTTACGTATTTTACATAAAAATTGTAAATACTGAATTACATAAATGTATTTTCAAAATAAATCAATTAAGTAAAAAAAAAACGATATAAGTTCCCTGTTTCAGCAAAAACAGGTCATGACAAACACGATAAATATCGAATGATGCCTTCAAAGTAAACTAGCGGAACCTGGAAAACTAACAAGAGAAAAATACGCGAGAAAATTGATAAATGAGTTTTTAACCGAAATGAAGCTAAGTCACTTGCTCTGTGTTACCGAAATCACGTTTAGCCATCTTTTCCGGACGTAGTCAACGCATTTATTATACATATACAGACATTAATTAGATGTGATCTCCGATGGACTGTGAATCAATTTAGAGTGAGTGGGTATCAGACCTTAAATAAAAAAAAAATACCAAGGGTGGCAAAAGTTGGCCCATTTTGATTTTAGAGGAATTATAAATTAAAAAAAATAAATGCACTGTGAATAACTGTGAGTATTTGCGATATCTAGTATTCATCACTATCATCGATTCTATTATATTCAGTGTCCAAAAATAATTATCTACTTCTGTATTTTTGAGATTACAACCTTTTCGTGGGAGCTTTTTTTATATCCTACTCGTTTATTGCACGAATACAAATGCACGTCCGACGTAATAAATTAGAATTCCCGTTAATGAGTACGTAATTAAAACGAGGTTCCGAATGGATTCCTTTCAGTAGCGATTCACGTTATTTAATTTATCGCGCGGCAACAAAACGAACGAGCGCGGTGTCGCTCGCAGACCGATCTCGGTTTTGTAATTCCGACTGGGCGGCTTTACGCCGTATTTCTAAAAATCTAAGTGTGTGTACTGTAGATGCATTTATTTTACAAGTTTTTCTTTTAATATTAATGTTTTTCTAGCGAACATAGATGAAACTGTCGTGGGGCAATTCAATTGTAAACATGGTTTTGTAAAAGAAGCAGCTTTTCCCGTGTCTCCATATACGTGAATAGTAGACAGTCAATCTGATATTTATTTAAATTGTAAATCCAATTCGATGCCATTATCAGTTTCAATCTTAATCACATTTTCGACTTAAATCCATTTCCCTTTTCGTCTTGCGTTCTCTCTCTGTTTCCCTTACGTGAACCGTTCACTCTTCTCTGTCTGGACTCTGTCATTGCCGACCTAGATTTTATTTTCGACTTTCGTCCCTTTCCCTTTTACCCTTCGCTCTCTCCATTTCTCTCTTCTATATTCTCTCATTTTAACTTTCTTAAACACTCAGTCTATTTATTTTTCTCTCCCTCCGCCTATCTAGTCATCTCTCTCTACCATTTCTACCTCTTTTTCTCCCTCGTCCCTCTCTTTCTCCATAAATACCGATCATGACCTTATTCCCTCGCGTCTCACTCTTTTTCTGTTTTGTTCACGTTGCCTTCTCTATTCACCTCTAAGTACACATCTCTCTCCCATCATATCTACTTGCCTTTCCGCTCTCTCGCTCTCTCTCAAATTAAACTATGTCGCCCTCTCTGACGTTTCCCTTACCAAGCAATCAAAGAAATAAAACAATAGTATGTACAATTAAACATGTAGTATTTGTAGGATGTTATGTAGCTTTTATTTTTTTATGATGTAGCAGTTATATGCGGATTACATAAGATAATACGTAAGATAAGCTGTGATTTTTTCCGAGTATTGCATTGAAGTTATAACTACTATTACCCTAGGCTTGCACTCGTGACGAAATGTTTATTACACTTTAGCGAAATAACGTATTTACATTGAGAAAAGAAACAATAAATAGGACCATTAGTTCTTGATCTATAAACGTTCAAGTGGATAGACAAACAGACAGACAAAAAGAGGTTGTATTTTATATATTTATGGCAGTATGAAAGAGCAAATAGTGATAGAAAGTGATCCAATATTATAAAAGTATTGCTTCATAGAACAAAAAAAAAATAAGAAGACATTATTAAATTATGTTAAAATAAATTTGTTTTTAATCTACATTTTTATATACTATAGCAACAGTTAAACAAAATGATTTTTCTTAGACTCTGTAACAAAACTGTACTGATGGTGTTTCACTAAGTTTTTTTGTTACCGTAAGTAGAGGAAGTTACATAGCTTGACCATGCATGAGAACACTAAATACCCTTACTGCACATAATATAAATCATGTTATTCTCGATTGCACAATGAAAGTGCGGCAAATTACCTTAACACAAAATCATAGTGAAACTATTACTATCTGGTTAATACGAGTTAGTGTAACGGCTTCACTATAATTTTGTTAAGTATACATGTATTCATTTCTTGTGTATTTTTAAAGGTTTTAATCGTGCCATTATAGGGCTCACCCTCCCACAATTCTTCTATTTCAGGTTAGGAGGCTTAAAGGGCTTGAATATTAAGCCCTCCATGCTTTGTTTAATGTGATGGAAGTTAAAAGTCATTGAAAATTCTTTTTGCCCTGCACATAGTTGAACCTGATGGCTTTTAGTTCGTAGGCGACATTTCTAACTACTAAATCAATACCGCGCACCGGTCACTTTTATTCCATATACATGTGAAAGTTCATAAATATCATTTAGTTCATAATAAATATCGTCAGATCACGAAATGTTGATCTGGAAAACTGTGTAATTGTTCTGCAGATCCGTTTTAAATTTTGCCTTTTATCGTCGAATCCAAAGAAATATAAATACAATCTTCATACGTGACGAACTTAAAGTACTGTCGTAAATTTTGAGAAAACCTTGAATCTTGAACATTTTTAATTGGCTTTTTTTTTCAAAAATAAAGTGACGATGAAAAATGTCGTCCATTCTATTTTACGCCATGCGGCCTAAGGCCGCTTGTGCCCACAAAGCGGGGACGGGTATCGGTGGAATCTGTCAGCCAGAAAATCCTTTGGTGGGAAGCGCTCACCCTCTGACGCGCTCCGAAACGATTTCTATGGGTGTTCGTCGGATCGGCGCCGTCCGTTCGAATGTTTCGATCGAGTACAGATTTATTTAAACCGCCCCGCCGCGGTACTCGGATGAAAAAAGTTTTATGAGACCGCCATCGCTACAAATAAGCTCGGTTTAAGTCAGAATTTTCATTTCATTATTCACAATTCGACCGTGACGATCTGCGAGCGCTAGCGAACCAATGGTTTGGATCCAAATCAAATACATGATCCAAAGCATGGCTTTGAACGTGAATGGCCCTCTGGACTCAGCCAGGTTTTGAAAAATAATTTACATAGTTTGTGATGAAGATGTTATTTACCTGGATATATCTGCATGGTATTGTATTTTATTCATTATCAATTGTAAACATGCAATTTTAGTACAAAACAGAGTCTCCTCTTATCTGTGATGTATCCTAATTTACCTTTACAGAGATTTATAGAGACTCGATCGCTATCTAGAGCTTTTTCTGTTGTATTTTTTCTTTTTATTTGGCGTCCAATTGTCCACTTACGAAAACTAACACTGTCCAATTAGACAGAACTTGGGTTTTATTTCCCTCTATATGTTTTCTCGATGTTTTGTTACGTGCGTTGTGGAAACTAATTGTGCGCTTATAAGTTACTTACAAACAACTTTAGTTACTGAACTGGAGTTTTTTGTACCCATATGTTGATTATTATGAGTACTACGATTGATTGGGCGAAGTTAATGTTTGGATGAGATTTAATAAAATTCAGTTAAGAATTACGTATAAAATAAAAAGAGCGTAAGATAACAGACACCAGGAAATATCTTACATTTCTTTAAAAATCTTCTTTAAAATCATAAAATTTAATCCGTAGGATTTAAAAAAATTGTCATTTCTTTATCTATATACAATTAAGCAAAGTCAAAACAGTTAAGCACTTTTTCTCTTCTGTTTGTCAAACTATTTTCTTTTCTTTTGTTTCGTAGCTATTGACGAGTTTTAGAGTCATTAATAGAATAAATTTTGAAACAGTTAGTATTTCTCCCACCTTCGATGTAAATTCGAAGCCTTCACTTTATTCGTCTAATATCTACAACCTACACCATTCAATACATTTTTTACAACTTAGAATGCATTACAACTGTTACACATTATTTTTACTCATAACTTTTTTATAAAATAAAGTTATTTTATTTATTATATTATGTTATACATATTACACATATTTTTACACATATGTTAGATGCAAACGTATACGAATACATCCTTGGCGTGTGTTGTTTTTTTTAAATATCACTAACCTAAAATTTTAAATTTTCTAAATATTGCAGGGATTCAAGACAAACAGTACACGTTAATGCAGTATTTGTAAGCGCTCGCGTCCAACGTAGCATAAAAAAAGATTTCAAAAATTTGTATACAATGATTCAAAAAAAAAAATGTCAAAGAACCTCAATAATATTGGAACTTAAAAAAATAATGAATTGTGGTCGAATTCCGACTATCAGGCGATTACTAGTCCGTCATAACTTACGTTCACTTTTACAATTAGCGTTTTCGCTTTTTATTGCCACTCGTCGGAATACTTTCTTTTTATGCAATGAAAATATATACAACTAAATATTCATCAATCACAAATGTTGGTCCCTACAAATATCTTATGGTATAAATAATATGAATTAGGAAAAAAAAAATAAATACACAAATATAAAAAAGTATACCTTAATATTTTTTCTTTCACATATGGACATTTCTTAGGTATTGAGCTCATCCCTTTAATGTAAGGAACTATATATAGTTCTACGTCACGATTTATTATGTCACGATGAACGTTATTTCTTCTTAGAAACGAAATACACTTTAAAATTCATCGACCGCGGAGCGATAAAAGCCCAATTTAAAAACTGTTACTTTCTCCGTACTTATTATAATGAAGCTTTAAGACCTTCCTAGAGAAAAATCAAAGGGCGCTTTTTTTTGTAAGAAAAACACAACCGATTTACATGAATAAACAAAATCGCCGGCCCCATTGAAAAGCTCGTTGCGAAGCCTCCGAAAGGAAAACTCCCCGGGAGTCTGGGGTAAATTTGTAAAAAAAAACCACCCCAAGTTACCGCGGAGCGAACAAAACGTTGGGGTGTTTTATGATAGCAAGCTTCGTTTTGGTCTTATTACGAGAACGTTCTAAACATAAAAAAAAATTTGAATATGAAAGTTTTAAAAAGAGAAACTATATGATTGACTTATATACATAAAATATCGATCGTACAAGAAACTAGAAAATATTTTATTCTGTACCATCCGTAGAATCACTTTTGCATATCTCTGTAATGAGATTATTTATAATAAAAAGTCGAGTGAAGCTGTTTCGGGGTTGGGCACAAGGCTGTTGCTTTAATGCAGAACGTCTACATCAGCGAATCGCTTTTAGTGTCAAAGATTAAAGTGAAAATAAGAAAATGATTTCTTAAAATTTTAGCGCAAAACAGACCCTGAATAATAACAAATACAGCAGAGGTCGAGGTGCTCGCGGCGTCAGCGTCGGCTAGTCAGGGTGCCGTGCCAGCTTTGCAACGCTCTTCAAATCGCTTCGCTCGTTCGGCGCCGAACATTCGGGTCATATGTGGGCCGAACGCCGAGCATGTGTGGGCCCTTCTTTTCAATGTTAGCCGTGATTGCGTTAGGTCAGGCTGACGCCGACATATCGAATTTTCATAAATTTCTATACCCTTTCTGATTATTTAAATTATCCACCATTATCGTCCATGTCATACTTTATTTCTTTGAATCAATTGGTCTGGACAAACTCTATAAACGCATATAAGAATTAAAAAGCTATCGCGTGTGAGTCGTGAGTTACATTGAATAAATAGATGCGAGAGCGCTGGTTTCGGTCAGTTTGTGCAGTGTCCCTCCCCCGCCTTACCGCCCGACCCACGTACAAACTTAGGTTATGATAGCGAGCTAACTACAAAAGCTAAATACGCTTTATGACTTTAAGACGAGCTTTTTAATTATTAAGATAAGGCGATACAAACCTTTTCAATACGGTACACTTTTATGGCCCGGTATTCGTATGTTTCGGTGTTTTAAAGACGTTTGAAGTCAAAATGTAGTTTGTTTTCTAAAATTTGGTCACCGAGGTAAGAATACATTTTTGCAAATATTCGATGCCGGCGCTCGATGGCCAAGGAACATCTCGGCGGTCAGGGCAGGATGCTGGATGTTCTAGAAGCAATTTATAAAGCTATCCTGCTCACATACTTATAGATAAGATATCGCCATCTCGCATAAAAAAAAAATCCACTCGAGGTTTGACGTATCGCGAATTGTCTTATCATTATCCTTGTGACCTTAACGTACCTAGGTATTCCCGCTGACATGTTGATTGCTTTTTTGTTTGCTTTGTTGCTTTGTGATGAGATTTTTGTATGATTATTATAACAGTTAGAATTGACAGTTAGCAATGAAAGACAGGATCTAGTCAAGACTTTCGGAGAGTTCTTGTACAAAAATGTGACAACTCTGTCATTCTAACAATATATATAATCACATGTTAGGTTTTAATTATTTTCTAAATTCGCTCCAAAAAATATTCAATACTAAGAAATTTTGATTTTACACAAATTAAAAATTATATTATTTTATAGATATATACAATGCAGTCTATAAGGGAGGAATACACAATGGTACTAGGGAAATGGCAAAAAATACACTTATTAGAAAAATCAAAACCACTAATATAGATATCGAAATTGATAATTGAAATCACAGATAAAAAAAAAACTTTTGGCTTTTTAAAGTACCTAATCTTTACAAAATTGGACGAGAGAATAAAATATTATATCTAGAATTTTAAAGCGCTGGGTGTATAAACTTGTAATTTAGTACAAGGTGTTTATTTTTCAAAGATTGCGTTTGTAAACAATGAACAATATTTCATAACCGAATAATCGAAATTAAAAGGGGCAAAGAGACAGGACCGACATCAGAATTGAAAGTGAAACTGAGTTCGTAGTCAAATCCAAAATTAGCATTAGGATTTGAGAATGAGTCCGTCGAATCGAAACTCGTTTCGGTAGACGAGGACCGAGAGCGCGATTGGTATAGAGATAATTACATATGAAAACAGAGAAATACATTTGTCTCCACGGGAAGCATCTGCGGGCGAAGACTAATATTAAAATAAGATAGTACTAAATATCACAGATATCTGAAAGTTTTCATCATCATCGATATATTGCCTATATAAAGTACCCGATGATTTGATTGCACGTAGCAATGTCAAAAAGTTTCATTCTACGGTTTCCTACTGTCTGCCTAACGTGGTAATTAAGACATGTTGTCCAAGGAAAATCGTCGGTCCGAGAGCGTACTGCCGTATAATGATGAAATATTATCACAATATATTTAAATATATTAAAATATGTGAATCTTAATAGCGTCAATATTTTGTTAAAATTATTATTGTTATATTTTATTGCAGGTTTATATTATGTTGTAGTTTAATATAAGTTACAACATTCTTTGTTACCATCGTAAGCTTTACGCAGCGACGCCTGATGGCGCGTTTATATCCTGTAGCATCGGCTAAGTGAATCAAAGTGTCATTCTGGCAGGACTACGCGGAAAATAATACAGGGAGCTGTTTATCACGCACTAAAAAGCACCCGTACACAAATTATGAATTTTGTATACGGGTAATTATAGGGAGCGCTTTTTACTTATTTCTCACTCTGTATAGTGATCATTATTTGGCGATTTGATACGGTTATAAATCGTAGAGAGTCCATTCGAAAAGCTGAACTGAGTGTGGTCAAGGCAGTGCATTTTTTGAGAAATTGATATGCATATGCGCACATACCTGTGCGCGTGCGCGTGTGCGTATACGTGCGTTAGTGCGTACATGAGTGCATATGCGTGTATATTATGTACACGCATAAAAATAACGAGAAAGAAATATAATCAGATAGATTATTCCGTTTACTTCAATATTTTCATATTTCGTAATACATCGATTTGAAATAAATTTCCTACCAGAATATCCATCGGTTTCCATCTAAAATCACCCCCTCGTGGCTAAAGCCTGTGCAATTCACGCCTCGTTCGTTCTCCCCGTAATATTATTACCGGAGATACCGGCCGGCCCCCCTAGTCTGCTAGTCAGACACCTGTTAAAGATTGTCGGTGCAGTGAAAATATTTAAAAACATTTTCGAGTATAAGAAAAGTAAAATTCAATGAAACTGTATAATCTATTCATCTACGTATATGAATTTAAATAAGTATGTATGTGCCAAAAATCAGTTTTTTTTTGTGACGTTGAATACGAAACGTAAAACACGATTTCTACATATTTAATATGTTGTAGAATATTAGAAAAGATGTTCTTTGCGAGATTTAAAATATATTATTATTAGGGCTCCGAATCTCAAAAGGGAAAAACGGAAGCCTTATCAGGATCATTCGCGTATCTGTTTGTTCCTTTTGTTATAGCCAATTAGCTCCGAAATTACTACCGATGAGATACACAAACGCATACGCACGCACACACGCACGCATGCACGTACGCAAGCACGAATGCACACACCCTCGCACACACACACACACACACACACAAATGTTTGTGTGTGTGTGTGCGTGAGCGTGTGTGTGTTGTGTGTGTGTTGCTCATTGAGTTTGGGACGCGAAAAATCTTGATAGCATCATGGATGAAGATTCACCCAAAAGACTACTCAGAGAAGGGGACCCTTCAAATCCGCCATCATATTTCTCGGCAGTGATGACCTTCAACAACGAAAACGTCACAGCTGCTGCGATCAGCCGGAAACTTGAGGATTGGCGTCTTGTCCGTGTATTTTGAAGGAGACATGTCCATCGGTACGTATCTCGATCGCGTGCAATATGTCTGCTTGAAACCTGGGGGTAAAGTCAAAGTGTGAAGCACATGGTGGGGCAGCAAATGCAATGATGTGGATCTTTGCGATTTCCTCGATGCGCTATACATCTTAAACGGAGATATCACGCACACGTTTGAGATGTATAGGGGGAACTGTTTTTTCATGGTCATGGTGGATGTGACGGCGTGCAGCTCCACACTACTGGATAGAGCAGAGGGATGGCAGATGGTCCGAGATTTGACATCTTCGGACCATAACGCAGTCACGTTTGTACTGAGTGTGGGGGAACGATCCGGCCCTCGGTTTCTCTCTGGTACACAGATCCATAATACTATAAAGGCTCGATGGACGGTGTTCGTAAGAGCAATCGATGTTGCTCTGAACGATTAGACTCTGACCGTTCAGATGGTGAAATCTGTGCGCACACGCAATCAACTCGTCAGGGTCGGGGAAATCTACACGGAGTGCATCTAATAAACTTGCAACGCTACTATTCCATATAAAAACTCGAAACATAGAATAAAACTTTTCTGGTGGAATGCCGAGTTAGAAGGGCTAACATGCATCAAGATGCGTCGCATCTAGAACACGGTCTAAGGTAGACGGGAGTCTACTTCCCTTCTTCACGGTCTTCTAGGCAGAGATAGTTGCGTTGTAAAGACCTATATGGAAGGTGAAGAATGGTAAAGGTGGGCTGGTTTACATATTTAGTGACTCCAGGTCTTCTTTGGAGAAGTTGACCGACGCGAGAACCTATTACCATCTAGCTCATAAAGCTAGATGCAACCTTTACGAGATCGTTGCAGAAAACAGGACCATGTGCTGTTTTGGGTTAGAGCATACGCCGGAATTGAGTAAGAGGTGCGTCACTCTCACCAAAAAGACGGTAGTGCATTGTGATAGATTCCCGCTGCCGTACTCTAAAAGGGCGATAAGAGTGGTGAGCCTGAAAGAGTGGCAAGAAAGATACGCGGAGGGAAGCATGGGCGAAATCAACAAATGCTTCTTTTTCCAAGGGTACGAGGTCCTTCGACAAATTTAAATGCCGTCCCAAATGGGGCAAACCCTCTCGGGATACGGGGGGCTCGAAAACCTATATAGGTTTAAGTTGATTAAGGTGGAGGACTCGCCATATTATGCCTGTGATGCTTCTAAGGAGCAGGATGCGTCGCATACTTTTGAGGAATGTCACATCTTTCTGCGGGAGTATGCGACTTAAGAAGCGGATATCGACGTCACGGTTGGGAGGCGAAACTTCCCGAAAATTATTGAAAGTCCAAGGAAAAGACATAATTTTAGATAGATGCAGAATCAAATTAGAATCAAATTTGATATGGTTATAATGCAAAGAAATTACTTTAAATACTTAACACAAAATAAATAATGTTTTAGTACGGAATCCATGGTGCACAAGTACGACTCATACTTGGCCGGTTCTTTTAATTAAGAATTTTTCGATTAAAGTTTATCGTAGTACGTATTATAAAACGTCGTTCCTCTTTATCTTCAAATAACAAAACATAAAAACAAACAATTTACGATCACAGAAGATGTGTTTGACATTACAGGAAAAAATCAAACCAAGATTTAGATATTTGTAGTTTTTGAGGAAATAAAAAAAAAACTGTTAATTCCTTATTACCTAAAAACTTATTCGTTTGAAAGTATCAACTATTCGGTCCAGAACGAAACCGTGAAAAAAAATATAATTGTATAGAACTATCTATGCACAACATGTGATTCACATTTCATCTTTTTTTTTTAACTACCTTTTTAGTTTTTACTCAAATATGCGTGAGTCTAACAAACATTTTAAATTCTATTTTGCGATGCTTTTATGAATTCTAAATGACGACGAGATTCTTATAAACAGCTCGAGTTATTTTAAAATTTCAATCTAGTATATCAATATTTATATAATTATTTTAATGTTTCTCGATTCAATTTGGCTTTCGTCTTATATTAAAAGTTAAGATTACGCGTCGCATGTCATTTTTAAATCTATATGTAATTGCAATTATTATTAGAGTGAGAAAATTTATTATTTATTAGAATTGTCATAAATTGACAATTCTCCACAATAATTTTATAATAATCTCAGTCTCAGTCTTATTATATTGTTTCTTACTGTAACATGATGCCTAAATGGGATTATTAGAATATTTATAGAAGGATATGTCAGGATGTTTCGATACCAAACCTACTTAATATCGTCTAATTTAGTGTCGCTGTATAACAAAAAAAACCGGCGTTTTAAATTTAAAATAGCAAAATGTTTAATATTTTTAGTGCTTTAGTGCATTATGATTTATAAATCAAAGGTATTTGCATTTGAATTAGAAAGTATTTAGTATTCAAATTTGTAATTCACAAGTGACAAGCGGGAGCCAGGATGTTCCACTTATAAATGGTAATAGGGAAATTCACCCCACTACATAGAGTGCGGCGCATGTCATTATGAAAAACTGGTCAAGAGCATGTCGGACCATACTCATTATAGGGTTCCGAAGCCATTATAACAGATGAAAAAATACGTTGTTACACTTTTTCCATGTTTCCCGCACAGAATAGTTGTAAGCACTTGGTCGCCCATAACTAGAACAACAAGTAGGAATGTGAAGTATAATTATTAAACTAGTGTAAACTAAAGTGCATCATCAAAAGAGCGTATCTGCATAGCACTTTCGTTCTTTTGTTGACAAGCTCAGTTTTTCGGCAATAAGTCATAAACAGTAACATCTCACCATGTTTAACACAACTTTTGTTGAAAATATTTCTTAAGCATTACTTTAGTTATTTTTTTCATGTTTTTTGGACATACGGTTTAGAAAAAAATAGAGGGGGGAATACAATATCTGCTAATTTCACAGCTATTAATTTTGAAATTATTCACGTAAAAGAATGCTTAGAAACCTTAAAACGTTTTTAATAGAACTGTCGAAGTATGCATTGATGTATGCTAAAAAATTTTTTTTTTCAGCTTCTATTATGTATATGGAGTGCCCCCCTAGAAATATTTTTTTTTATTCAACCACCAAACTAAGTAGCAGCTTATACAAGACACCTGCACTATAAATTTCATCAGTATACGTCTTGTAGTTTTTAATAAAATGCATGTCCGTCGACGAAACTACAATGGTTAAGTTTTTGCCAATTTGGCTAGGAACCCTAAAAAGACTTTATTATAGCCAAATTTTTATAGTAAAGCAACGTAACTCGAACAAATAATTAAAAGAAACAAAAAATATTCAACCATGGGTTATATAAATGTTGATCTCGTCTGAGTATTAAAATATCCATTATTATTTTAGTGGATATTAATACGTGAGAATCTCAGATACTTTTACGATAATAAAAGACATATTACATGTTACTGTCTTATTGTTATTTAAAAAAAACTCGTCTTCTACCTTTTTAAAAAGTTTCATACATCTAAACCAGTATTCGAAACACATTTGCCGGTCTGCATCAGACACCTTCTCAACCGCTTTCTCATACACAGCCACAGCATATTCCGACGTTGACAATTGTTTTTCCCTGAGTAGACCTTTTTAATTATAGAACGAAAAAGATGCCAAATATCGGAGTATAGGGAGGTCGTGTCTAGAAAGACTCTTCTTTTGATCGCAGACTGTACAAAAAAGATTGTCGTGGTGAAGTAGCCCACGGAGGCCGGTGTTCGGTTTCTCACCGCACACAGCAGTAAAAACTTCTACCAAACGCCTGATTAATATGCCACTGATATTCCTCTGATTTTGAAAGGATGTCTTTACCAGCTAACCCGTCAAAGAAAAGAACAGGCTATACGACTGACTAACGTGACGTTACGTGGATAAAATTGATTAACTCTTGATTCATCGCCGGTAAAGATACCATGAATGCGCTGAGATGAAACTATTTTAAATTTTGCTATAATGTATCGCACGATTCTATTCAAACCTGCTTCCGAGCCTCTGTTAAGTTGTGCGATGTCAACGTGAAATACGAGGATGACCTTCATTTCATGCAAATTTCATGATCCGATTTACAGTATATTCTGAATTTTCTTCTACGTAATTCGCCAATTTTCTTGAACAAAATTTATCACCCTTCTCTTCTGTTACAGCTGCGAAATAGCGGCCTTCTTTTTCGCCCGTCAAAGGTACTCGACGGCGCTTAAATTCTTTGAGCAAGCGGTAAACACTCGTTTTAGAAGGGCTTTTGTTTTTGAATGCCGTTTGAAGTCCTTCAAATGATTCTTCTGGTTTTATTTGACATTTGAAATCGTATAAAATCATCGCGTAGAAATGTTCCCATTGTAGATCCACTTTTCAGTAAGACTGAATATTGTAATTTTGACCGTAAAAAAAATATGTAAAGAAACTTTAATTCAGAATGTCTGGATATTTTCTATTACATAATGATATTCTTTAAACTATGTAAGGAGCTATGGTTTTGTTTGTGCTAAAAACTGTTTTTCTTAAAATATTTTATGTGATCCTGTAAATTGTCGGAGCGCGTACACATGTCGCAAACACCATTCGGTAGTAAACTATGGGAAGCTATTGAGATTGTTGAACTCCCCAAATACGTTAGGTAGGTATTGTTATATTAAATTAAGGTAGCAAGCAAGTGAAAATTTCTTGAACATCTTGCTGCATTACCTCCATTCCTACATTCTTTATTTACATTGAGAAAATATTTATAAATTAAAAACTGTCCTCGATTTAATGAAAGAAAATTATAGCCTCTTTTGAATTCGTCCGCATACTTTTTGACCTATAAACCTCGTAAAATTCTTAAAGGTATTACATACATTTCATCATCAGCGTCATTATTCGCTCAATCTTCAGACATAGAACGAGAGGTAAATCATTGTGCGGAGTGTCATTGGAGTAGTATTTTATTTATTTATTTCCCAAAAAAATAGTTAAAAACACACACACACACACATACACACGTACGCGCACACACACACACACACACACACACACACTCATATATGTGTATATATAAATCCTATAGAAGAAACATGCCGTTCTCTGTCATAGGTTCGGGAAAAGTGAATAGGCATACATGATAGATAAATCATGTATGTATAAATAAGATAAACTTAATATTAAATATATTTAGATACCAAAAAAAAAGTTAAATTCTAAAGCAAAAGTAATGAAAGTGCACCAAAAATATAAAAAAAATATATGAGTTATAATACTTCATCTGAGTCAACACGTCCAGCAAGGGTTACGTCAAAATCTGCAGGCAGCACTCCGGCCAAGACCGGCAGTGCCGCCGTGCGGTAGGCCTTATAGTCCAAGATCCCAGAGCGATAAGACACAACTTATTTTCACATAAACGAAACCTCATGTTCTCAGTAGTGTCTAATGTGCTCAGAATACCTGCGCGCTTGTGAGCTTGCCGAGTGACACCTGGGCAGGTACCAGGTGTGAAAGGTAACTAAAATTAATAATTATTTAACTTAAATTTTTATAGCTGATTTTTATATATATTTTGTAGAGTATTATTATAAAGTTATACCATAAGCGTCAGACACTTTTCATGGGCCAGAACTTTTGTCAGACGCTTTAAAGCTCTACAAAAAATAAATGAACTTAACTTATTTTTACATGTCTGACTTTTAAATATGTTGTTAAGACAATTGTTACGAAGTTATATTTAATTAGTCAGACAAAATTTATTGACCAAACACCCGCTAAATTGCAAAATTACTCAGCCGTGAGTATGAGCGCGAAAGCATTATGCGCATGCGTCTCAGAGTATATATATAAAAAAATACTTACGGTACAGCTTCTGATATAAGATTTTTGCATCTCTATTTCAATTAGATTAATTTCAATATTAACGTAATAATTAGTCAGTATTAATGTAAATTAATTCATTTAATATATTTGTTATAATTAATCTGTTCAGAGCTATTTTTTCTTAGAAAATTTTTTATTTTATTGTAAAAAACATCAGTTGAAATTATTTTTTTTACAAAATCATTTTTGTAAAAAAAAATTTACCCATAATATTAAAACAAGCATTTATTTAATTGTTTAATCATCGCAATCATCATAACAATTATTTGAATTTTCATCATTTAACCAATCATGATACTGTCCAACTGAGTCATCATCATCTTCATCGTCATAAGTTATGTTGTTGCTGACATCTTCTTCTGCAAAAAACAATTAAAAGAATTAATTAAAATACATAAAATTACAAGTTTAATAAATTTTAATCTTGAACTCCAATTATAGTACCTGATTGTTGAAGAGATTCACCAACGACCCTTGGTAATTGGTCACCATCAAACCAATGAAAGTGAAACTGGTTTTCTTCTAACCTCCATCCATTTTGTTCAGGAGTAAAAATGGTTGGTTGTTTTTCATGTGCATAATTCCATATGCTAGAAATGTAATTAACTCGTTGAACTTGTTGGAATAATTCAGTTTTACACGGTGGTAAACTGCTTGCATCAAAGTTTTTTAAATTTTTACGGTTAAATTCTTCATTTATATTAGATACGCTGTAATTATTTAAAAATAGCTGAAGACGGGCAGCGTTAACATCGTATGTATCAGGAACACTATAGATTTCACAGATAAACTTTTGGATAATCTTGAAAATATCTTCTTGTTTGTGCTCACCAAGTGATTACCAAGTAATGTAATCACTCACACATTACACGACGTAAACAACAAAAACATGTGGTCTCACAGATCGAACTATACTGTATACCATTAGGTTACACGCAAAGGACACATACACAATACACAGAAGAATTACACGAATGAGAGAAGGGGAACTGAGTTAGTAAGACCGTCTCACTCGCTCCGAAACGCACCTATAATGCTTTCGCGCTCATACTCACGGCTGAGTAATTTTGCAATTTAGCGGGTGTTTGGTCAATAAATTTTGTCTGACTAATTAAATATAACTTCGTAACAATTGTCTTAACAACATATTTAAAAGTCAGACATGTAAAAATAAGTTAAGTTCATTTATTTTTTGTAGAGCTTTAAAGCGTCTGACAAAAGTTCTGGCCCATGAAAAGTGTCTGACGCTTATGGTATAACTTTATAATAATACTCTACAAAATATATATAAAAATCAGCTATAAAAATTTAAGTTAAATAATTATTAATTTTAGTTACCTTTCACACCTGGTACCTGCCCAGGTGTCACTCGGCAAGCTCACAAGCGCGCAGGTATTCTGAGCACATTAGACACTACTGAGAACATGAGGTTTCGTTTATGTGAAAATAAGTTGTCTTATCGCTCTGGGATCTTACTCTATTAGTCAATACAGTCAGAGCTTGGCTCTGCGTCCCGAGTAGCGCGCTGCGGACAACGTGCAGGCTGGCACGTGTGAAAACAAACCGGGATAGTGACATGTTCTCTTTTAAAACCAGTAACTGAACTTGGGTGAAAATTAACCATCCCTTTAGTTTATATTTGATTGATTTAGCCAATATTAGTATATTCTTTATTTCATTCGGTAACATGTTAAAATACTTAATAATATATAAATAAGTAATATATAAATAAATAATATATAAATAAGTAAATAAGGGATTGCTGTGGAACTTAGTCATAGTTATTTTGGGTCCCTGAATTATTTTGTGTCTAGATCTACCTTCATAGTTTTTATATGTAAATATAAAAACTATGAAGGTAGTTGTAGTAATGTATACATAAGTATACAGATATCAAAAAAATTGATCAAGCTACTTAGTACAAATTTTTGTTTAATATTTAGTAAAAGGTTGTCCTCATCTCTTATTTTTTTAAATATTCTTTCTTGTGTAGTAAAAAATGGTTTGATTGAATTTTTATACTCACCACCCCACGCTATAATACCGTAGTTAATGATGCTTTCAAATAGAGAATGATGCCGCATTTTTAGTACTCTACGTTCCATGAAAAAACCTAATTTATATATAAGAAATTGGAAATATTTAACCTTTTTAACAATCTCTTGGACGTGTACATTTTATACATGTACATTTTAGACAACTAACAATATGGATACTCAGATATTTGCAACTATTAACCCTACTTATTATTTTTTATTTATCGTAATTACCCTCTTTGGAATCGTGTCACTATAGCAGGAAAAGGATAGGTAGACAGTTTTCCCCACGCTTAATGTTAATCGATTATTACTCAACCAAGAATAGACTAGTTTTAAAACTTTATTCATATCTTTTCGCACTTCTTCCCAATTGTCGCCCGAACAGCGAATAGCCGTGTCATCGGCATATGATGACACGTGTTTCTTATCTACAATATTAAATATAACATTTAAGAATCCATTAAATATTTCAAGTAATTTTGCTCTCAAGTGTGCATTTTGCGAGTTATAAGCAGCCAAATAAATAAATTCAACTAAAATCAAATGAACCAAATCAATTTACAAGTTTTTTAGACATTTACAATGTTCAGTTATCACTAGCAACAATCTCATCACCAACCCATACAGGCAAGTATATTATATGATATACAATAAGTATCTGCTATTCAAACATATATTATTTTGTACTCACATTATATTAGATGAAATTTTTCAAATTTATAGGGAGTCATAGGACAGATAACAGTATTATTTATATTTATTGAAATTACAGACTACACTTCGTTTCATTTACACGGAACCTTGGATGCAGAATTCCAATTTCTATATTGACCGCTTTGTTTTGACGTTCGGCATAATCACGATAGAGCTAGTAATGTATTTCAATGTCTCGGAATATTTTCAAAACGCAGCCCAGTTTTACAGAGGAATTCGGTGCGTTTTATCAAGTATTTTTTACTAAGTATACAAGAGAGTGCCTTTAAAAAGTCGTAAACCTAGAAACCTAAAAAAAGCCTTCAGTATATCAGCTGCCAAACTGGCGACAATCATGCGAGCGCGCGCGCGGTATCGCATGATAGCGCTCTATAAACTTTTGCGGGCCAACGAAAATTTCACGCCAATGAAAAATGTACAAAATAATCGACGGAACCACCAAAATAAGGAAGCGAAATAGGTTATTGTTTAATTAAGGTTTCGTTGAATCAGTAAATATTTTACTATGAATTCGGAGTCTTTTATTAATTTTATTTAATATTGAAAGTCACTAGCACCCTTCGCCGGCGGGGCGTTGTGGGTTATCACAATAAATAAAGAAAATTATGGAATTTATCTGGACTTCAATATATATACATGTACAATGTATATATGGAATTGCAGAGCGATAAAATTTAAGGGATCATATGAACCGAAAACATATATATGTCGTCCGTATCATAGCACACCTGTTTGTTACTTATAGTAATTAACTGCGAGGTAAACAGTACGCAGTGCATGTTTTGAAACGTAGGTCGCTCTATCTCCGGCAATTGCATGCGACTCGGATGCACCGGGCGCGACGGGTGAACGCACCGCTGCACAGCGACACACAAAATTGTCACTTCACAAAGACCCGGTGTGAGAGTGCCGACTGCACGCGATAACTACTACTCGTTTTTTTCAGTAAATACGAACTGCGTCGTCGAAGGAAACGAAATCATATTTTTAATTGTTGTTTCAAAATTGGTCACAGAAACAGCGAATAATAAATGTTTTTCTATTCTACCCCGTTTTATTTTATATTGATAAGTTAACCGGCTTCGTATCTTCTCTGTTTGTATGTCTCAAAATAAAATATTACGAGGGAGGCTTTACACGAGAGATAAAAATTTAAAACAGGGGCTTAAGACAATTTCAAAATAATTACCAACACAACGTCACAAATGGTATTTTGAAACGGTTGTGCTCTTTACATATTATATTCGGATTTGATAAATGAAAATTAAACTCTATTTTAATATGCATATATCTAATCGGAATATAATAACGGAGCGACTGTGTCAAATTTTACTCGTTCCGCCACTGAGGCACACCTGCCCCTTCCCCCAATCTTTCTATTTCAGATTGAGTAGCTTGGACGTTAACTCTTCGCACTAGCCCAGTGCGGGTCGGGGACGCCCAACGAGCGCCGTCACGATCGCGGCGACCACGTCCGGAACCGAAGACTTAAGCTCTCCGAGGCCTGGAGTCGAGTTAGCAAACGTTATTCAAACGATGCGCAATCTCAAGAATTAATTCTTGAGATTGCGCAATGGAAGCGAGACATATACTATTTTGTGTAGTAAAACACTATAACTGACTTGCTCTTTCCAGTCTCAAGACAGAACGCCGCACTTAAGTGTGCTTTATTAATACGACCCATAAAATAAATGGTTTGATTTTACTCATGTTAAAAGTTAATTGGTCGATTTACCCGTGGCCAGAATCGAACGCTGTACCTTCTCTTAAGGGAACGCTCTTAAACACACTACCTATAACAGAATAAGCCAACAGTTTATAACATATTTGCTATAAACTTTTATAAATTCTTTTTTTTGTAATGAACATTGCTTACAAATGAATAACAAAAAGATAAAAAATTCAAAATAATATATTACGACATTAAGAAAAACACAATACTGGCCAGTGGTAAATATTTACATGGTAATTTTTAAATAATATTTGAACACCATCCTGTCGTTATCACAAATGATAGTTGCATGATTTCTGTTGTTTTTCCTTCATATAGAGTGATGATTCCTTTGTGATTTAGAAATACTAAGAGTTATTTCAACTTTCCTATCCTATTTACAATATTCAGGCTGAAATAAGTAAGTATTTAGGGATGGATATGTAAATGCTGACGTACATATGTGCAGACGTATAACGTTCGCTGGTGAGAAACTTGACAATACTCAGCAATCCGAGTTAATAGGTTAGATAATTTGTAAGAGACGAGAGCGCCCGCAGGCACTTTGCAAGTTGCCACTTTGGAGCGCCGCCAAGTGGCGAGTACTGAGGGACTAGTCGACAGTGCGAGATCTCGGGGTGTGTATTTGAATTTCTACGAGATCCGTTTTACTTTAATGACGTTTTTTAGTTTTAAATGTATCGGTATATATAATAATAACTTATATATGACAATATATTACTGAAATAGGCATTAAAAATTAATAAGACTTGCTGAATTTTGTAAATATTTAGATATCACAAAATATTTAATTACAATAATTTACCGTTAATTAGTTTTCACCACTCAAAAACAAATATCGAGAAAAAGGATATACAAAATTGTTAAGAAAATTTCACAAATTAGATTTTAGTCGACAATTCTCATTTTTTAAACTTATTAGTATTCACGTACAAATGTCTGATCGCTGTCATGAATATGATATACCTTCTTTGCATTGATCACTTAAACTAACACTATACATGAAAATATATATTGAGATATACTACCAATATGTCTTCTATATATTTTTCCTGATTTTTTATAAGATTTGATGGAATCTAAGCAGCAAGCAACGAAAGCAAGTGTCGTTTGCAAAAATGCCAGGAATAAAAGCTGTTTTAGGGATAGGATTTTGCATACACTTTATTGGCGTTTGCGCATCCTATACATTAGCTTTTCTTTTTTTATAAGAATGAAAGAAAAGATCCTAGAATCACCATAGACACGTATCACCAGTTATGAAAAGTACCGTGGATTTTACAAAATATTTCTTTGCATAAAATTTAATGTGTTATCTTTTCTTTAGGAAGATCTGTTATAGAAATTAGTATTCAACAGAAGTCGGTCTATTGATTACTGCACATCTTAGACAGAAATTCAGCTTATTAAAAGGGCCTTCCAAATGTTCTTCCGATTAGATAGAGATTACCCATACACGTCTGATAAAAAAAAATAAGATATCAGATGTCACCTATTAGTGGATGATAAATCAATCTAATGTAGGATTGAACGATATTCAATGTGTTCACAATAGAAGCTTTTTAATCTATTTCTTTTTAAGGTCTATTCATAGAATCGAGTTATAAATGAAAAAAAAAGACTAAATTAATTTTAGTGAAAACGAATCGTGAGACCCTTCAAATAACAACGCTCGGGAGCTGTCATCGAATCGCCACCTTGTGAAGGAAATTCAAATTATTTAGTAAGAACCTAAATTCATTTTGAGTTGCTACAAAGTTCGGAGGTGAAAAAGCGATTCAGAACAGTAAACGCTCTCTTTTAATATATCAAATGTTTAACGAAATTCTTAACGCGTGTTTGATATCGCCGGCGTAATGTGGACACTATTATAATAACAGAATAACACTGGCATATAAAAACGAATGGCTGCACAAAAAGATAGTACAAAAATGTCCTCTCCATTATTTTCTATAAAGAATAATGCATAATATAGTAACTTTTGTGCGCCTTCCAAAATCTTTGTTCTGAAAAGTGGTCCACCGGTTAGAAAACGACCTATACATAGACACGTCTAGCTGTTATTTGCCAACAAACACGCGAGACCAAATACGACCTCCGCGCGGAGTATTTGGCGAACGACAGGATATAGAACGAGAGGGAATCGGAAATGCTCGGAAATGTAACGACTTCGACTCTATATTCGGTTTACATTGAAATATTAATACAGTATACATATTACATGTAGGACTCCGGAGTGTGGATAATTATGTCGAGACTAATATTGCGTAAAAGCAGCTCATATGGGTGACGTATATATTTTTTTATTAGGCTATGTTTGTTAAAGGCTTACTAGCTTTCACCAACGACTCCGCCTATGTGGACATAGAATAATTTTTTACGTGCTTTTCCTCAAGCGATCTCTTTTTCAAGCACAATTCCGATCCTGATTTTGTTCGCGATTTCAATTCTTACACTACTATTCCCAATCCCGGTCTCGCTATCAATTCCTTCTTCAGTTCCACTTTCGAATCCGCTCTAGATTTTGCTGCCGATTTCGAGGTCGCTCCCGATTATTTATCACATCAATAATGCGCAACATAGCCTTTTCTACTCTATCCACACATGTTCCTTCAACTCATAACGTTCTCTGATATCTCTGTCGGAATCATTTCTAGGTTGATTTTACGTTCATGTTTCTTCTGTCACCTCTAACGTCCACTATTATGAACATTGAACAATGGGAAAAGTTTTTTTTCAATTGCCATTGTCAAATTAGAGTTAAAACTTTAATCAAAATTCCATTTACAGTACAATGCACAGAACTTTGCTGCTGTGAAGTTAGTCACGAAGGCGTCGCAATTGTGTAAAGTAAGAACGCGGGGACGAAACTGAAGGGTTGGTGAGCGCTGAACCTGCGGCATCATTCGCAGGCAATGCAATGGGGCAGAGTGCTACAGAATAAAATGACCGTATTGGTAGATACATATGCACAAAAAATAAAAAAAACAAATCAAATAGTTGCCAAACACAGCAAAAATTTTCAGTAGCAAGAATGTAAAAGAGTTACATTATTCACAGTTTTTATACAATACTTTAAGATCAGAATTTCGATACACAAATTTGTATATTGGTTAAAACAAATATCAAATAGCAGATACTTTAATTATTTATATAAATACGAGTCTTAAATGTTTTTAATGTATTTAATTACCATTATTGTTTCACGACGTACGTATACATAAAAGTTAACCTGTCGTAAGCGTTGGTATATACCATCGGTGATATAGGTGAGCATTTTTTGTGCACCAAACCGATTGTTCTCCCAACTACAGGAAATCCAATGCCCGTACCTCCCGCAGACATACATCCAGATTTATAATATCGAATTACCGAGCATCTTGTGGAAGCAAAACATGAACTCGATATCGAAGCCGCAACAATTCGCCCTAATAAAGGGCGAGGCGCGTGGGCCGGGCGTTTCGCAAAAACAATAGAAGGTTCGATCCCCGGGCCGATGTAATTGTATTTCCTGTTCATTGAATTTGTGCGGTCCCAGTACATGAGTCCCGGATATGGTTATGTTATGATGCCAATGTTTAGACGTTATTTATTGCTCCCACCAGTACAGGTCTCGGAGCTTAAAATTAGGTCAAATTGTATCACTAAGTTTATAGTTATCGCGTGGCTTATTTGTTATGCTATATTCGAATACTAGCTGTCCCGCCCGCTTTGCTGGGTAATTTTTATTTATAAATAAAATGGCGAAGGATATACGGAATTCGAAAAATGAGTAGCCTAGAACCATCTACAAATCATCCCGCATCGAATGGTCGCAGTCCCATGTCTATACGTTTAGTAGTTTTTACGTGATTGAAAATAGATGATTTTGAATTATATTATTTTTTTTATAAACTAATGCTTTTTCCGTAGCATCATTGATGTGTATATAGAATAAATTCTTAAGTTCCTTATATATTGATATGCTATTTCGAATGTGGCTATAGTGCTGCTACTTCTTTTCCGTGTCTAATTGCTGATCATATTTTTCTACTAAATCCGAAACTGATTTGGATCTAAGTTTCTGATTCTGATAATAACCGGTACAACGTAAACCACCTTCTTTTTGTATCGTTGATAAGAATTGTTTGGATCAAATGCCCCCTTCTATCGGGGGAAATATTATCTTATACGTAAAATAAAGGTTAAAATATACCATAGCAGAGTTCTTGAATGAAGACAACATTATTGCCTTACCCCTTAATATAATAAATATAAATTGTAATGGATAATATTTAAGTCAATAGGACGTAAATTTGTATGCAAACATTTTCGAAATTCCTTTCATTATGGTAAATTAAAAACACCTTACATTCATACTTATACTACAACGTGTTCGTGTATAAAATATTAGATGGAACATCTAAGTCATATTAGTAGGAAAAAACATGAAATTACATAAACAACAGACCCAATTTCTAAATTGCATATTATTAAAGAAAACGTATTATATACATAAAATATGACACAACTGACTAACAATGGATCTATCAAGACATTGCATAAATTATAGAACACACTAACTTAAAACTTCAAATGGATAGTTGTTTTGACGATGTAAGTAAATTAATAGATATTTTGGAAACTTGTCATTACGAATTCTCATAATCTTATGAGAATCCATAACTTTTTTTTTATCGACAACGAAATCGAGCAGGACCGCTGTATCGATATAATAAAAACGTTGAGAGAATTTGTTGTTTTTGGACAAATACGTTAGAATCACAATCGAGATTGGGGTTGTCGTTAAAATTTGGATCATACAATAACTGTATATAAACAGACAAAGAAAATACATCCTTAATAGACCGTACATGTAAACAAAAGAAACTGTACAAAAGAAATTTATTAAAGCACTCGAAAGAGACGTTGGATTCCATTACAGAGATTATAAGGAGAGTGCAGTGGGACACAGAACGTAACTTTTGTGTTCTTAACGTGCCTACTTGAATAGCATATTTTTATTTAAAGTCATAAAAAGATGTGTCGCGAAAATATGCTAAAGACAAAAAGTTTTAGCCAGGATTCGTATATTGTTAAAAAGTCAAATCATTTCATTACAAAAAAAAAAAAATTAAAAATCAATAACAAAAACGATATATTAACAGAGCAGCCTGTATGGTTATGGTTAAGCATTTCATGCATTTCATAGGTACTACGACTTAAAATGGTTATATCGATTCAGGCGCCCTTCTCATAACAATCAGTTTCAATGTTGCTCGTTCTACTTTTTAACGCTTTAAAAAACTTTTTTTTTTCCTTTGATACACAAATTATGCAAAGAATATTATTTTAAAGCGTTTTGCACCTGTTGCAACAAATTTCTCACAGGAATAGTGATTATTTTTGAAACATTCAGTAATTATAATAGTTACAAAAAGTGGTAGTACGTGGGATGTGTCTCGGAAGGAAAAAAACAGTGATGTCAGAGAGCGGTGCGGTTTGAAAGAAGATATAGTGACTAGAGTAGAGGGAGGTATGTCGCGGTGGTTGGGCCATCTGGAAAGGAAGAATGATGTATTAATAAAAAAATCCATAGAGCAAATGTGATGGAAAGGTCAGTAAGGGCCCCCTAGAACATCCTATGCTGACCATATTGATGGTATATTAAAAAAGGGCCAAATTTTAAGCACCCAAAACCGATAAGCTTGCATAAAAAGATTGATGATGTCAGTGTAATTAGAAAGATCGTAAACCATGTGGAAATCCAGTCTCTGCTTACCCTTCTGAAAAATAAGCGTGAGTTTATATTATTGTTATAAAAAGAAGTACGTTAATAATTGTTTCGATGAATAAGTCTTCTAAAGTTTTGTATTTTATTTTTAGGGTTCCGTACTAAAAGGATGTCAACGCGACCGTACTATTAAGCTTCCGCTACCCGTCTTTCGGTTAGTGGGCTGTATCTCACAAACCACAATGTGACATTTAGAATTTTCACAGAATGTGTATTTTGATTGCTGGTATCAAAAAAAAATATTAAAAATTAAAGGGGACTTCAACACAAGAATTATGCTTTTCTTGGCGCGTTTTGATCAATCTTATTTTTTTTGTTAATCATTAATTATATTTAAAAAGAACACAGTGTTCAATATTTTACAGTAGTAGCGAATCGTTCGTGTGCGAGACCGACTTGCACTTGTTATTCGTTTCGTTGCTGCATGTTGAAATGTATAATATTACATTAATACGTTTGCTCTACAATAGATTATTTATTTGTTATTTATTAGTTATTTGTTACCTGAATAAATAAATAAGTATAATGTCGGTCTGCATGATATATTCTTTGTCTGTGGAGATGAAGATTCGAAGAGACTTCAATTATTCATATTTATTTCTGTTAAAACTATGTGAAGACAATATAATCAATTGTAATACATTAAAATATTAAACTTTCAATATACTTACATGTAAAATTTGAATTAAAAAAATTACGAAATTTACGATAACCAAATTCATAAAATTATTTGCGACAGTATTGCCAAATCGAACCTCGAAATCGACACAAAGGGCAAGTTTCCTGCAATTTGGCAATTTCATTCGCTATGTAGTTAGCGGTGAATTCGATGTTCGCGCTGCGGTAAGTAGCCGTCAGGGGCACTCCGTGCGGTTTTCTAATTCCGATTGCATTTTGTGGTTACGCTCCCGTACTATACGTACTCCTCCTGGCCTATTTCAATCTATGCTCCATTATTGCCCGTGCACAAAATTACCTTTAAACTTTATATATACACAGTTCCTTTTATTATACCAGGTTCTTATCACCAAAAGACAACTAATGCCATGCCAATTTATTTCAAGGAAGAGTATCTACCTACTAAATCTATACTACTGTATTTGTCCCGCCCCGGATATAGCGCCGTTAGAGTTGTAATACTCCACTTGATTAACAACACAGTTGAGTGTTACTGTTTGTTTTTATTTGCCTTCTGCACGCGTCATTAAAGTGTTACATTTCAATTTTATACGCATTACTCGAGGTCGGCGCCCGTACCTCGTGTCGTTTTTCGCATTCAAATGTTTTTGCGAATTCTTTAATAGTCAAATTTAAAAACCCCAAATGGGACTAATGTCTGCGTATAACAACCATAAAAGGTTATTCAAAATTTATCAAAGGTGGTACACATTTATGCTATACATATACACATGTACCGTCTGCCTGTATATACAACTTTTATTGTTAAATTTTGTGGTTAATGTTAGTTTTATGACCTACTAACTTTAATCCCATCATTGTTGAAATTTATGTAAGTCTGTCCATCTGTCTATATAATCTTGTATAATTTAAGAAAGTTGATATATTATTTATGAATACCATTTTTAAGACCCAATAAGCCTGATTCTACCATTTTTAAAATGTATGCCAATATATCTATCTATATGTCTATTTATAACTTACGAATTAGTCTAAGATCCGGCATTAGAAAAATCTCATCTGTTAATTAAACCGAAAACGGTTTTACAGGCAGATAACAATATTATAAATTTATGGGAACAATGTTTGCCACCGTGGTCCTGCCGCTACTAAAATTAATAAATTAATTAATAATTATTTTTTTGCTTCTAATATTAATTGCCCATCGCAAGTACAAAACTTTCGAACGTGATGTTTTACACCTTGTTACAATAGGCAGCGACCTTTATGACTGCTACAGCTACCTGTAGCCAGGTGAAAAGAGATAGATGAACCGATCTTATTTCCCTCATCTGTTATTTAAAAAAATATTAACACGTGTGTTAAGTTTACAAAATTCTAAATACATTTATAACTGGCGGTTACCGTGAAATTATTTGCAGTCTATATGAAAAAAATTAAGTACTCAATCTTAATAGCAGTAGGACTACGGTGGCAGACATTGTCCTCATATATTTATAATACTGTATCTGCCTTTAAAACATTTGATTCAATTAACAGATGTGGGTACATTTTCCTAATGCCGAATCTTAGACTAAATAGTTTGATCGATATTAGTCAAAATTGGTATAAGGTAAGAACATGTAGTTGGGTAAATATTAAGATATATAATTTCGATAAAAGGTCTGCATTTGTTTGTCTGGGCTTATCTCTGAAACGGCTAAACAGATTTTAATTAAACATAAAATAGGAGTAGATTACTTTATAGAATAAGAATTAAAATACTTTAGCATTTGTCTAATATTTTGAACTGTATATTAGATATTTTTGTAAAAAGTTTTAAGTTTTTATTCTGATTGTCTCTTGGTAAAGCGGCTGTTTGTTTTTCAAGCTTACAAAACATAGCTGCAATAATTATAAGCACTTTAGCTTTTCGAAAAAGGAAAAAGGCTAAGTCCGTCGTTTAGTTGTCGGATTGAAAACATCGAGACAGCAAGAAGTCACGATTTACGCTCTGAATTTTCATAAATAAGGAACAAATTAATTTCTAGAAACTATAAATCCAGTCTAGAAAAGAAAAGAAATACTGATACCTCTGCAAGCGTAAAAATTATCAGCTAGTTCTGAAGACTTAGATTATGTGAAAACAAAAAAACTATTTTAAAGTGATAAAACACAGGAAAACAACATCTTTCGGTTAAATTATATATAACTCCACTAAAAGGTTGAATGAATTATAATTAATTTTTCATAGGGATACATTATTTTAAGCGAGTGTGTGTTTTGTTCGTTTTCTTTGCCTGCCTAAACAATCCATTTGATCATTATGAAAGCGGATTACTGAATTACTGAACCAATTCAAAAAACCTTTTTACTTATAAGAAGAGCCCGAATAAAATATCCTATTAATATTTCGCTTTAGCTTAATCATCATCTACGTATTGGTGCTATTACGAATTCTGAAAATTTTCTCACTCACAATAGAATACACCACAAGTATTTTTTTCTTAATATTGGCATTTGTTCCGGTTTTATTAAAATCGGAACCGTGACTGGTAGCGGAATCGAAATTGCGTGATTTTCGCTGCCCGTTCTCGGTCGAGATCGGTCGACATACAACATGAAGGAATTCATTCTGTGCGGGCGGAGCTGTGGGCGGCTACATGTATAAAAACGAACCGAAAAGTATGTATTGTTTTTGCCTTTAGAAGGACCAATAGGAAAGGTTTTCACCAACACAAATAAATTCTACTGGTAGTTTACCAGTGAATGATTAGATTAGTAATTAATATAATCGGGATTGTACTATTCTAAAGTATAAAGAAATGAATAAATTTTGTTTTTTCTTAATCAAAGACCCATTGTATATAAATATCCGCAAACAATCAAAATTTACGTACGCTTTGAACGAACCACTCGGAATGAAGCCACCGTAACGATTCACGGCTCGCCCATCGGAGGTTCAAAGTCAAACAATATTGGATCAGTTGAAATTGCAAGCTAAACACATTATCTCATATTTCGGAGCGGGCAAACATTTGTAGGGCCGGCCGGGAGGTGCCCTCTTCAAATAGCCCCGCGTGACCCGTTAACTGATCATCACGAGAAACCGAAATTATCTTTTCTCGTTACGGTCAAAGAGAATTAAAATTATCAAACTACGTACGATAATCACCCACCGCCCGCGGCTACGTGGCTAATTCAGCATCGATAGACAATATTAATTTCCAGTTTGACATGATGTATTTATCTCAAGATTTCACCTCGTATGTAAGGTACGTAGTGTATAGTGATTCTCCGATATGGAAAAATATAATAGTAGAAATAGCATTGTAAGTCTCCCCAGTTGATCCCAAAATGGTAATAGGAGATTTTCTATTTTGTGCTATGTAGTAATAATAGCCCTTACTAATGCTACAAAATGTTTTAACGTGTTTACTTGTTTATCAGTTTTAATTAGGTTCTTGTAACTCAATTCTGAGTCAGAGTTAAACGGAGAGAAACTAGACAGTGATCAGTCCCCTATATAGGTATCTATACGACTGCCTCACAGCTTCCTAGACTGCATGCTAAGAATGAGAAATAAGATTTATAAATTTAGTTACGAACGGGATTTTGAATCGTCATCGATATATAAATGCTATTTATATGGAAACAATTGGAAATTGGCCAGTTTTGCGTTTAAAAGCCCAATTATAGTTTAAGGTCCTGTCCGCACTGTGAAATAAAAATCGCCCGGTAATAAATACCCACCGCATTGCATTTGAATATTTATCAAATTACAGATTTTTTCGCTCGAATTTTTAATTGCTAGTGCAGCTTACTCCATTAAGATTCAATGTGTTACAGAATTGAGGAAAAAAAAAGTAGCGCGATGAATAATCGCAGTGCGGACAGGGCCTTAGAATGAAGATCCTAATTCTTTTAAAATACAGTAAGATGAAATTTTGTTCGATGTCTAATACATTACTATACGCCTTTTATATCTTAAATATATTTTTGATTAAATCATTTGTTCTCAGATATTTGCTAAAATAACTATAACAAAAATATATCGTTGAAAGAATGCAAGTAACATAAAATAATATAGAAAAAACCCTGCCGCACCCGAACACTTCACAAGCGGGCTATGCGATGGAATTTTTAAAGAATTTATCTAGTCACATCCCTATAAATGAAACTGGATGTTGTTCGTTTGACACTATATTGATCGTTCGTAATTAAACCTTAATGATTAAGTATTATAATATACAATATAAGGACATTAAATTATTTATTTATTTATCAGAAAATATATACATGAAAATATATAGAGATGATATAATCATTAGTGCATTTGTATGGTTACATTGCGGGTCTATTTATTATTATTTTTTTTTATTGTGCTTCTCTATTTTTAAAAGCTAGACCTTCTTTCAATTAAGCCATTTAATAACATTGTCCTTAAATATATTTTTAATGACATAAAAATCCAAAATATTATACATAGACAATACGTTCATAATGTTCGAAACACGTCGTGCGTGGTAAGCCGCGTTTCGCTTTTGCTAGTTAGCGACACCACCATTGTCCTCTGGGTCGTTTATTTTAACTTCACGATCGAGTCCGTAGCGTTGTTATGTCAAAATCGTGCCACCAGAGGGCGCGTGGTGAAGAAACGCGGAGGAAGTTTCTCGTCCTTACAAAATTTTCACATCCCAACGATACATACTGGATCGTTGACGACGAAATAAGTGACCGGTTGAAGAGATGAGATGCATCTCGTTTTTGCTCATACATCATCCGCGCCGACCCAGCGGTGTCCTACATGTAACGGGCAAGCGCAGTACCATCGTATTGTTTTGAATACTACATAGTTTTGATGCGACTGTTATATATTATGAGAAACGGGCAAGTTTGATTGGGTGTTTGTCATTCAATCACGCTCGAACGTCTGAACAAACTCTAACGGAATGGCGATGGATTATGTTCTAAAATAGACAACGGAATAGATAATTTTTGTACAATCAAAAAGAGTTAAATAAACACTAGAAAAGTAATAATTAGAAACCGCGAGAATATTTAAATTATATTTTGAAAATTGGTTACATATCCTCTGTAATGAAATTCAAACATTAACAAAAATTTTAATGGCCGTAATTGATGTTTTTATTCCACTTATTAAGAATCAAGCTATAAAAGCGAAAAAGCAGCCTGTTATCTTACTAAATCGATGGTATCTCTCAAAATAAGTATCTGTTTCCACGTCTGTATATAATGTTGCACCGCAGCATTCAGCCAGCGATAGAGAGCTGTCTGGCGATGCTTACACAGCAAAGAATCGTAGCAGTGACCGAGATATTTGCACAGCCAACGCAAACAATCTCAGAGATGTAACATCGAAGTGATTGTTTGCACAAGGATGTTTTTGATCCCACTTCGCGTATCCCTACGCCTAGAGACAGGAACGGAGATTAAGCAGTGATGCCCTTTAATATATCCTACTATAATTTTCTTATTTAGTTTTTCTTTTTCCTTTGTTAATAGTTCCATCGTGAGGTAATTTGTTAATAAAAATAATTGTGTCTATGCAATCAATATTAAATATTGCAGCTAACTCTCGAGTGAAGATTTTTAAACTTGTCTTCGTTTTAAAGGAAAATTATACGGTAATATTAATAGATAGCATAGAAAAAATCTAAATATTTTGGAATCATTTAAATGTCTATTCATCCGTCGTCTGTTTATAATGTCTTTAACCACAAATGAATGAAGAGAGCTGATTTCATACGCTTAGATTTATCGTTAAGTTCATGTCTAAACGTTATGAGTAACGTCTATAAATATAAGCTACAATGACAACTTAAACATTTTTCTGAAATTTTGAAGATCGCGTAATTTTAACTCACGTTCTCCGTTTATTTATGTATTTTGGCAATAAAGTAAGTATTTAAAAAAATTACAATTAATTCACTCAATTCATCTATAGGCTGTTCGAATGAACAACAGGACACTACATTCTTCTGACTATTCAAAAACTTGCCTAACACACTACGAGCAGATGAAACTTGGTTGGACTTCTTTACAATTAGTCGATTATGACGGGTGAGGTTTTATATTCTGATAACGGCATGGAATCTTTTAACCTATTCTAACTGTAAACATATGTCCTTACATTATATTATTGGTAGTTCGGACGTAATTTAGATCCTCTTTATTTAGTCACATAACATCAATAGAATCTATGTATTAGTTACTTAATTAGTTAGTTCATTAATCTATCTACACGTAGCGAAAACCTTGTACCCCTTTTTAAGGAAATTGCGCGAACAGATGTAAGTTAAATTTGACACAGTTAAAGTTAATATGGAGAAAAAGTGCATAAACCTACTTTTTTAATACAAAATGCAATGGATATACATTAATTTACTAAAATAAACATTAAACACACTACTGCTTGAATAACACGTAACATCAAAGTTTGGCCTTTGATAAAAGAACCCTAATAAAGTTCGAACTTAAAAATTTAATGAATTATGGCCGAATTTCGACCACTAGGCGATCACTAGTAAGTCTTAAATAGGCTATTCTATTTGTAGTGCCCAGTGGAAAATCATATGGAAATTGACGGTCATCTTTGGAGACCTCCCCGTGTCGGCTTACCGTAAAGCATTGTTATCAAACATTTTTATATCTAAAACTACAAAACAGTACATATGTGCTCTTTCCACATCTTGCAACGAATAAACTTTTTTCTCATAGAAACTTTTGCATTCCTTAGAGATCGGATTTCGAAAATTAACGAAATATCCGCTTCATTAATTGTGCTAATGAGTATTAACACTAAGTTGCATACAATTTTAGAAGAAAAAGTATTATTTTACTTACAAAAGTAAGTAAACTACCCTACAGCAGTTTCGTTAGAGATGCAAGAAATATAGTTTCGGTGTTCTATCAAGTGTATAGTGTTCTATCGGTATTCTATCAAGAGCTCGGCGCTGTATTCATTTCGGCGAGAGCTCACGAACACTTAATCATTTTATTTATTTTAATTCTGGCCGTTAATTAGGACAAGTCTCATAACAGGAAGTGTTTTCTTCGTCTAATTAAACAGAAGTAACGAATTAATTAGTGACGTAAGAATTAAGCAGTAGGAAAAATACAAGGGCCGACAGAACGTCGACAAAAAATCTACTCTCGAGAAATTATGAGTGCGTAAATCTCGAAGGGTTTTCGATTCCGCACGATTTTAAACGTCAAAAATGCACCATTTTAATGCTTGATTTTTAAATAATACCTCATTAAGCGGAGGTTGATGAAATTTGCACTTTTTATAAAGTAACTATATAATAGTTGTTAAGATATTTACTTTTCTCGACAATCTAAATATTTCTAGAATGGCGAAATTTTGTGACATATTTTTCTCATATTTTCAGTTCTCTCGCAAATTTACCTTCATTAAGTATTTTTTACTTAATAAAAAATAGCATTAGTTTGTCAAACAACATCATAAAAACCACTAAAAAAATGACAGTTTACTTGAGTAGAAACATACAAAATATACTGCCATGTATGCCATAAAATAGTGTACATTTTAATAGTGCAATATGCAAACTTGTTCCTCGATAAGTATCATGTGATGTCCAAGTTTTGAACAGCACATGCCACAAGCATTTACTGTAGCGTACGTTAACTTTATACTACATATTTATACTTAGGAACCACTTGAATAGAAATTTGTATATGGAATAATAAATATTACCATGTACTCTTGTAAATATGACATGAATTTATTATAAAGAACTTGATCAGAGCAAGGAAAGACAGAAAATGAAGTACTTGTAAGAAATATGTCACTGTGGTCTACAATTCTACTGCCTAACTTAACGTTACGCGAATTTATAGAAATCACCACAAAATTGAATCCCGTGTAAGATCTATATTTAAGTAGGTCCCCATAAGTCTTTTGATTAACTGAATTAAATTGTGATCAAATTGTGAATAATTTTTAACACTATTTTTAATTTACAGGTCAATGATGCATAATATTAATAAGGACCTCAATTCAGCAAATGTTTACCCTGACATTTCACGCCGAAACTTATTTTGGTCTAGTCACTTTTATATTTAAAAGCAACAGACTCTTGTATGCGTTATATGGGCAGGCGAAAGTTTGGTCGTGCTTGCGTCTTCGAGTATGAATTTCGAGTATTTTCCACTAGAGCGCATGCTGTAGTTGAGCTCAGCTGCATAAGCTCGGTCGGGGGGAGGTCGGGGGGAGGTCGGCAGCCATACTGAAGGGGTAGGTGGGGGTGTGTGGGATGTGTGATAACTTCATAACCACATATTCGGTACTAACGCAGATTGCACATTGCACATAGTCAAATCTTAGAGTTTGCAATTATGCATTCCACATTTTATTTAGACACTAACATTTTATATTTACTTAGATTACCCAAAATTGCACTCTTATGGGGATATTAATTTACATCTATGCATAGTGTTGTTTCTCGTATTGCGAACTACGTCATGAGGACGTCATGTTTTATCCTAGTCAATGAATCAAAAAGGTTCAAATGTCGGTCTAAACTTAGACCTTTTATTTTTTCTCGTCATATTCCGTCACTTATTGTGGCAGATAAATGATTAGGAGTCTCGTTTTCAAGTTTCCAAATTGAACGACCCAATTGTTTCAGATTTTAATCATCCCATTACAAAAAATTCCATCCGACAAGGCGCTTGGACTTACGACACGGCCTTCCACACCGGTCTAGTGCAGAGCGGACGCAGTGCTCCTGAATCTGCAATAAAAAAATGCAGGAAGGTGCCTCAGAAAGAGTGTGAGGAAAAACCGACTCTACAAAAAGTCCGATATGATGCAGTAGGTATTTCACAGCGTCGGGCCGAGTCACCTCGTAAATCTTGCAGCATCATTTAAACAACAAACGTCCATTTACTTACACGTCTATTTATATACGTATCGCGTATTGCGAGTCAAGGCGGACCGACTCTCGTTTCTTAGTACCAGAATTACGAAGCTTAGTCGATATGAGATGTATTTCACCGATTTAGATGAAATAAATTGTAACTGGGATTTTAACCATTCGACGCGGAATCGTTTCTAGATGGTTGTAAACTATGTATAATATGGAACATGTAAAAGTATGTTTGTATGCATGTTTGTTCTTTGTCATACGCTGACATCTAGACGGATTGTAATTGGGACTTTAACCATTTGACGCGGAATCGTTTGTAGATTGTTGTAAGCTGTGTGTAATATAGAACATGTAAAAGTACGTTTGTATGCATGTTTGTTATTTGTCATACGCCGACGGCTGGACGGATTGTAATCGGGACTTTAACCATTCGACCCGGAATCGTTTGTAGATTCTTATAAGCTGTGTGTAATATAGAACATGTAAAAGTACGTTTGTATGCATGTTTGTTCTTTGTCATACGCTGACATCTAGGCGGATTGTAATTGGGACTTTAATCATTTGACGCGGAATCGTTTGTAGATTGTTGTAAGCTGTGTGTAATATAGAACATGTAAAAGTACGTTTGTATGCATGTTTGTTCTTTGTCATACGCTGACATCTAGACGGATTGTAATTGGAACTTTAACCATTTGACGCGGAATCGTTTGTAGATTGTTGTAAGCTGTGTGTAATATAGAATATGTAAAAGTACGTTTGTATGCATGTTTGTTATTTGTCATACGCCGACGGCTGGACGGATTGTAATCGGGACTTTAACCATTCGACCCGGAATCGTTTGTAGATTCTTATAAGCTGTGTGTAATATAGAACATGTAAAAGTACGTTTGTATGCATGTTTGTTCTTTGTCATACGCTGACATCTAGGCGGATTGTAATTGGGACTTTAACCATTTGACGCGGAATCGTTTGTAGATTGTTGTAAGCTGTGTGTAATATAGAACATGTAAAAGTACGTTTGTATGCATGTTTGTTATTTGTCATACGCCGACGGCTGGACGGATTGTAATCGGGACTTTAACCATTCGACCCGGAATCGTTTGTAGATTCTTATAAGCTGTGTGTAATATAGAACATGTAAAAGTATGTTTGTATGCATGTTTGTTCTTTGTCATACGCTGACATCTAGACGGATTGTAATCGGGACTTTAACCATTCGACCCGGAATCGTTTGTAGATTGTTATAAGCTGTGTGTAATATAGAACATGTAAAAGTACGTTTGTATGCATGTTTGTTCTTTGTCATACGCTGACATCTAGACGGATTGTAATTGGGACTTTAACCATTCGACCCGGAATCGTTTGTAAATTGTTATGAGCTGTGTGTAATATAGAACATGTAAAAGTACGTTTGTATGCATGTTTGTTCTTTGTCATACGCTGACATCTAGACGGATTGTAATCGGGACTTTAACCATTCGACCCGGAATCGTTTGTAGATTCTTATAAGCTGTGTGTAATATAGAACATGTAAAAGTACGTTTGTATGCATGTTTGTTCTTTGTCATACGCTGACATCTAGGCGGATTGTAATTGGGACTTTAACCATTTGACGCGGAATCGTTTGTAGATTGTTGTAAGCTGTGTGTAATATAGAACATGTAAAAGTACGTTTGTGTGCATGTTTGTTATTTGTCATACGCTGACGGCTGGACGGATTATAATCGGGACTTTAACCATTCGACTCGGAATCGTTTGTAGATTGTTATAAGCTGTGTGTAATATAGAACATGTAAAAGTGTGTTTGTATGCATGTTTGTTATTTGTCATACGCTGACGGCTGGACGGATTATAATCGGGACTTTAACCATTCGACTCGGAATCGTTTGTAGATTGTTATAAGCTGTGTGTAATATAGAACATGTAAAAGTATTTTTTATGGATATTTGTTATATACGGACGGCTGTACGACTTGTACTCAAATGCAAATATTATATTTTCAAATAGGATATAAAATTATATAATAAGATTATATGACGTTCTATATACAACACCATAACTTTTTAGGTAAAAAAGATAATTAGGTAAAAAATACCAGTAATAATGGCATTAATACATTTCATTGTCGTTTTGAGCCTGTTCTAGTATAAATCTTAATTTGTTACTATTATCATCAATGCCTAAGAGTGGAACAAAATCAGTATTGAGACCGTCATTGAAATCGTAGGCGGGACAGGAACTGTATCCAACAAAGGAAGCGAAATTGGCATCTAGAATATGACCTTGATCGCGATCAAAACTGATAGCAAAATGAGCCGATATAAAGCATGAAGGAATTCATTTTAATCTATGTCCACGGGAGCAGAACCCGGGGCACAATTCAATAATAAAAAAAATTGCTAAATTTAAATTAACGTCCAGCAAAACGGGCGGGTGACCGTTAGTATGTGTATATTCGCCAAATAAGAGATGTGCGAAGATCGTACTATGTGGAAATGTATAACTTCTGCCTATCTTTCTTGGAAATAGGAGTGATTTTATATCATATTATTATTACACATATATATACATAAATATTTTTTAATATTTCACGAAATACATCAAAACAAATCTTTTACCGAGCAAGTAAAGCGATTAAATGAAAAACTAAATATTGAAATTGTAACTGGATCGATCAAAGATTCCACTAAATAGGACGAATTTTCTATAACGTTTGTAATAGATGTTGTTTGTTAATGTAATATCACTACGGTCAACTAGTATTTAGAGCTAATAAACATTTATTTCTGTGATTCACGTTATTATTAAAATAACATATAATATGTAATATTGTTAGAAACTGGTGATGAAATCGTCCATTTATCACATAAAATAAACGTAACATGCTTCAAGTAGAAATAAATATATTTCTGATGAACGCAATAGTTTGAATGACCTAACGTAATATTATGTTAAGTAAAAGTATGAATAAGTAGGTACAGGCTCATATAAATATAATTCCTTCATCTCTATAGTTGTAAGAGTTTACTATAACGTTCAACGTATATGTAAACATTCATATTATTCTACGTTTATTTTTGAAAATAAATAAATTAGTAAAACGAAAACAGTCGAATTTTTAAATTCTATGAGTCACCGACGACTCCATCTATCCAGTAATATTTGGTTTCGTTTTGCTTATACTATTTAATTTCGTTTCATTTCGCACTACTAATAATTTAATAATGTTTGATAATATAAAAAAAAATAATTCTAAACAATAGATAAAGAACCGAGTTGCGATAAATTAATTAATAACTACTATAACATAAAACTATTAGCATGTTTAATACGCACAAATCTAATGAGAACTCTAGAAACTTCTTAACACGAAAATAAATATGTGAAGACCGCGTCAGCTTCAGAAATATGGTATAAGGCTGTATCGTTTGTTTGGGGCCGGCCGCGGGGCCGTGGGCGCGCGCGTCGGGGCGGGCGGCGGTGCGCCGCCGGCCGCCCCATCGCGCCGCGCCGCCGCCGCCACTCGGCCGCGGACCGCAAACCGGGAAACTTTCGCGAAAGCGGTTGCATTTTCCATGCATCATTCGAGATGGACCGTTCGTCTTGAAATAATGCCGAAAAATTGAATTGCGATTTTGAACTGTTACAAATTCGCACCCGAGGAGACTGTCGCTTTATTTCTGCGGCAGTAAAATGCATTGTCATCTCGGAGAAATTATTGGGGTGGTTTAATTTTTATATTTTACACATTTCGTTATTATATCTGATGAATATATGCGAAGTGTGTGAGAAATATAAATTTTCTCTTTTGGAAAATCGAAAATGTCCGTGCCACATTTCTTCACGGCAATGCCGTATTTTAAAAGGTTTCCCGTAAGAAGTTAATAGGAAAAGAAAAACGATGAGGCTGTGGGCGCGCGTGCTGGGCGCGTATACGCTCCTGCTGTTGCCATTGGCAACGGGACATCTCAACGTGCTGATCAGTCAGGCCGAAGTCATGAAACTTTTGGGTGAGTGAGCATTTCGATAACGCGGAGTGTGACTTACATTACCTTTTGACGACGCGTCAGAAGACATAATATCTTTGCTACTCAGAAAATATGTCTGGTTGTGATTTAGAAAACATCGGCTTAATTCTTGTGTTAATATATATATATGTATATATATGATACTTGACACTTGCTTTTAAGTAATCATAAAAATTATTTTTTTTTGTACACATTTCAAAAAAAGTCACAACATATAAAAACTAAGGCTCATTCAATAAAGGCCGGTCCCACAATTTAAAATTGAAAGATTGTGGGACGGTGTGCCTAATTTAGGGAGGTAATTAAATACTGATGCAATAGTATTCGAAAAAGAACATCGTGTTGACACATCGTGTTACGAATTTTATAATTGCTACTGCTTTGACAGTTTGACCATGTTTTAATTTCCAGAAGTGGCCCTAATGTGTATATGTAAGATTTCCAAAAAACCTTAATTTTGAAAATAAATCATATAAAAACAATTTTAATATATACATAAATAGGGAAAATACGAATATTTATATTTATGACTTATTTTAAATTTGTTTGCCATCCAACTTTCGATATTTCGCAAAAGCAAACATTGAAATTATTTCATCGTTTTGCATAATAACGTCACAATACAACACATTATTTTGTTTCAAATTCAACTATTCCCCAAATATCGTCGTAAAAGTCTACGTCAATAATTCAAAGTTATATTTTGCAAAATAAAATTAAGATTAAGATAAAATATAACAGGAATAAAGAGACGGTGAAAATGTATGAATAAATTATAAATCATAATAAAAAAAATATTTTGGATGAAACTAAAATATTTCTTTTTCTATAAAGATAGACTATTTGTGAATAAAGATCTATAATTCAAATTTAAACATTAAAAACGTTAATACGGTAATATTGTTCTTTGTTTATTAGCCGATTAATTATAATATTCTGTTAATTACAAATTTTAATCTGAAATTTAAATACGATGAAATAAACGAAAACCAAGTCACAGCATCAATTTTCAAAAGTACGTCAATAATCGAGAAATAAAAAAAAATATTAAGTACTGTTTGGACAAACATGTTTTTAGATAATTTCCTTTTTTTATTCACTTTTTTCTATTTAATTAATAATTTTTGAGATATTATAAAATAATGGATATTTTATTAATGATAAACGAGTATGTTATACATAGAGTAAAAAAAAAATCCTTTTTGTCCTAAAAATGTTTATTAATCGTACGGTTTCAATCCATACTTTTAAAATATTTTCAGGATAAATTTCTTTTCAGTAATATTTTATTGAGGAACTATATAGTCTACCTACATTTCATACGATCAGACTATAAATCCCAAGACAGATGAAACTAAATAATATAGCTATATAAAAAATATTACAATGGAATACCACTTTAAAATGAGAACCGATTCTCGATTTTTACTTAAGTTTCTTTTTACAACAAGGTTTCTGCACAATTTTGAAAAAAAATCTGAAAAAGGGTTGACCCAGCAGGCCAACCCTAAAACTTCCCAGTATTATATTATCGATGTACGTTTGAACTTTCAAGCTCAAAAATTCAAAAAGATGTTGATTCTGCAGGCCACTCTTGAGACTTCTTGCTGCTTTAGAACTCAAAGTTTCAAAAAAATATATTTAACAGTTGATCGACTGCTAGATATATTATTTTATACTAGCTGGCCCGACAGACGTTGTTCTGCACTTCTTGTAGGTGACTTGCCCCTATAGTTAATGCCCGCAGTTGCACCAGCATGTACGTAGAATGATTTTTTTTTTCTATCAGCGATGTTAGTTTCAATCCCGGTCTCGTTTCCGATTCCGATCCTAGTCACATTTTTGATTGCATGCCTATTTTAGACCCTAATCTTGTTTCAATTTCGGTTTCGGTCTCGCTTTTGATTCTGATCCTGGGCCGGTTCTCGATTCTGCTTTCCGTCCCGCTTTCAATTCCGATTCTGCGCATGATGCCGTTGCCGTTCACGTCTTTTATTTCGTCTCACTCTAATCGCTATTCCGATTTTGCTCCCAATCTCGATCGCGGTTCCACTTTCGATTCAATTCCAATAAATTTCATTTTTTTCACGCAGATACCCTAAAAATTATCACTATTTAAAAGTACCCTAAATGTATCCTAGTTAGCTCCTCTACCTTCCAGTGAAAGTCGCATCGTGAACCTATCAGCCATTCCGAAGATACCCCGGACAGTCAGGAAGTAGTCAAGAAGACATATAATATTTTATTTATTATTATTTTCTTTCATAAAAACCTTATCCTGACAATAACGAATACAACAAAAAGAATTATTCAATTCGGTAAAATCGTTCTCAAGAAATGGCGTGACCATAGAAAATAGGAATATTCATTTTTATATTTACAAATAAAGAGCGATTTTAGTGCCTTTTTAAGCACTCCAAGCTCCACAATATCGGTTTAATTATTAATATGGAAAATACGGATATGCTCATAGGAATATATTATATTTGATTATAAAATCGAATGAGAAAAAAGATAAACGTCATTTCATATTTCTTTTAGTTAATATGAATACTAAATTAAATTTATTAACTGGGATGTTAAAATTTCATTTGAGTTTAATATAAATAAAATTATGAAAAAAAAATCTTAGTTAACCAATGATGTGAATTCTATCTTTTCTTTTTATATATCTACGCATGCAATTTCTACACTTTTTACAACACAAATCGGAATTTTTATTTTGTAAAACTGACTCAAAATATTCGCTGTGGTGTCAATTTCTAGTTTTGACACCACGAAATTTATTCTCGTACCTCTTGGCCTATCCCTAATATATGTTTCAATGTGTTTAATACGTTTTTAGTTTATAATGCTACATTTCTTTAAAAAAAATTTTTTTCTTTCAGCAATGATATTTTCTAATGCATTTTCAATCTTAATCTATTTCGTGGGATTCGACGCAAAGTTTTCGATATTTAACGTAGTTTTTTTAAGCAAAGAAAGTAGACCGAGTAGTTAACGTTTCTGAATTTTTCTTTGACAATTTCCCTCGAAAGGACCAAACGATTTTGATGCAGTATACGTTGATCTACATTATTTATTGATGATAAGGGTTAATAATATTTTGAAATGTATCCATAGAGTAGTTTAAAAATTATTCCGATAAAATATAAAAAAGATTCGGACATTTTTTCTCCAATGAATACGCACATGCATACAGACATCACTTGGAAAATAGGTTTTTATAACTCTAAAACGTCAAGATCCGATGAAAATTCGATTTTAGAAAATCGGGCTGAAAACCAACCTTTCAAGTTTTGAATTTTTTTCAAATCTTGTAACGGGAAGTTAAAAAAATATTTTACTAATTTAAAAAAAAACTATAACTATCAACCTCGTATTCTACGTAACAAATTAATAAATAAAAAGGAAAACACATAAATGTTTGTAACGTAATAATTTTAGGAATTAATATTATGTATTTCTAACAGTTCTCCAATATATTTTTTGTCCCATAGCGAAATTTTAAAATAAATGTTAAGATCATTTTTTTCACAATCAAAGAAATCGTTATTTACGAAATATTTTTAAATAAATATTCAACCATAATACAAGTTTTCAAGACGCGACAGTTTCTCTATGACGTCATACTAATAAAAGTAGCTACTATTGACAACAGTCCATTCATACTCTTATCGGTGACACTATCAAAACACTTCTAACAATGTGGAGATGGTGACTTCCAGCTTCACGCACCCTCTGTTCCTTCTCTTCTGACCCCACGTAGGTTTCGAAGATCAAAAATGTAATTATCTACCCTCCATCTACCCTCAACCATTTATATTTGTTGTACAAATTCGAAGAACGCAATTGGCTACGTGCTCGTTTGTTTCGACGGCACGTCACACTAGACTTTATGATTGATGTGGCTGATTTATACAAAAATAATGTGTTCGTTTACTTGTATACAAATTTTTATCACACTTATCATTATTTACTAGAAAGATGCTCATATTTCGTTTACAAATTCTAACGAATTAGTTAAAAGTTTGCCTTTCTAAAATTTTGAAGTATATATTAGTAATCGTAAAGTAATGTCTTCAAAAGCTTTAACTGAAAATTCATCTTCTACGTATTCTGTAAGAGAATATTTTAAAACAAGGGCATTTTAAAATAATGAACCTTTCGGTGCGATATTAATTTGTTTAATATTTTGGGTAAGTAACAATAAAAAAAAAACCAAAAAGTACGTAATTATCTACTAATTAAAAGCCTATATATCAAATAAATCTTGAAAACTATTATCTTATTTTCCCTTCAATAGTTGTTATAAATTTGATATTCACATTTTTTTCATAATAAAAACCAATCTTTTGTTTCACTTATTGAAAGTCATCTGCTAGAAAGTACGCTTCACATTAAAAAACTTATTTTTGTTCTTAAATTCTATTCACTCACAGTGCTATATACGGAATATTTTTTTAGAAAAATTATGGTACTTCTACGGCACATTGTAACTTAATGTTATATGTTACAATGTACCGTGACTACGTTTTTTTTTAGTCTGATAACTTTCGACTTGACGCTCGACAACGGAAACGGTTACACGTGCTCCCACTACTTTATTACTTTAGGGAGCATATAGAGCAAGATATTCGAATTGGAATCATATTAGGGATAAAAGAAGCCTGTTAGATAGGAATGCATATAAATTGAGATGTAAGACTGCGGTGCACCAGGTCATTGTAAGTTATTAATGCGATAATTGCATTGCTTTATGGGGGAGCAAGGGTGTAACAAAAATTGTGAATTCGTTATATTCATGAATTTGCAAGAAGATTAAATCATTTTTGTAACAGTACATTCTAAGATGATTTTCGGATTTGAATTAAAAAGGGATTTTCACTTCTCGCTAAGCATGAAAATTATTTTCATGCTTACTAGAAATCGTGTAATTTGGTAGATTCACAAAATCATGAATGTATATACTGTTATTAAATAATTCTTGTTATTAAAAATTAAATGACATTTTCGATATTAAAAACAACAATCAGTGGATATACATAATCATGAAGTCATATTATGCTCATTATATTGTAACATGTACGTGTATTTACCACGTAAAACGTAATTATTATCAGTTGCAATACATCAATAAAAGAACCCGATTTGGTGTTAATACAACTTGTCAAGTATGACCATTCAACTGATATATTGTTACCTTTTTTAAGGATCGTTTATTTATTTCAGTTTTACTTTAATAATCCAACCCTAAACAAAGAAACTGTCTTTAAAATGCAATGGAGTCCACCATTTTAGAGTTCACTTATGTGTGTAATATTAAAAGATATTTATTATATTGAAATCGTCAATCGTGCGCAACTTTGTAATTATGTGTTACGTATTATTTATATTACATTGGATAGAAAGATAATAAACGCTCCTTGTAGCGAGAAGAGGTGGAAGCTAACGATAAAAGCTCGTAGATGAACAATATATTGTTCCACGATCCGGAGCTACATAGAAATGTAATTATATATTTTACGATTGTGACCTTATATTTATTAAGTTTCTATTATTATGTTTTATAGTTTTCATAATTTTTATTGTGATATGTTACTGTTGGTACATATCGATTAATCTTTGTTGTTAACCTTAAATATTTTTTACTATAATTACTGTCATTAAATATACTTTTACTAGTCATAAAATTTGCAGACATTACAAATATATTATAAATTCACATTGTTACAAAAAGACTTCAATTACACAATTACACTGAAAAAATTGAATAAGAACTCAGAATATTAAAAAGAAACGCAGGAAAATTATGAACATTATATCGAATGCTGCAATTTATTTAATTTATGTCTGAGAGATAAATCTTTAAACGATAAATTTTGTGCTATAGCTCTGTACTGGATAATTAATGTCCTGGACGATTCCGTCTTTATTGCATTAAGTGTAGACATGCGCCGCCAAACAATAAGTTGCAACAGCAAATGGCTGTATATTGTTTGAAGACGTTTATGTGATAGATGAGAGGATGAGGTTCAGTGCTAGATATCATTATTGTCCTGAGCAATGATTGCGGAGTTATGTAACTATTATCTGAAATTGTGATTTTTCGTTTTAAAACATTAATTTTTCCACAACTTTGAATTATCGAACTTGTATATTGATAAACATTCCGCTTATGATTGTTTCTTGTTATTATGACAGCATCATTATTAGAAAACATTTCTGTTACATGTTTCTTTGTAGTTGCGTTAATGGGTAATGAACATAGCTCAGCTTCATGTATGTTTTTTATTTTAATATTTGTATTTTGTTAATGCGACTAGTAACTTACTTAGTTTTTCTGTGACCAAAATTAGTTGTAATTTACACAATCTCAGATGGCACAGACATAACGAATTATTTCCTGTTATTTAATTGTCAGTTATAGCTCTTCGATATTTCATAATATTTTCATTATTATGAGTAAGTATTATATTGTTTAAAAATACACAATTCAAAATGAACATTGAAGAACGATCTAGAACAAAAGATTTATAAATAAAGCAACACCTGTTTTAGTTGATCTGTTATGGTGACTTATTTTATACGCGTACGCAGTATTTTAATTCCTTGGCAAATGTTTATAAATTTAAACCGTTCAATATTGTTGTGATCTTTTGTACATTTAAATTACAATGTATTTTACCTGATTATTATAGATTATTAAAAGCACCAACAATTGCCATATTTTTTTAACCGGGTATATATATATATATAATTTTAATAATTAGTAGTGAGTTACTAAAATAATTACTCTATAAATTTAGATAAAATAAATTCTCAATAATTCATTTTACATACCATACCGATTATATATAACCAAAAAAACATATCATCAATTTCCACTTAATTTACAAAGACTATGTGATCGGTGATTTGCAGTATTGGTAGAATCACTGAAAATTAGTATTTCTATTATTTTTTGGAATTTGACGCAAGGTAGCGCTCTACAAGTGAGTTCCCCCTCACACTTCACTCCCCGGTCTGACCGCTCGCTCCCCGTGCGACCGAGTTGCACTACAAATTTTAAGTGAACTAAATGCATCCCTTTCGTTAGTCATTTTCGCTTTGATCAAGTTCAAAGTACAGGAGCACTCGAAGTAGTGCCGTTGTACGTAATTTTATCAGTTCGATTTCAGTGTTTAAACAAACATTTGTAGATATCCATCCTTTATATTAACTTCACCTGATTTAGTGTATTTGGGTCTAATTTAACAAATGCGTTTCAAAACAGATTGAGCTGAAATTTTGCAAGCATGCTCAGCGCGAGCTATTTTCTATTTCGGAGCAAAATTGTATTCATTATGGGATATTGGTTTTATTGTTTGTCCTTATTTCACACATAAACGGAGCAAACGACTGACCATATTTTTTGCATAAACTTAATATATGAATAGAAGAATGGCATAAGCGATTGTTATTTCGTAAAAATGCACGCATTTTGTGGGAAAATAATTCTAACTAACTCCGTGATTAGTAATTCGTTGTGAATGAAATTTGGTTTGGAGACTAATTTAATGTTGAAATGATAATTATAATGATATGGTATACGTCAAAACGCATAATAATGATGGGATTTAAACTTAACTCAAATTGAAATAATTATTGGCGGGCTCGATCTGGATAATGTGCGAATCAATCAGTGAGTTTTTGAGTTAAGTTAAATTAAACCCTTCACGCCATATCACGGAAAGGCACTTAAGTTGTGTCCAAACGCTGATGACGTTAGTTAGAATCTCCAACCGAAACTAAACCAACTGCGACGGCATGAAATCTATGTCCTTTAGTTTGAAATACATGAATAGAATGCCTCTTAACCCGCTTACCAGCAAATAAGTTGTATTAAATGCTGACAAAAATCTTGTATTACTACGCGGCACCTGTTCCTGTGACATCACAAACAAATTCATGATATGACTGATCATTTAATCCATAAATCAACACAAATAATTTACTAACAAAGCCCTAATAATTCTGACTTTAAAGGACTGCGTGGTACTTGATCCTCATTTGAAATATCTGCAATTAAAAATACCGGGAGAAAAAAAAGTCACATAAATTATTTTCGATCGCTGGCGCTCTATTTCGGAACGGCATAAATCATTCACGCGACAAATGACAGTCGTGTGTGTCAAAAATAATAGCCGCGGGCGACATCTGTCGGGCCTCCGGAGTATTAATGACTGTTCAAACATCGCGCGTGGGGCGTCTTATCGAGCGCGCGCAGTAATGGGGCGCCTTTGGTAGCGGGCAATGTGCTATATTGCGCGAGTACATGCAATACGACCGTTGCAGGTAGGGAGGAATCAGTATAAAATATGTGTATCTATCTATTTTTAATTCTATATTTTAGACGAGGAAAGGAGTTGACCAATATTTTAGAGTTTCGCTTTAGGACCTACGGAACGAATAGACTTATCTAAAAATTGTGTTACTCTACATACTTGCTTTTAATTTGAAGTGAGAACTTCTTTGGCGCCCTAGTGATTTGAAATTCGGTGAATCGAAAAAGTGTCACTAAAAACAGACGAACATGTACATTTATGTACATTTAGAGGATGGGATAGAATGTAAAAGAAATAGATGCGTGTGCTCGTATGCGCTTGCGTATTTGCATTTGTTGAAATTGAGAACACGGAGATTCAATGGTAAAATGTGGAATAAATTTTAAATTTTACATCAACATTATATTAAATAAGCCCTATAATTGTCCCATCTCTATTACTGCATTGTACAGAATTAGCAAAGTTTTGATGAAAATTTCCGAGGTTTTTAAAATATTTTTATTTTCGGCAATCCAATCGATTTACTTTACTGTTTCTCATGATAGCTCATGGATGTCGTTTCATTTTTCTCCTCAGCATGCCTCCTGTACGAAAGATTCCCAGGGCACTTCGTTCTAAACGATGTCTCCGCTACATTGCTAAGCGAATGTGATTTGGGGATGTTTATTTGGTACCCTTCAAAGTGCGTAAATATTATGCGAAAAATTGATATGGGCGCAGACATTCCATTTTTCAATCTCATATCTCTCGACGAAGGTGCAATACCCAAATTTTTGCCCCATTTATATACAAAGCCGGTCGAAAATAAATTACATGAATATATAATGTCAGCAACAAGTCGAATTAAGCAAGTGATTTGAGGTTTTCAGTAGAATTAATGCCAGATATCGCCGCTGTTACTTAAAGAAATGAAACAAACTAATAGATATTCGTTTCACTGCTCCAAAAGCCGCAGAATTGACACTAACAGGAATGAACAATCCTGTTTCAGCAAGTTCCTAATGCTGATGTATAAAACCGGCCAAGTAGAAATAGAACTCGGTCAATGGTCAAAGTGCCAATATCAGAGATTGTAGTCTGTCCTGTTATTACTTATCGAGCATTCAAAATATTCATTAAAATTCTTATTAAATGATAAGCGTTTTAAAGAAAAATTCACATATAATGCATACTTAACGAAGCACATTTTCATTGTCATTATAAAGACCCTTATAAATTTTGACTATCGTTTCTATTCGGAATGAGCCCGACTGCAATTATGTTTGCGATTTTTTCGTTATTGCGTTATATTTCGCTTATTTGGATTAGATTTAAAAATTATTTCCATCCGATTAACTTCTTATTATTTATAATGGAACGAACATTTTAATTATTTCGACAAATCAAGCAATTCGGAAAAGCTCCACGGGAAAGTTTCGCCTTTTATTGACGTCGAAGCTTTCAAAGCACGAGTTTGAATTAGAAATATGGACGAAAGCTCCCGCTTTGACCGCTCAATTTTGATCGCTTAGTTGAATTCGCGAGAGCGAAATTTATCGGAGAATTCGCATAATTCGCGAATCGTGAAGCGTACATAAATCGTTGAAGAATAATCGGTATTGCAGTATTTTCATTTCGCACACCGCCACGCCGGCGGGATCGACCACTTGTTGCGGTCGGTGCGTGAGCTAACATGATTACGGATTTTTCTACTGACCCTCGAAGCCTTGAGAGGGGGATAATGGTAATAAAATAAACTCACAACTTGTTATTTTCCTATAACGATCAATTTGCGGGGAAATCTCCAGTAAGGGACTCGTCGAATCGACCGATTTATGTGGGCATTAAACGTAAAAACGTGCAATAAGAGTCGAAGGAAATTAGGGGTCGGCTGGAAATTTCGTGACCGCGGAACCGTAAGATCGAGCTCGGGGAAGCGTCTTATTAGAATTAGTGTGGAAACTATTTCGATTAACGTAAATAAATGTTCCTATGGTCTGTTTCATTGAAGTGATATCGATGATGTCATGGTAACGTTACTTAAAAACGTCATACATCGCCATGAATAATTGAAATACTCATTTGAAACATAAATATAACTACTGTTGTTTTTGATTTACTCTATATCTTCTTAATTAAACTGTTGACGGTAGCCAGTGCAAAATAAGAAAATAGTTTTTTTACTTTATGTTTCTTCAAATATTACCTTTCGATGATATTCTCTTATAAACTTGTAATAATGCTAATGTTGTAAAGTCTAAGACGGAGAAATTGTCAATAGCTTTTATTGTATTAAAGGAAAGAAAGAATACTGCTTGATCACTTCTTTGTCTCGGCTAGGCTTATACTTATTTTATAGGATACTTATTATTGCATGTTCAATTCGACGGAACTGGTCATTAGTATGAAAAAATAGACCTCATATATACCGCAGGCTCGTGGAGTTTGCGATCTCTCTTGTTCTGTTCCAAGCAAGATTATAGCTGCATATCAATCTATACGATGTCAAATTCAAGGCTTGATATAAGAATAGTTACGAAACTACTAAATAAGGAGTAAAAAAAATTGGTTGCCTGTAAAGTCGGTATACGGGCGAAAGTTTTACGTGACAACGACTTTGAGTGGTAAAATCATTTTAATGTGAATATTCATTCGTATAGTAGGAAGAAGGATGAAATAATAGTAACAATTTAAAACATTTATTTATACAAAGAATTATATTTGAAACATTAATTTATACAAAGAATCTCGCACTGAATTTCATATTAACAAAATTTTATTTTTACCTTTACACATACATACGTATTTATATACAAATATACATACAATAACTTGCAATACATTTGCGTACAATGAAACAGCGTTTACTACAACTTAACTTGTTCCTATCTGAGTGGAAGGGACGCGCCTTTCACTTTATGTCTGTCTCTCGCTCTTAGGCGGGCTAACCATGCCCGAGTGGAAGGGACGCGTGCCTCTCACTCGCTCTCATTGTGAGCGCATAACGTGAGCGGAGCGTAACGCAGTTTCTTGAAGTGTCACCCGGCAAACCAATTTATAAGACGTTGTCACGTCAAAAAAACTCAATTTTGTTCGCACTTTCTTCACGCGATAAAGTAACCTGAAACCAACCGGCGAATGTACCTAGTCCTGTATATACTGAATCGTAATTAATTATCCTGACCTGCTTTCTTTTGCAGTTGCAGTCTGCATCATTCTCGGTAGTGTTTATATTGCAAATATAAACCTACCTACAAGACATATTATTCTCTTCCATTTTTGTTTATTTTTCAATTAAAAAGTCATATTTTAATATGGTACTTTGCATACATTAATATTAGGTACATACGCATAAAGTTAAATAATTAAGTATAAAATTTCCAACTAACGAAAACTCCAATTATGCCAAACACCTTTTTCACACCTCGATAATCAATAGCGGTCTCGTTATTACAGCAGTAGCACTAATGTGAGGCCATCAAACGAGCGTCAAGTGACTTTTTAATTGGTGGGCTCAACCCGGGCGTTTGTCGAACATCGGAGTCGACTTTCACGTTGGCGAGGGACAGCGACAAAGTGTCGCCCGCCGATAACAAATCGCTTCGGGGCGACGTCGTTATAACGTCATAAGTTATAACTAATGTGACATCAGTTCAAAAATGTTACGTCCAGCAAATATGAATCATACATTCAGGATCAATTTTAAACACGCTTGTAATGTTGACAAAACACATTAGTAGCTTTTTAATTGTAGTTCGTCTATTTATACAAGAAAAGTATTTTTCTTAAATACATATAACAGTAATCACCATATAAATATTCCAAATCTTCAGTAAGGCAATTATAATTACACGCGTATTAAATTTCAGCAATGTTACTTGAAAACGATATTATATGTAAATTTTGCAAGAAAGATAAAGCATACGCAGCGTCTCAGAAGAGAATGAAGAAACATCTATATTTTTCATTCTGAAAGAAGGGTCTTTGATGGCTTACAGTTTCGTTTTGGATGTCAGTTCATATGAATCTCATACCATGAACGCAGCACACAAAACTTATTCACCAAGAAACAGTACATCGAATACAGAACATGAGCTATACTGATAGAACGTATTCATGTAGATAAAAAAAGAAAACGTATAAAAATTTTATCTACATTTTTAGAAGGCCATTGTTTTTCCGGTGTTGTTCGTGTTGTACAGTGTATACGCCCTGTACCCCCCCGTACAGTGTGTAAGCCCGCAAATGCATTTTTTACAATAGTAGAACTGTGCTTTGATCAACTTGGATGCAGCACAAAAGTGAGCCGGGGCGAACGGTGAGATACCACACTCTCAAAGAATACATACGTGAAGTAGCAGCTTCCGCTGATGAATTTCGTCTAGCGAGTGAGAGTTGTGGTCTATCTCTACTTCTATCAACCCACTCTCTCTCTATCACTCTACTTCCACCCCCATCAGATATCCTGTTCCTATCCAAGTGGCCGGCACGGCAACCCACTGGGGTTGCGACCATCTACGTTGTGGTGGCTCACATCCTCATTTTCTCCTTAAAAATGCTATAAAAAAAATAATTAGGATGATATGTGGTACCTTTTCAATGTACCCTATATACAGGTTTTATGGTTGGCGGAAGAAGAAAGGTTTGTTTGTGTCGGTGGCCATACTCTCAAATCGTAATTTCAAAATATCTTTATTTCATAAGTTATAAAATATTATTTGAAATAAGTCACATTTTTTTGCAAATTTACACTTTACCACTCGATCGGAGGGTAGTTTTCAAATCAAGAAGAACAAACAAGAAACTTAAGGGTAGCTATTTTCTATACCATCATGCTTAGCCAATACACATACGAAACCATTGATCTACGAAACATTCCGCTAAGAATCGGGTCGCTTATGGACCATAGATATTCGTCTTCTAAATATTTAGAAATAGCAGAATAGGTACCTTTGTTTCACTGAATGATCGTTTAATAATGCTCTTAAATTTACATAACGGTAAATCTCATATATCCACAGGGACCTTAATGAACATGCGCACACAGAGCCCTCTAAGTGAATTGTATTGGCTTTGTATAGTCGACTAACATGTAAACACAGTTTATTTTTACTCTGGCATTGAGATTATGTCGATCGCTAATTTTTTTAAATTTTTCATATTAAAAAAAAATCATTTTTGACTTGGGATGCCAGAGTTGAGATTCCGATTTCTCCAAATTTACCCGTTCGCTGAACTTTTACTCTACGGCTACACAGCGACACATCCGATGTGGCGGCGTTATTTAGGTTAGTAAAAATTCGGATAATAGCTACTTTGGGTTGGATTGGTGAAAGCAGTCAATATTTTTCGATAGCTTGCTTTGCAAAAGTACAAGTGTATCACAAGTTTTACTATTAAACTATGTTTAATGAAGTTCTTCACCTATGACTTACCAGTTGTGCCTTCGGCTCCGCTCACTTGGACTACAGATTTATTATTTATTTATTTTTTTAAATAAAGTAGAATTCCATTTCTATTACATTTATTGTGAGATAAATTAAATTGATACAAATGTTATTAAAGATAATTTTAAATATTTTAGGCATTTTGGGATGTTTTTTCATTTTCTAAATTGAAAACATATATTTTATTTATAGCAAGGACTCTTTGTATACAATCGTCCTCGATTTTTTAAAGGGCACGATTCTGGGCCGGTCTGGGTGTTATTTCAAAGGCAATAAATGGTTATTGCGGATTATCCTTAGATGATAGATTAGATGTTAGAAATATGCAGTCACGAACTCTTCTGTAAATATTTTTAAGTTTGAAAGTATGTACTACATTAATTTTATATATCTCTTATGGTTCACTCGGTATTCTATTTAAGCGATCCAAGAGCATCTTTTTCTGCTTTTTTTATAAGATAGTCAAAAGAAAAACGAACATGCGAGCCATAACAGAGCGTATAGTCATCACCGCACATGGACACTCGCAACCGCAGAGGAATCATCGGTGCCTTGCCGGCCTCTTGGGAGGGAATAGGATATCTCATGGAGGTGACCGTGTCGATGAAAGCGTGAGAAGTGGAGAGTGAGGCACCGGAACTTTCACTCTCTGGACAGCAACAGCGGAAGCTGCTACTTCACATCCGTATTCTGTGAGAGTGTGGTATTTCACCTGTAGCCAAGTTGGCCACGTCATGGCTCTACCACAGTTTTCCGACTTGATTCACCATCAGCACCTTATTTCGCATGTTATTATGTAATGTGGAAAGATAACGTAGCAATAAATAAAAAAAAAACACGTAAATCTAATAAATGATTCTTGCATAAAATGGACGTAACAGATAGAAAGAGGCGTTGAATTTATATATATGTATGTTCAATGATAACATGCGTAAAAATAGTAATAAATTTTTATAATTTGTTCTGCTCTTCTTGTGCATCTTTATGCTTTTTTTCATTTCAAATACGCTGATGTGCCGAATAGGATATTAAAAGACAAATTAAACGTAGACAAACGCAACACTTTTACCAAGTAGTCTTTTTAGACTCAGCACCTCAATAGCCGTTTTAGAGACATCATTAATCACCTTGCGATTTTATATTCGGTTTAGGGTCTTTAAATTAGTTACAATTTATTAACCCTATCTCAATGATAACTACAGGGAGGTACGATTCAAAACATTAAACACCGCTATTTAAATACTGAACTGTAATGTCGTATCAAATAATTCTACTTTATATTTTTTCATTTAAAATAATGCTAAACAGCGATAGCGTGTATGTAGTAAAATAAAAATTTCAATTTTTATTTTTCTATATCGAGTAGTTCGACAAGTTGAAACCGAAGACAAACCGCGTTTTGTCCATTATATTATAATAATATATTTTTTTCGTTCAGATGTATCAGCTCTGCTCTAGCAATAACAAGATAATTTCAAGTTCTGTTCGTAATCCCCTTCATTAAATTGTAAGTGTCCGATTTTGTTTAACAAATCCGTTAAAGTTTCTTCCTATATTGCAGCCCTTGCAATAGCTAATAGAGAAATTTGTAACGAATAACTTTACACAAATCTTTGGCAAGTGATCATTTTTCGTGACAGTTTTCCGTTGCACCGAAAACGACTTTTCCTTTCATACTAAAAATGTTGTCCTTATCATAGTAAAGTAAAACGTGCCGATGTACTTTAGTGTATATATTCCTTCGACGCCTTAAAGTCAAAAATAACTACAATCTCGTAAATTGCAATGAATAAGAAATAAAATAAAATTATTTATTGCTTATTTACTGTATTTTCGACAACTTCCGAACTTTTGAGTCTCGATTTATAACAAGGGGGGTGTGAAAATGCGAACCTAAAATGAAACCGCAGTCCGGGCACCAATATTGCCCTCATAAGGAAAAGTGCGGCATCTATAGAAAATTGTGAAACCAAGATTTGACATTACCGAGCTTAGGATCAAACGCTGACTCCTACGTAAAAAGCAAAAGTACCGCATCTGGTTAGAATTCCCTGAAATTTGAAGATGTTTTGCGGCGTCTACACATTTTTCCCATACTCTCACAACAGAAATATGCAATCGGGTCCTTATTAGAAAAAATGTAGATGCCGGCACTTTTCCTTACAAAGAAGGAGCGGTCGCGCCCGTAGTCTAAGTGTAACGTTCGCTGGCTCACGTAAATGAATATTAACAACGCCATAAATGTAATTACATGTGACGTGTTAAAGCTGTAACTCTATCGTCGGCCAATAAATTATCCCAGAGGATAACCACAAAGTGAAATTTGATAACGTATGCGCCACCCCCTCGCCCCGCGCCCGCGCCCGCGCCGGCCCGCTAACAGTTTTACGACGCTCTCGGGCGCGGGCGACTTGCTTATTTTACTTTATAGTAATTATTTGGTTTTGGTCTTGTTGAGCTGCGTGCACTAAGAAACGGAACTGATTTTCTTTTTTTTTTCCCAGAGATTTTTTAAGCTACCTCAATGATGAAATCTATACGAAAAGTGTGTTGAATATAAAGAGATGAAATATGAACACACGAAGAAATTATTTAAAAAAAAAATTGATTGAAAATATAGACCTCCGTATTATATATACGTTATACAAAATCGCTTCATTGTTAAAAAAAAATTGTGTTACATAAAAGACGTCGGCAATAATGTGGGTATTGTTTTGCTCCATTAAAGCTAAACCAATAACTTTGTGGTAGGCATTTCGTTTGTCTGTTTTGAATCGACTTCACAAAGTAGAAGCGTAAACTAATAAATAAATTGATAGCACAAAATTTTGAATTGTGGATCCTGCCGACTAAGATCCCATTGAATTCTTTTCGTCTCCTTGTGTCTAAACTTATACGAAAACTAAAATATAAACTGCACGTAATTTGCACGTCAAAAAACTAAAGCATTAAGGTGACAATTTGAAAATTATGTTAGTAAGGATTTCGATTTTTCTCAGAAAATACAAAATATGTGAAACTGATCGTTGGTGACCAGTTTGTCAGTTACTGCTAAACTATTTGTTAACTCTTATAACGGAAAAATATATATCAAAAATATCTCTTTTAGGGATTTACATTTTATGTGCAAACGGGACCGCCTTAAGCCTCCAAATTTTACATGTAAATTAATTTATATAAACATTTTAAAATGCCAATAGGGTTTATTGAATTTAATCCTAGTTTTTATTAAAATAAAAATTATTTTGTCGCATACGACCTCTAAAAATAACCAAACGGCTGCATGTTTTAATATGCAGTACCGCGGTGTGCACGGGTTGTAGCGTGCTCCGGTCAACATAAAATTAATACTTCATCACCGCGTCACCTTAAACATTTTTAAACGAAAATTCTTTAGGCACGGTTAGAAAAAAAAAATACTATTTATACACCTTGATAATTATATGTATATACGTGTATATATATATATATATTCCGTAGTATATAAGAAATTTGTAATATTTTTTATTTTTTTTAAATTTATTCATTCACGTATATTTTCCAGAAGTATAGACAGATACTACAAATCTCCACAACAATAGAAGTATCTATTACGTATTAAATACCTTAAGCATATCATCAGACAAATATCGCAGACGTCGAACATCTCTAAAGGTTTATTCGACTGAAAAACCGTTATTTTCTTTCAGTCTGCCTACCTGAAATAATTATTAGAGTGCGCGGGCTATACGTCTTTCGTTCGTATTATTTCATTTCAAAGCCGACGGCATTCGGCAGTGCTGCCCTCTGGGGCCCATTTGATTGGGCCGCCCGAGTTATCATAGCTTTTTTGTTGGCAATTTATGGACCGTTCCCGTTTTTGCCGCTAACTTATGTTTTGCGAGTGGAGTTCATTAGTGCAGAGATAAATGTTATTGCGTTTTTTTTTTGTAGGCGCATTTAGGACAGAGGATAACTCGCGCGGGCAGGAAGTTCCGTGCGAGCGGATAAAGGAAATTGGAATTGGAAAATTAATTGGAAAAGTCTAAATACTCCATTTGTTTAAAAAGTTGTTTAGAGCGCGCCATGAAAAGGTTCGTGCTTATGTTTGACCAAAAATCATGACAAAGAAGCAAAGGTGAGCATGTTTTTAAATAACAACAAAAACAACTAAATAGCTCTGTCATTGTTTGTTTAAACTGTAAATATGAATAAACCATGTCATCTCTGGCTATTACATATTAGGAACATATTCGTAAGGTTGAACATAAAAAAAAAGCCAAGTGCGAGTCGGATTCTTGCGCCGAGGGTTTTCTACTAAAACACAATATATTTTGTATTGAATACTTAAAATAAATTATTTCCATTCATTCATTTGAGGATTCTTAACAAAAGCCCCAGTCACATTTGGCTGATTTTCATTTATAGTTTTCCTTAAGTTAGTACTACAATCACGCCAAGTCATGTATTGTCATGTATATATCAGTGCTTTTACGACAGAATTAAAATAAGAAAAATAAACTGATACCCATTAAATATGCGCTAACGTCGTTAGTGAGTGTCAGTTCACACTGACATTAAAAGGAACCAAAACGAAACAAATTAATGACTTGTAATAAATTTTATATAAACTAGAGATAAGGTAATTATTCAAATTCATAGTCATTACTAATTATTATTAAAATCTATAGGCAATTTTCTATATTAAAAAAAAAAAATAGCTTTATTAATTTCGAAGGTAAGGGGGAAATGGGCAATTTTCATTTTGATATGTCATGTGGTTAAGTTTTCAAAACTTTTTTTGAAGTGAAACTTCTTTATCGGCGTATGGGAGAAATTTTATAGCAATGTAACGTTTTTCTGTTACGCGCTATCTTTATCTGTTACGCGCCATCTTTATTTCTGGGTAACATTTTTCCGTTACGCGCCATATTTATTCAATTTTATTAATGTCATCGTGGCATAAACATAATTGTTACTAAGGCCACCTGTCATATATACTTTCTGTCAACACCCCTAGATCTATTTTGTATAATAGATAGATCAAACCAAACCAAATAGATCTAGGTTGTCTATCAGTAAATAGATCTAGATGTCGGTTGAAAAGGTTTCATTGAGTGATTCGATTTTATATGTAGCGTTCGATAATTTTCCTACAATTCTATATGGCCGTTTATAACATCGCATTAATTGAAAAGTTTTACCTATCACCCTTCTAGGTACATATACCATTACCAAGTCTCCTATATAAAACTATGAACATTTCTATTTCTGAAACTCAGTAGTGACGTGAAAAATAATATTTCAATTAAGTGATAAGCGAAAAAAATTTTATAAAGTTATTGGCAAAAAGAATAAAAGATATTTATTCTAATTCCAGTGGATTTCTAACAGAAGTAAGTAATTAAACCTTTTTTCTAATATATTCAACACGTGGGTATGATTACGGTATTTATTTTTTTTAAGGTTATTTCAGCTTAACCTTAGTTTTTGATTGTAAATATCAGTGAGTTAAGCCATTAATTACAAAAAATATATAATAAAGATAACAATAATAGTAATAATTCTATTATAATTGATGAAATACTATAATCTTAGTAGCAGAAAGGTGAAATAATTGTATTATTTTTGTATCCATGTCTATGATAATAAAAGCCTTTTGCATAAACTTTATCTAATAACTTTATTCAACCAATTTCTGTGTAGTTGTAAATAGTGAATCATTTTTCGAAAAATGATGTCATAAAGAAGTTTCACTTCTTACGTGTGTACATTAATACACACACACTTTTTTTTTCCAGCTTTCAAATTTTCCTCTAAAAAGTGATGTCTAGTGTTTAAAATTCATTTTTTTACGTTATACAGCCGTGTTTGGGTCACAAGCATACATATGTGTACCAAATGTTAACTTAATCGCTTCGATGAGTTCAGAGCGAATTGTCTCCGACAGACGTACAGACAGACACATGGGTGATCTCAAAAGGGTTCCGTTTTCCATTTAAAAGTACGTACGGATCACTAAAAATGTATAAACCAAACCAAAATATAAATTCGTCAAGCTACCAACAAAATAGAGAGGGTTACTAGAAATACTAATATTTAAAATAAGTAGGTAAATGTTTTAGGCTATCACAGTATAAGTAAACGCTATTTTTCATATTTTATTAGAAAATAAGGAATTACCAGTGACTTTTAATTTTGTTATTTTTAACTGACTCATACAGATTGTTCTTAAACTTTCTAATATAAATTCATCATTCATTAAGCAATATTACATAATAATAATAGATTGTTTATTTATCTTCATTAATGGGAAGCATATTTCTATCATGATAAATTATTATGTACGATATTAATCAATAATCCTATTATTTATGTAAGAATTAAAGCCAAAAACGAACTGTAATTGTAAAGCAATAATACCGAGAAATCATTGGATAATTGCCCATAATTGTATGACAAACTTTTTCTGTACAACTAAGAGACGGCGACGAAATGGACAAAACTTTCATTCACAAATGGACTTTGTCCGTTACAATGGCTGAAAATTACAGTAATTTTCAGTGGTTATGTTCTAGAAATAGCAGACAGAAGAGAGGCGTGGGAAGCCGCTGGTGCACAACGAAATCGTTTGACTATTTTAAATGCAATTACGACTTAAAGTAGTATTTATTCGTGAAGTTATGGACTTTTTCGCACGCTTCCTGAAATAAATTCATAATTTCATACTTTTACTATAATTATTACACAAATGGAAATTATTTTACTGTGGTATGTACAACATTATTTAATACTGTTATTTTTTAATAAATTGCTATCATTTCGTTTCATTCATGATATTAAAAAAAAATATGAACATTTGAAAGGTTTTAGTCTGGAATTGATTTAATGAAGTGAAACGTGTTACATTTGATGCTATAATTCTGTGAACATCATCATCGTCAACAACCTAAGTAGTTCTTGGACCACTTAAAAGGCAAGTAGTATTCAGAAAAAAAATGATTTTTCAGGTAAAACCCAAAACATTCCGCTGTTTTCGATCTTAAAAATACTATTGCTTTCATTTAGATAAAAAAACACTTGGGCATTTTAAGCTCATCAAATTTAAAGTTATCGGTATTCTTTTACAAGACTATTAAAAAAAATTCAAATATCAGTCAAAAATATTTTTGGAGTTCATTGAACGCGGGTCACATCATTCAAAATATTTTTCGAGCACAAAATAAACTTCAATATCGATTTGACGAGAAATTTAAAAATTATTTTGTCAAATGCTTTCATTAGGCATAAAGCTAATTGCGTTTTGGAATCGATACGAGACATCTATACACACACATATGTCCACTATTATGTTATTGTGGTGTTGCAATGTTTACGGTTGCATAAATTACGTAAATTTTGTCACCTCAAACTAAAAATAATCGCTTTTTTTTATAAGTAACCAAAACAAACTTACACCATATTTTATTACTATGCCCTGAGACTAAATAGTCCAAAAGTTATGATTAGGATCCATCTTAAAATAAACTCTATTCGTTTATTGAATTTTAATTAAGAAATTAAGTCTGAACCCAAAACAATTGTTTTTAGCATTTTTAGCTTTTTCTTTATCTGTGTGTTTATTATGGTGTCGGGCAAAAACCTTCAAATTAAAGTCTAAGCTCCGTTTCGTCTTATTCTATTTCTAGGCGCGTTCTGTATTTTGCGTAGACAAAGTCGTAGACAAAAGCTAGTATCGAACAATTGAATAATTTAGTAGCGATAATTCACTGCCTTGACGCCGATTAACGCCACAAAATTATAATTAAACACAGCCTATACTACACAAATGTATGTTGGACCGAAAGCGCGGTTTCTCTACGCACGAATCATCATTAATTATTTACATTCTGCCCGTGAAGGCTTCGACGGTGGAAAGCTCGAGGCGTGGCAAAACGGCAGCTGCTCACGACAACAACATTTGTCAACCCATCGATTGTGGGCTTATATTCGATATGGGAGTTGGAGGAGGGGCATGATACGGAAAGGAGGGTATAAAGGAAGGGAGACGTGTTTTTTGGACAAACACCGAGTAATGGCGTCTCGTAGTGTCATCGTAGTAAATATTTATCGGGGACTAATGTTATTGACAGGTTGTTTTTTTATGATGTTCTCCAGCTCCGTGCTCACTGAAAATAAACGGCAAGTATGAAATGGGTAGGGACTCTGTGACTGGGTTTCAATAAGCCCTTTTTTGTCGGTTCAAATTTGCGGCTGATATAACAAATTGATTGCGGTCGTAAAACATGGAAAACAAATTTCGTATATGATTTCTTGCCGGCGATGATTTAATATGTTTTTTCAGGCTTCGTAGCAAAAGGTAAGAAAAGTCGGAACCCTCATAGTTTTGTCAAGTCCATCAATCTGTCCATTTGTATGTCATAGCCTTATAACTTATTTTTTTCATTGTTTCTCGTAAGATTCCATAGTCAAAAGATGCCTTATGTCAGCTGCTTTACAATTTTGTAATGAAATTACGAATAATGAATTCAGAGTTAACTTATCATAAACAAATTCTACGCATAGTATGCCGTTAGAAAGGTATTTAAAAGTTATTAAATATTTTATGTGACTTTTTGTACGCATGTGCGCATTTTGCAATTTATTATTTTTCAAAGTCGTCGTGTCCCCCTTCCCGCTTTCTTCCGCCATTGATTTTCGAACTGTATTTAAAAAATTGAAAAATTGTTCGTCTATACGTATTTTTTTATGTATGTTCAGCGGTAATTTCGTCAATTGTTGACCGATTTCAAAACTTTTTTATTTGAAAAGGTACACTCCCGAGGTTGTTCTATAGTAACTAAGTCAGAATCTGATGATGGGGTTCCAAGGAAGTCAAGGGAAACCCACAAATATTATAATCATATATAGTGTTTGGGTTCTTTTTTTTCAGTTTTTCAAGTTTTTGCGTCCGTTAGTCATCATCTTATTTTTCCGAGATGATGATGGGAGTTACAGCCTTCTTTGAAGGTTCAAAGTTAGGCAATATTATAGTGATTGTCACCAGAAACAATTTTTCAATAGCTATTAGTGAAATCTAGTATATACAGAATTTAAATTACTTATGAATATATCTACATGTTTTTGTTCATTTAAATAATTCCAACGTGACAGTCTTAGCGGGAACACGTCGGAACTCCTTAGAGATAACGGTAGAAATAGGGTGAATTAATTTTATGTGGAAGAGAATTAATATGTGATTTGTATAACTGTAATTTATACAAATCACATTTCCATTCTCTTTTTATACTATATGAAATAAAAATAACTTGTGTCATTCGTATAAGAATAATTTGATAGTTGAAATCTAACTATGAATATAAAGACCCTGAAATGATTACTAGTGGAAAATAAAATTGAATATCGAAATACTATTTGCCACGTGCTCAGTACAAAATTAAAAGAGATGCCAACAAATTTTATTAATCATGGCTTAATCCACACGCAAAATACATACTTAAATGAAATAAAAAGTTACAATTACTCGACAACTAAATGATGTGAAATAACATAAGTTTTATAAAAATAAAAAAACTACCTGTAAATATCTATTTAAATAATTATCTAAACGGATAGTTTGTTTGACAAGTTGAAAACCGTGAAAGACAGAGATAAAGCTCCTAAAAATATATGAGATTCGGAATGACGCCTAGAAATTTTTTTAAGGATTTTACTTCATATAAGAAATTGCAAAAGATATTAATAAATTTAAAAAAAAAGACTTTTTAAATTTTTTGCCTATAACCCAAAAATTATTAATATTTAAGGAATTATAAAAGAAAAGACTTTTAGAGGAGGAAATTTCCTAGAAAATTTTTGATTCCTGGAACTCTACTTCTATTATTTATAATTTTAACTTAGCGCTGATAATAGGGCTCCGCGCGGCCAGTTCGCCATGAGCGCGCTGCCGCTGATGAGAGCATACCACATAAAATAATTTTGTTATAGTATTAAATATCAATATTAAAATCCGGACAAATTGCGGTGTCATCAAAAAATTTCAAAGAATAAAGCCCGGTTGAAAAATGTTTTTGTATTGATTTATCAAAAAGTTAAGCAGTTGTTAACTAACAAATTTTTCACGGGTTTCCATTCTCATAAATGTTTAAATAATCGACCTATAACTTTTTTGCTTTTTGGAGTCCTTTTTATGGCACATTATTAGAAAGATCACACGATAAAAAATTTTTACTTGTTTTAACAAATAAAATCTTATCCTTAAAGCGTTCTTGTATTAGAATCTGGCACTACTAGGAAGGTGGTGACGATTTTCCGCCCAACGACTATTACGGAGGCATCCACGCTCAACGTATTGTAGTTTTGGCAAGAACCGTCTGCCAAGGTCATGGTCGTATATGGTTTTGTAAAACTTACACCCTTCTCGACCAAGATTTTGTACAATGAAGGACTCGCGATACAATGTATCGCACCGGTGTCGACAGTTGCAACACCTTTCTTACCCATAATAGTGATGTTCAGCATAGGGCGTGTCTTGTCATTATCGTTAATGAAACCTGCTCTAAGAAAATTCTCTTTGACAGTGGATTTGGCTGCAGCACAGACAGATACTTCGCAACGAGATTTCACAATTACGTGTTTGCCGTATAATTTACATTGCCGCTTAGTATCGCTCACCTCAACATTTCGTTCGACTTTCGCTACCATTTTATTTTTACTCGACAAATTACGACAATTGTCCTCAGTGTAACCAAAAATTTTACAATGAGAGCAACGGACGCGAGGTCGTTTTAATTTTGCCTTATTATTACAAGCATTGGTTTACCTTAGAGGGAATGCCACGGAAAGGTTAAGTAAACTGTTGCGTGCGCGCGTAGGGTTAACAGTTAACGCATCGTATGGTCGGTTCGGGCATTTTTTTCATGCTCAGCAGTATGTACGGTGTGAGTATCGGACGCGGTGTAGCTTTATGCCCAAATGCTGCGGTTGATGAAGAAGGAACAATAAGGCCACTCACCTCGGTCAGCAATTCCTCTACAAACCTGACTTCCTCAATCAACTTATCAACACTCCATTTCATCGCGAGGTACGCGTTTACGAATACGTTTACTTAAAAAATCATAAACAATATTCAGCTTCACTGCGTTGGCCAGTTCCTAGGGTAAATTAGCCAATAATTCGCGAATACGAGACATAAACGAGTCCACGTGCTCCATGCCTTGTTCGGCAAAGAATATTTGACGAAACAGTTTGTAGGCGGGACGCGATATGCCGTACATAGCGCAAAGACGGTCGAGCGTCTCTGTCCATGTAGAAAATGGAACGCCATCAAATTGCTGCGTCACTAGTGAGAAGCAACGTCAAATCTCTCAATGCGTGGTTCGCGCACTCCTAGTACACTTCCATGTTGTCTATAAAACATCTCCATGTCACCCGGATTGAGTGTGACGTCGTCGAAGCAAATCGTGCACTGTTGAAAGTGCCGGACCGCAAAGGCGCACACGCCACAGATTCGATGGCTCGTTGGGACAGTGCAGATTTCGCGATATCGGACCCGGAATCAATACTTCTGGAATTGCCACCGTCCACGGTTAACGTCGCCGCTATGATGAGGCTCTCGATTAACTACCGGTCTGTTTCTGCCTGTGTTTTCGCAAACGTTGCGAACATGGACGAGATTTGGCTTTCGCTTATCATGAGCTCTGGTTGCGCCGTGGACCTCTCGGCCATTTCTCAACCGACGTCTTCCGATTGCCGTTGTCAGTGGTGGCCGGTGGTAACTTCGGTCGGGTAAGGGCAATGTATACTAAATAAAAAAAAATACTGGCATCATAAAATACACTTCCCGACCCTCCCCAGTATTAATTCTCCACGTGCCCCACATTGGACATCACTGAAGAGATATCTAACAACGGATTGTTGTGATTAAACATATATTAGACTTAAAAAATCATACACAACAACCATTGTTTTTTTTTTGACCTTCTTATATAATTTTAAAAACAGTAGGATCTCATTGTGAATTAATCTGTTTTGCTGACGAGATGAGGGGAGCAGTAACGAAGTATTAACGACGCCAAACGATGACATTAGATAGGGTTACTGGTCGCATTATATTAATAATTTTTGAATTACAGGCGAAAAACGAAAATCTTTTTGTTTCATTTTAATTTGTTAATAACTTTTGCAATATTTTATGTGCTGTAAAATCCTTAAAACTTATTTTTCTGGGTGTCATTTTGAATCTAATGAGCTACCGCAAATATTTTAGGAGCTATATCTCTATTTTTCATGGTATTGAATTTGTTAAACAGACTAAGATTCCAAAAAGTAACTAATGCTGAATCATTTACCTTCTCTTTTTGAGAACAAGTACATGAATTATGTCTTTTAAAATTATACATAGAATTATGTTTAGATAACTTTGCTTATTTTGTTTAATAGAATAAATTTGTTATGCTCCAATGCTTGAATGCAATTTCGTTATGCATTCGTAAAGTTTGAACGATAGAATCAGAAATAGTCATCGACTATCCTAAACGAGTTTTGATTAAATAAATTTTGAATATGAAAGTAACTTTACATAATTATGATTGAGCTAATTCAATCATAATTATGTAAAGTTACCTTCATATTCAAAATTTATTTAATCAAAACTTGTTGATTCAAGTAATAATGATATTTCTTTGGTGTTCCTAAGCACACCAAAGAAATATCATTATTACTTGAATCAAAGAATGAACGTGTGCAGTTGAAACCGTCAGTTAATTCAAAAATACATACCGCCTGTATATTGTTCTTAGTTACCTTTATGTTCACATCACACCATATTCACAAGTACGCAATGTTTTTTCTTGGAGAGTTTAGGGTAATCAATCGGATGGCTCAGTTTGACAAAAGCATACATCAGTATTTACATATATTTCATAGTCATGGTGTGGTCAATTTCGATGTTACATGAAAATCACGAAAAACATTCGGCTCGACGTTTGAGACACCGCACTCTTACAGAAAACAAGTAACAGTTTCCGCTGTTGCATTTTGTCCAACGAACGAATGTTTCGGTGGCCCATTCCCCAGTCCATTACCCCGTTCCCTCCTTAATTTAAACATCCTATTCCTACCAAAGTGGCCGGCAACGCACTGGTGATACCTTTGGAGCTGCGAGTGTCTCTGGGCGGCGGTGACCATCTACTACTCTCTGGTGCCTTGCATGCTCGTTTTCACCTCAACATTACTATAAATGATTTAAAAAGTGATTACTTATTTAAAAATCAAGAATGTAACATTTTTATATGCTTCTTTTAATGTTAGTTAAATTTTTTTAACTTCCCGCTAAGAAAATTGAAAATTTTCTAAGATTTTCGGGAAGTTATTGGTTTCACTCCATTTTGCAAAAATCGAGTTCTCATCAGATCTCGACGTTCTGAGGGTCTAGGAAGGTTCCCTGATTATCCCTGAGTCCGTATGTCTGTGTGGATGTGTGTGTGTGTGTGTGTGTGTGTATGTGTGAATGTATGTAAACCTCTTATAACTTTTAAACGGCTTGACCAAATCGAGCCCACTAAATGGCGTTTCAAAGAATTTCACCGAACTTAGATTTTTTGAAAGTTTGGGTCGATTTGGACCTGTAGATTTTGAGAAATTTTCAAATTCTAAGAAAATTTTTTTTTAAAGTGTTTTTTTCAAAATAACTTTAAAATGGCTTGACCGATCAATTCCAAAATTTAATCAGCTCTTAACCTATTAAAAAAACGTCGATTGCCGCGAACCGGGTCAAAATCGGTTGATTCGTTTGTGAGAAATTGTTGTCGAAAGAAATTGAAAAAAACAGATTTTTTGGAATAACTACAAAACAGCTTGACCGATCGAGTTCAAATTCTAACCAGCTCTTGACCCTGTAAAAACACGTCGATTGTCGCAAACCGGCTCAAAATCGGTTGATTCGTTTGCGAGAAATCGTTGTCGAAAGAAATCGAAATAAACCGTTTTTTAATCAAAAAATCGCGTCAAATCCCGTATATTTTCGAGTGTTTTGAACTCGAAAATAGTGGGAAGTTTCAGGGTTGGCCTACAGGGTTAATCTATTTTTTTTCTCTCAAACGACGCTTGCCTGCAACATGCATTAACATGCAGCATGCAACCAACCCATTGTTGTTGGCATGTTGCAGGCAAGCGTCTACTATGGATTTCCGCGAATTAACACCTCACACAATACAATATTCTCTCAAACGGTTAAAAGTTATTGCATTTCTGAAAAATATTTTTTTTGCATATTATTTGAATGCTAAATTTTAAATTACCTTTAAAATTGAGGTAAAAAAATTTTGCCATCGGGCATTATTTTATCTTCGTAAATAGAGGTCCTTTTGAGTTATGGACTCAATAGCTTAATTTTTTGGCTCATCCTAATACTTTTCATTCATATCTTTTATTTAGCGAACCTTGATAATTATATAATACGTAAAATTTAGCTCGCACCGCTCGTGAGTACCGGAATCAGATTTATCGTAGCGAAAAAAAGTCTTAAATAGTTGAAATTAAGCTTCAAACTAATCATGTCGTTTTTATAATTAATTTTTACATAGAAATATTTAGTATTTATTGGTCCGGTTAGAAATTAAGAAGAAATATTACAGAGTTCTGGAAAAATGATATTTGAGACGATTATCTGGTGAAGCAATTTATCACGAGGATCACTGTAAAATTATTGAAATATTTGATTAATACTGATAATTCGATTCGATACAAGCTCTGGCTGCCGCGCGGACTTACCCACTTATACTTCGCTGGTGTTGCCATTGATCGAGAATTTCGTAAATAATTAATTTCAATTATTTGTGTTATCAATTATATTGATTTGATTAATAGACTGAATTGAAAGAGTATAAAGTGAATAAGTATCTATTTTATATAAATTCTGAATAGAAGAAAAGACTATATTAAGTTTTGTGCATCTTATCAACCTTAGTGTACTATATCACTAATTTAATGGTAATGATATTCAAAATTCAATAAATAAACTAACACCGTAATAAATAAATTATCGGTAAGACAGTAATAAAATATGTTTATTTGTGAGGACTACCTCACAAATAAAAATATTTTATTACTAGAAATACTAATGGACAGCATTCTTAATTTTAATATTTGCATTTTAGATCTTTATTTTTTATCGATTTGGTGTTTCTGTTAATGTTTTCGGGAAGAGTATTTAAAGATATATATTATATACACAAACATAACGATGTTACGATATTGCTAAAAATTTGGAATAATGTATGGTTTAAATCAATTGTTTAAATTACGTTTCGTTGCGTTTGCCGGATGCCCAGGTGCGAATCTATTCTAGTGTAATCTATTTTTGTTGTTATTATTTTATTTTTTAAATCATCTTATTTTATTAGTTGCTTAACTTTGTGACATACTGTTATTATATTTATTTCGTTAAAAGTCTTGTGGTTTTTCAATAACGATACATATTTATATTTAAATATCTACTTCTACTAATTAATTGATAATTTCACATTTCGGCTCGTTCATTTTATAAATCATGAATCGTAGATCTTTCGTCCGAGATTTAGAACAAAAATTAAAGGCTGCGCTCTTAGAACTTGAAGCGCCTAAAGAAATGTGTGATTGCCTTATAAGCGAGCTTGATAATCACGAGACTGAAATAAGATCAGTCATATTTATGTACACTAAATTAAAAGGCGTATTAATCGAACTGAAAATTAAATACAATGACCTGAATGATCAGAGCGATCGCTTGCAAGTACTAGTAAATGAAACGGGCGATTGTCGGAATCAGTACGAACAAACACTGCTCCAAACATAGCCTCTGCAGGAAGAGCTGCAAAATAATAAATTTAAAACACATAAATTACTCATCGATGTTTTCGTAACAAAATAAAAAAGAGCACAGACATGATAAAAAATACTTGAAATATAATAAACTGTGAAACTGGAAAACTCACATTCCGATATTTAGAATTTTAATTAAAAATAAGTGACGAAATTGTAAACAAAAGTTGCTTTCATTTTTAAAAAATTCTTCGCTAGTATTCCAGTTACAAGTAAACAATCAAACAATCAATCAAATAAAGTCATCTCCCACTTTCACTGAATCTTTGCTGAAGTGTGATGTCGAGGTTTGTGGTGTTTCGTTTGCATTTACCCATATCCATTATAATGATATTCTTAAAGCATTCAAATGTGTAAAAATGAAAAGAACTGAAAATTTCAATGGCCTCTCCGTAAAAATAATTGATTCAATAATAAACTGCATTGCAGCATGTCAAGTAGTGCTTTTTAATGTTTGCGTTGATTGTGGTGTGTTTCCGAGTCTAATGAAGCAAAGTAATTCCATTATTTAAATTCGGTAGTATATATGACCTTACATACTTTGGATCGATATCAATATTACCAGCGCTCAGTAAAATTTTTTGGAAAGCTTGTTTTAAATCAACTATTGCAGTATTTTTATAACAATTTTATGAACGTTAGACAGATTGGATTTAAAAAAACTCACTCAACAACCGACGCCAGAGTTGAGCTTCTTTAGCAGATTTTGATGCTTGGGAGGACTCACGGAACGCGATTTGTATTTTCTGTTATTTATCCAAGGCATTTGACTGCGTTCATCATGACATCATCATTCAGAAAAATACATCATTATGGCATCACGGGCACGATCCCTTAGACTTCTAGAGTCTTATATACATGATAGAATTCAAAGAGTTGATGTTAGTGGCAAGAGTTCATCAGAATCTGCAATCAATATGTGTACCACAGGGTTCAGTTCTTGGACCGTTCTATTCCTAAGGTACATAAATGATCTTAATAGTGTACATTAATGATTCTATCACATCCTGTTAATAATGATCATGGGATTGTATTGTTTGCTGATGATACCTCCTTACTTTTTAGATTGATAAGCATCTACCAGCTTTTGACAAAGAAAACAGTACCATCTCTGAAATGGTTGAGTGGTTTAGTATTAACAATCTTCTGCTTAATAAAAAAAAACAAAACTTGTTGAGTTTTCCCTATCTAATTCTAAATTGTTCGACACAAACATAATAGTCAAGAACGGTATACTGAATATTGAGGACATGAATATATTTCTTGTTCTTATTTTAGATGCTAAGTTACATTGGAAATCTCATATACGAGATTAGCGAAAAGGCTTGGTTCTATTGCATATGTAGTTAAAAGAATTCGGCGGCTTACAGATATAAGCACTGCGAGACTAGTTTATTTCAGTTTTTTGATGTGAAATATCTTTTGCGGCGCCTGGGGAGTGAGACCGACTGTTAGCGAGCGACGCGTCGCTTCGGAGCACTTCGGGTCTCTCCGCCATCATTTGGACAGTTGACTGTCGAAGGACTTTGTCGACCAACGCATCGCTATGTGAAGTATATCTATAGCGTGAGCCTTTGTAATAACAACCCAAAAGAATATACAACTATATATGGTACTACAGTAGATGCTGTATTCATAAGATACCTTGATAATGTTATCTCTAATACTTTTGTATCATACTGCAGTTATCATCAACCAATTATAACTTTAATACCTTCAGACACAGCGTCCAATGTTACCTTTATCGAAGCAAATAACGATTTAAATAAAATTAAATGCGATACTATTTTTTATAATTCTTATAAAATAAAATATATATTTATCATGCATTTCATGTATATCTTAATTGCATTAAAATATCCTTTCGTGTACTCTTTTAATAAAGCATAGTTTCGATGTTTCACATCTGCCAAGCGTCCCGCTGTATTTAATGGTATCTAATTCTTACTTGTGTCAACCGCACTTACTTTAAGATAAGTCACGTAATATCACTGACTTATTTTACTTTTGGGAGACAATTAAGCTTTCTCGGGAAGACCGTGTTCGACCCTTCCCTTCTGGCTCCACATTTTTCAGTGTATGATTTTCTAACTTAAGTGTAGTCAATATTATCAATTTTTTTCTCAATCGAGTCAACCATGTAATAGAACATCTTTATGGAACCTGAGTGTTAGAGAAAATACCCTAGAACTGAAGAAGAAATACCCCATAATCCGGGTTCTGCAGTGGAGCACTATATCACTTATTTAAATTCTTAACAAGGAGAGATTATATTTGAGCTTAAATTTCTAAACTCCGTAATGAAAATACACGACGGTAAAAAACACTCGCTCAGTTAAGGTAATTCTTAGGGTTGCGTATCTCAAAATGAAAGATATTGACCCTTCTTAATCACTTTGTTGTTAGTCTCTTTGTCCGACTGTCACTTTTTCTCAGAAACGGATTAAGTTATCAAGTTCAAAGTAATATTAATTTTTATTGACTGTGATGTGGACTGATGTATGGGGTTACATTCTTTATCCTCCCGCTACGATATTTGAAGATTTTGAAATATTTGGAATGTATAAATTGAAATAAAAATACATAATAAATCCCGGAATTCACGGGACCGATATCTCGTCAGTATTGATTGGTAACGAAATTTCGTCGAAACTCTCAACAAACAAAATACGTACACATATAATTAAATTTAAACGGATCCCTCAAGTTACGAACCGTACTTGCACTTGTCCGTTTTTCTTTTATACTCGAATCATCTAACCGGGCGTAACTATTTTATATGAAACTCCCCGTACGTACAATTATCGCACCTCGTCGAGCTTGGACGAATTTCGAGAGAAGAAAATAAAACCGAAAAGAGAAGCTGCAGTCTCTCCTCTGAGGTGAGTCAATTAAGACCCTAACGGCCCGAAAAGTTATCAAAGAGGAAGCGCTCCTCCGAAGAGACGGAATAATTGCGAGTATAAAAATTAACGAGCCGGATTGTCGGCCGGCCGTTTGGCGCCGCTCCATTTTTGTTTTAAAAGTTCTAATTACTGAATCCGTGAACGAAAAAGCTGACGCGCCGCTTTGAGGGATGTCATCGCGCAGTAATGAGATCTATTAATGTTTATATTTCGCGACATAATGATGGAAATAGATTGCGCATGATTTTTCTACGTTTGATTTTTGACCTATACTCTTGTCAAACACGTCACGTCGTACATGTTAATGGGACAACCGGTACGAGAAATGTAATCCCTTACGATAGTAGATGAGGAGATTTAAGGCTTTTGATAGTAAATTTTTGGCTATATTACATTAGTAACTTAAAAAATAAAACATGCGTCATACATGCGTCACACATACATTCAACAACTCCAAATAAACTCCCAAAAATGTAATAATGGTATCATTATGCGCATTATCGCATTTTTAAGAAATTTTTAATCTTGTACTAGAGATTAAATTTTAACAGCTGTGTGCAGTTGACTTTACTGATAATCTTTGGAAGTATAAAATTATTTTGATAACCACTGTCTATCGGTCATCTTTTAAAATATTTACCAATTGCATCTTTCGATATAACGTTAAGTACTCCAAAGTTATATAATAACACAATTAACAAGTGCGATTACTGCTTTAACCAGATTAAGCCCTTGTTATCATTTCCCTTCGAAACCTCCTGTCGTCGACGTCGTGGTCAACGCATAGACAAACCAATAAATTGATCTTTGTCTCGGGAATCATAATCAAGAAGGGATAGTTGTAGTCTAAAAGTTGATAGGATAAAAAGGACTTATGTCATGATGTTATATCTAGTTAGATAAACGGAAATATACACTAATTTCTGTTGTGGAACACGAAGCCTTTATAGGTAAACATACCTTCATTTAGCCTGAATTATATTTCGAATGACAATGGGACTGTATTTTAGGTTCACATTATATACCAAGTGCTACCAGCCAACAGACTAACTAAAATAAAAATACTCGAATAAAAGAATTATATTCTATCCTACATTTCTATTTTTTAATTGTCCTATTGATAAATCAAATATTGTAATAAAATATTGCTCTAAAAAACTATATGATAAAAATGTTTAAACAATCGCTTTTGTGAAGCTCATATATTGTCTACTAAATAAGCATTGTTTTGCTTGCATGATTTTTGGCATAAAATACACGGCTTATAATATTGAAATTTAGTTTATGCAATAGTTTGCCAAATTCCCAATATATTATTCGACGACACGCCACTTTTACAGTTAAATTAATTAGTTCCTATTTAGTGGCATTGTAAATTAATAAACGGTTTTAATTATGGTTATCTATCGTACAGCGGTTGATCGCTGGACACATATCCTTTCGAGAAAAACCATTCAATTTAACCCTTCACGTAAGACGGACGCGTTAATCGCTGCGCTGGACAAATGCTGCCTGTCACCCTATACAAGACTTCTATTGAACTATTCATTGCTATAAATAACAAATTTTAATCTCCTTTTAACTCGCGTTCGGGAATTAACACGAATATTAAATTACTCTTTCAATTGTGTATTAATTTTTTTTAGTATTATTTAATTAAATATATGGAAATATAAACAAAAATCGAGAGCATTTAACTATCGTATATTGTTGCATAGCTTTCACCACCACCAAATCGGCAATGCATATGCACTTACGAACACTTACATGAATTGTCTTGGCTGGTTTTAAATTTTCCTAATACACGATCAAATACAGACAGTACTACGACACGCGAACATTGAATACATGTGTGGCGTTTAAAATGCATGTATTGGGAGGTTATAAGAAGACTTTGTTAAATGAAACGCATTAAGTTTATCATAATATTTTTGTTGCATTTTTTATGTTATTATTATTAGAGATAATAATAACATAAAATTGAAATTTCACGCCTATAACTACGCGTGGAACTAACATGGAGCGGAAACACGAACTGAAGCCGTATTTTGTTGCATGTTGATTCGTTATATGCAATAATATAACAATTTCTTTATGTACTGAACGGCGGCTTAGAAACAAAGAGACCTTGTTGCGGTGTGTAAATAGATTTATATTTTGTTGGAGTCCAACATGTATCACTTCGTTTGCATATTTTGTGAGAGACAGGTAACAAATCATTTTTGTTCGCTTTGAGCACTTTTCATTATATATTTTTTATTTATTTAGGTCTAATTTCTATGACCTACAAAATAAAGTTATTTTTGATTTGACTTGTATAACCCTATCGACTTTTCGATTACAGAGAAAAACTGTAAATTACAGTGCTCCGCGTCAACAGCACATCGCAGCGTATCGTCTAAAAAACAAACATTACCCGCTGAAAGTTCCACGTCCGCACGTAAGCGGAGTCGCGTACAAACGCCAATTTATTGCTCAGATAAGCGAACTTCGAAAAGGCGACATGCATTCGTTTCGAACGGGGCGCGAGGTGCGCGGACGACTCGGGGGCGATTCTCGTGCCATGTGGAAATTGTCACAGGAGATATTTTTTAAACAGACGAAAAATATATTTTAAATTTAATAGAGTAAACTCAATAATGTATGCTGAATTAGTGTTTTCATTTGACATCTTTCATTTCGTACAAAATGATTAATGTCAAACGAACACAAATTCAGTGTTCTCAGTTTCTAACCTGTGCCAGTTGTCAAACGGCTTTCATTTGACATGCAACAGATGCTCCCTAGCACACGACGCTGATTGGTCAAACGTTAAATTTTAGATTCAGATTAGGATCAATATGTTGAGTATAACCTTATTTGAATGTAACCTACGCGAAGTTGCCCCACTACCATTCCCAAACAGTCATTTTATTTCAGATTGGTGAACTCCCCGTTTTAAATTTCGCTATCATTCTATCTCATATCTAATGCAAATTTAAAATAGAAATGATTTTAAATTTACATAGACGAGTGAGGATGTAGATTTGAACTATCGCTTGACAGGTTTTATCATTCTGCATACGGAAATTTCACATTTGAAAATTCACTCATATGACATTTTCCACGTGACTCGGGAATCGTTTCTCTGAGTATTTTGAGCTACACGTAGACTTGAGAATGTTTTGTGCGAGGAAACTCTATATGTGTCTCTTTAAGACACATTGATTGATGAACTAATAGGCTCAAAGCAACATTTTTTTTCGTGTCGTACACATCAAGACCTAGGTTTTAAACAAAGGAAACCAAAACGTCCCCAAACTGTTAGAGGAACCGTTACGCGAATTAGAGTTTTCTTGAAACTATGCTGAAATGAAACTAATATTTATAGGCTCCGGACCAATTGTGCATCTGTCTGTACGCCTGTAACACACTTGAAATTTTTAGAATAGAATTATTGACAGTTACCGAATTGAAAATGCATATAAAAACTACTTAATTTATTTTAAGCAGGAGCCCATCGCGACCGACGGTAGATCGAACCTTCTATTTTGTTATATATCTCAAAAAACCTTATCGAATTCTCTTCGCTGTCGAAACGCTATTCTTCTGAATCTATTGTGCTTGTTCTCTTACAATCGAAAGATAGCATTTATATCGAATATTAAAAAAAGTCCCATTTGCATCAGAGTCAGAATATTTCATTGGCTCATCTTATCAAAGTGCGACTCATTTTTATTCACTTCTCTCCGCCAACCGCAGTAAAAGTTACACCCCACAGAAATTTATTTGCACCTTCTATTGCCTCACATCGCAGATTGCGTGCGCGGAACTGTCGCTCTTTAGACAATAAATAAGGCTTTATCGCTATTTTAATAAATGTGCCCCGCGTTACCCGCGGAATAAACAAACGTGGGAAGGTAATAAAAGACTTTATCTTTACAAGGGGATTCCCTGCTCTTTGTTGATGTCGTTTGCTTGTCTTTTTATTTGTCGCCGTCGCACATGTTACGATTCGGCGTACGCAAGCTCAGCAAGTCTGGAACGTATTTTATATATGTTTCTTGATGATTACGTATTTTTTGAAGAACGAGAAAACAAAGAATTTGCTAATAATTTACATATATCATTTATTATCAATGCATATTTCATTTACTTTTATTAATACACAAATATTTTAACGTTCTTATTGGCGCTAAAAAAAAAGACTAATTTTATTAATCTAGAATTTTTTTCCAAAAAAATCTAATTTAAAAAAAGTTAGTTAGAAAGAAAGGAATCTGTGAATTCGAAAACACATGGTACTCGTTAAGAAATAAACTTTAGTGTCCTCGACAAATCTCAATTTTTTATAAATTAATAAGGCAATTAGGATTAATATTAACAACGTAGTAACAATGATTTCTTAGAAACTTTAACTACAGCGTTCCCTCTGACATTTCAACCCAGAATTATCTTACTGTGTGCTGACTCAAAAATGAGTCATGTTCACGAAGAGCCAGTGACTCACGTTTATTCACCCCAAAGGTCGTTATGAGACAGTCAGTAGTTATTATCTTAGAGCTTAGAAGGCGACTATATCATGTAATATATAATACATACACATACTAAAGGTATAATGTAATAAAAGACTGGTTGTAGTTTCAAACTACACTTAAATAGATATCAATATAATAAGCGTTTTGTTTGTCCTTTGTCTGTCCCAACCCTACAGAGCAGGGCATGCTGGCGTAATCGTTCGGAACATTGTTTACAATCCCAATTTTTTTTTATAATGTCGGTAAAGTTCTCCTTTTTACAAAACTGTAAGATGACAGTCAATATCTATTAACGTTGTTGTTTAAACAAGAAAAAATTGAACAAACGGCCAAAAAATAATTTCTTGCAATAAATTATATTTTTTCACATTCTTTAGGCTATTTCGATTTGAAAATGTCCTTTCATCTATTACAATACCCCTACACCTTTAATCGATTTTTGAAATTTAAAAATTGCTGAAAACTGAGGTTTTTCCCAATTAAATTGTATACTTTACAAATAGTTATAACTTTATATGTTTTATTGAATTTTGGAATAATAATTGACAATACAATCGATTGAAATTTTGAATAATTTGTTTTCTTCTATGTTTTTTTATGCCTTATAACAATATGCTCTCTGAGCGCATACGCTGCCAATATAGAAGTATGATCTTCTCGCTCATATTGCATGAGCCTTACAGATAAGAGAGAGAAAGATATAGTGCTTTAAAATTTTTTAACTGTTTTTCAGAACGAATGCACCAGTATGTCCTGCCCTAATAGCAATATCACAATATTACTATTTGAAAAGAGGAAATAATACACGATATTATATTTAAAAAAATTCAATTGGAATAAATAAATGGATTTTTTAAGTAATTTGATTTTCACATTTGGGCTATATATTTAATGGGTAACAACAGTTCAAAAGTAATTTTGCCCATATTTGTAGTTTAATTTTATTTAAATACATAACTTATGAAAAAATATTTAATCACTTCGCCACTGTGGGTTTACGTATATTATATAGTTGAGTTTAGATAATGTTTTTTTAATACAAAAAATAATATAGTCCTTATAAAATTTTCATAATTTCTTAAAAATTCAGTACCTAATCAACATTTGTGAACGTGATTTCTTGTCACGAATATGCTATGCTTACACATTTTCTAAACTTTGTCTTTTACAATTAATTTTCATAATAGTATTAATTTGTGCAATACTGGTTTTTTATAATCTTGATGAGTGGTAATTTATTGTAAACATGGTGTACATTCAGGCTTTATCTGGGTAGACAGAAAGAGCAGATTCCATAATTATTTTCTGTTTTATAGACAGTATCTACCTATTTATAAATGCGCGTTTTTTTTAGTTTTTTTTAACTATTAATTTATAAATAAATTAGAGCGCGAATCGTAGTGTCCCCGTCCCCAGTCGGCGCCCGCGGCGGTGGTCGGACGTCGATCGCTAAGTGTAATTTTAAAGACAAAACTGCTTATTGGGGGGTCATACTTAAAAGATAGACAAATGTTGTCCTGTACTTTTTTGTAGATCTACATTTATGTAGTACATTAATTTGATATATATATATATATTATGGTTTACTCAATGTCAGTCATTTAAACGCTTCAAAAGCATTTTTTTCCGACTCCCTTCACCATTTTCGTTACTGTTTAATGCTTACGTTACCTTATGTAACAAAATATATTCTATAATTTGGCTAAATCAAATAGCTATGAAATAAAAAAAAAACTTGTAAATCAAATGTTGTCGAGTGAAAAAGATACGAACGAACATACAGAGAGATGTTGACTTTTATAATACGTACAGATGTTTGTAATCTGTTTCTGTACCATAACATTGATTGTAAACATCGGCGATTTCTTTACGGGCCGGTTTCGCTACGGCACCACGTTTACCTTCCCTCAGTGTAACGGGCCGCGCGGCTCGTTCGCGTTTCACCCGAAAACGCATAAACTTCAAAAGATAATTTGCCGGCGCACGGCGCGCCACCTTTATTGTCCGCCGTCCGAATTATGGCGCCCGCAGACGTATCATTTGGGCAATTTCACGGTTAATGGTTCATTAAAGCTGGTAACGGAGTGCGGAGCCATGTCCGATGCGCCATATTTCACGTGTATGCGCCAACTTAAGTAATGAGGGCTCTAACTGAATTGTTGCCCAGTTTATTTGATTCCGTCGGTTACTCGCCGGAATCAGTCGGTGATTTTGAGGTTTGTAAAGCTAGTCTCTATGTGTTGTCTTATTTATTTATTTTTGTTTTGAGTCAATATGGAATCAAAGTTTAAAATTAAAAGTTTCAAAAACTAAAACACGACTTCTAAAAATGCATAAATAATCTGCCTAGGAAAAGACTAACGATCCTTAGAATCGCTTAAGTTTGTTGTATTAATTCAAATTGGAAATTAGTCAATAGGTTTAAATAAAGCTTTTTATATAGCGTAATTCGTACATACAAATTTTGACAACTAGCCATAGGGCGTTGGCCCTAGTCAGGTGTTCTTTTGAGACTAGGACAAGAATCTTAGGAACTACAAGAAAACAAACAAAATACTCACATAAATACTTATATACACTGTTATAACCATAACCCTCCTTTGGCTTTGCCGTAGCCGGATAGCTGGGTACTGTAACGCATAGTATGTCAGATGGCCTGCTTTTTGTCTCTTTTTTTTTCCACAGGCTTAATTGCTTGTGTTCCTCAAGGTCTTCTACACTCAAGGAATAGTGCAAATTAATGAATAGTGTAACAAAATATTTTATGTTTATTAACTTTCTCTATAAACGAATCACCACTTTATTTATTGTAATCAATTATTACATTATCGAAAGGAAGGAACTTATTTATAATAAACTTCTACTAAAATTAAATTATTGATTATAGACTTTTTGCAAATTTGAATTTTATGTTATTCTTTTCAAAAAACAAATAAATGTAGTATTGACATTGAAAGCAAGAAGGATATTCTTGAGAGTTCATCGGAAACGTAACAGTATTTAAAACAAATCGACGCCATTACTGCAAAATTAGACTTCAAAGCAGACAAACCCTTCCAATGATTGTTGTACCAAAGGGCTCCCTATAGCCTTGAGATATTCAACACCACTATATTAAGCACGTAGTATCATTAAAGACCCTGAAATAATTACAAGTTGGTACGAGACTATTAGCGAGGCTGTACGAAGACAAAGCGAACGGGATATAGGTTCAAAGGCAACCTTTACGAAAGCCGTGGTCGCTATTAATTTCGCACGTTGTTTGCGACACAATTTGCTAATACCCACGGAACGCTGTTCGTGTTCATATTTTAGTACGAACAGAAAATATATCGAAAGTGTTCAATGTCGCAGAAAAGTAATTGACAATGTTTCAGTTGCGTAATGTGGAACTTTGTAAAAAGAACGATATTAATTAAAATTTGAGATTTTTAATTGATACTCACAAACAACAGGCACAAATGTATTTGCGACCTTGTCCATCTCGGTAGTAAGCATAGTTTTAGAAAATATTTTAGACGCATTTTTCCACGCTCATGGTATAAGAAAATTCGGTATAATTTTCGCGCTATATGCTATAACGAATTTTATCAGAGTAGATATTTTTTACTATATACGATTGTAACTTGATGGAGCCATGGCGGGGAAAAACTCTGCTGTAGCATAAAAAATGGGCCGGCTCGACCGGTGAGTACCACGCAACTACAGGGTACAAACCTGAAGCAGCAGCTTCAGGTGTTGCGCTTCACCGCCGCCCCACTTCTCACTTCAACAGCCCATTCTCCCTCCATAGTATATTGATGTTTATTACAATAACAATAGTAAGTGATAATAATTCAATTCAATTCATAAAAGTATGCAATTTTTCATCAATGTTTTCTTATGACGTTATCATGTAATTTTACATGATAACGTCAACGCTCGTAAACCGACATTACAGTCAATCAATTTTTTTGCTCAATCTTTTCTTATGACGTTATCACGTATAATTATCGATCGTAAACCGACATTACAGACAACCGATTTTTTGATCAATGTTTTCTTATGACGTTATCACGTAAAATGATCGCTCGTAAACCGACGTTACAGTCAATCAATTTTTTTTGCTCAATCTTTTCTTATGACGTTATCACGTATAATTATTGATCGTAAACCGACATTACAGACAACCGATTTTTTGATCAATGTTATCACGTAAAATGATCGCTCGTAAACCGACATTACAGTCAATCAATTTTTTTGCTCAATCTTTTCTTATGACGTTATCACGTATAATTATCGATCGTAAACCGACATTACAGACAACCGATTTTGATCAATGTTTTCTTATGACGTTAGATCGCTCGTAAACCGACGTTACAGTCAATCAATTTTTTGCTCAATCTTTTCTTATGACGTTATCACGTATAATTATTGATCGTAAACCGACATTACAGACAACCGATTTTTGATCAATGTTATCACGTAAAATGATCGCTCGTAAACCGACATTACAGTCAATCAATTTTTTTGCTCAATCTTTTCTTATGACGTTATCACGTATAATTATCGATCGTAAACCGACATTACAGACAACCGATTTTTTGATCAATGTTTTCTTATGACGTTATCACGTAAAATGATCGCTCGTAAACCGACATTACAGTCAATCAATTTTTTTGCTCAATCTTTTCTTATGACGTTATCACGTATAATTATCGATCGTAAACCGACATTACAGACAACCGATTTTTTGATCAATGTTTTCTTATGACGTTATCACGTAAAATGATCGCTCGTAAACCGACATTACAGTCAACCAATTTTTTTGCTCAATCTTTTCTGATGGCGTTATCACGTAAAATTATCGCATGTAAACCGACTTTACAGACAACCAATTTTTTTAATCAATGTTTTCTAATGACATTAGCACGTAAAATTATCGCTCGTAAACCGACATTACAGACAACCAATTTTTTTTGATCAATGTTTTCTTATGACGTTATCAAGTAAAATGATCGCTCATAAACCGACTTTACAGACGATCATTTTTTTTTCTAATTGTATTAAGTAAAGCTTTAGGTAACGTTGGATAAAATAATCTTTCAAAGTAGTAAGATTGTGGGTTTGTCACTCAATTTTAAGAATTATATTGAATTGTATTGTAAAAATTGATTTTTTAACTTAATAAAAGACTTATTATGCGATTGTATAAGAACTTTTTAATTAGTTCTACAATAAGTTTTGGAAATTTAGGTGAGAACAGTTGCTGACCAACTATAAATCGTTATAGATCCTAAACGGTCATTTGAAATGAGAAATGATCAGAAACCATACTCGACATAATCTGTCGATTTTCACTTTTTTTCTATTTACAATATGGCGGCTGATTGTCGATATATTGAATTTTATTACTGTCATGTCTTCAGTGATACAAGATCATGATAAATCTATTAACGTAAAAATTATCAAAATCGACCTACGCTTTTCGTCTATAGAACGCTACAAAGGAACAAACTTACATTCATACTCATAAACATAATTCAACATACATACATACACACATACATACTTAAGTTGATAAATACATTGTTCTTTGCGTCCCGCAGTCGGGTAAAGAAATAGCGACTAGATCTATTAGCCCATCAGGGCTATTATGCAGCGAGACAATGCAAACGCATCGGCGGCGTCGCGCGCGCAGGGGCCGCGACTCGTCAGCCGTGCAAAGTGCCACTTCATATTCGGCCCGTTGTGGCGTCGCTTTCGCTTTGCCGCCTCAGTTTTCAATTTGATTGACCGTTTTTGACATTTTTGGACACCGTCAGTTACGATAAAAAAAATGTACCTGTCGCGGGACATCCGGCAGATGTGCAGATGTGAAACATCGAAATCGTTAGTTGTATCTGTAAATGAATAAATAAATAATATATATATATATATAACAAACGAATAAAAACACGTTGACGATATAAGAGATAAATGTTATTGGGTATGTGTAAATTACCACTGTTGTATATCAATTAAATCATATACTTAAGCAAACTTATACATAATATTTTTATTTCAATGATTTATGAAACGTAGTTATCTATATAGTATCAGAATTTAGGATCCTTATTTTTTAATTTAAAGAATAGATTATGAGACGAAATTCTAATCATGCGAAATTCAATCGTGACTTACCTCTTTGTTTTTTTCTTAATACAAAGATAATACGAATTTCATTTATTTTATCCTGAAAATATTTTTTTTGGTTCTAGTATAGTGAAAGAAAAAGTGATTCTATTTAACTGTAAAAAGTAATCATAACGTAGAATAATTAGTCAATGGTAATTAAGTTATCAGAGTAAATGTGACGAAAGTGCGAACTTTGATACAGTTTATTTGAAACCGATAAGAGGAACTTAATTTAATAAGAATAAAATGTTTTTGGTACATAATATAATATAACGACAAAAAATGTAAGTAAATGTAAAGAATTTCTATCGTTGGTCTACAAATACAATGGAATACGAAATGATATATCGAATTTGCAAGGTTAATGTTAATGTATTCTGTTTAATAGAATACATGAAACATTAATGTGTTTGAATGAAGTCGCCTTATGGAGTGTCTACATAGCTAATTATTCACCTATATAATAGTGTATTTGACTTTTTTTTTAAATAATTTAATAATGCTTTTACACAATAGGAGAAATTAAATTAAATTGTTTTTCAAATAATGTTAGAAATAATCAAGATAGCATTATCGACTGTCAATGGAGATATAATGTTACACGATGATAAAGGTGACGTCAATATGAAGGGCTATGTAAAGTATTACTTTACTCTATCCTTTTTGTAAGAAAGAGATGGAAAATATTTCGTGACTGTTTACAATTTATAGATTTGTGACCTGATTCAATATCGTTTTAAAAATTTGTAGCAAGTCTGTGTATTTGTATGTTTTCAGAAAAAAAAACTATTTTCACCACTAATCCGAGCCCCTGTAATGAATTTTCACCACAAAACAAGAATGCGTATAAAAGTAAAAGTATCAAGACTCATTTGCTAGAAAGTCGCACTAAACAGTTCTTTTCGGCTAAGCAAATAGAGTTAGTCGGATGACGCGCGCCGCCCCAGCGCCGCGCCGGGGGGCGGCGCGCCCGCCTCTCACTTGTCACTTGCACGATACTTAGCCGACGTCGTTTCGTTGCTTGTGTGTTTTGATTTTTTATCACACACTAGCCGTAGCCCGCGCGCCTAGCTGGATTTAATGGGGTTATTAAAGTAAATAAAAAATTTAAATTATGAAGGGAGTATGGACTTTAGGAAGTAAAGGGCCTATAATCACTATAAACGATCAGCGCCGAATAGTCGAAGTCTCATAGCGATACGTTCAGTAGTTTTTCGAACAAAGAAAATATCGTTTTCATTCCGATATAACAATATGGGCAATAGTTTATTTCCTTCGAAACAGTTTTATTAGAAAAGGGTTAACATTTATGAATAGATGCTCAATAAATACATAAAAAGACAAAAAGAAAGACGAATCTCTTTACTGCTCATTTTAAAACACATTTAAAAACTAAATTTATTTTTATTGGTTATTTAGCTTTATTGGTTATTGAAAATCTTCTAAATACTTTGAGACGAATATTTGAAACGATAATGTTCGAAGCTATGACAGAGCGAGTTCAATACTTGGTTTAGATTTTATTCAATTCAGTTAAGAACTTTTAAGCTCATACGTTAGAATGTATCTCGGAAGCATTCAAGTTTATGTATGTATCTAGACTGCATGTTAATTTATTCGTAAATGTCATGTGCCTAATAAAGAAAAAAAATTAGTACATGAGACTAGTTAAACTGCTGTTTCCATGTAGAGGCACACTAGGATGGATGAAAAAACAAAATTGTTTCAAACGAAGATGTCGCCTTTATTTCGATATAAAGTCGAAGAGCCTTTGGTATGCCGTATACGTTTCATCGATATTCAAATCGTTGGTGTAAATGGTTTTAGATGTGTTAAAACTTCTACGCAATCAAGTTATTAGATTTTTTATTAACGGATATGTGGTCCACAAACAAGCGCCGCAGGCAGCGACATCTTTTCGTTTTACTCACACTCCGCCCTTGCCATTGGCATACTCGCATGCGATGAGACGATCTCGACGTGGATTCAATTCCACACCTGTTCCACTGATTTTTTAACGTTTCGTGAACCGTTAAAAATGTCGTCGAAATAAACAATCATGAAGTACTTCACGTATTATGAAAGCTTACCGAAACCTTGTAAGTGATTTAAAGTTTCCAATAAGCGATGGACCAGCGTGAAGAGTGTAACCTAACTATACCCTGTTGTTTGACAAATGTTGTGCTTTTGAGTGAAATAATACAAAGCTCGAGTATTTTAATATATTATTTCATGTACACCTTTAACGGTTAAACGTAAAAATTTATTAAAATTATTATAGAAAGAACACACAGTTATAGATACACGGTAGTCTGTAGAATATAGAAAACGTTAAAACACGGTAAAAACTAACCCACTTGCAAACTTATAAAAAGCGTTTGTTGCCTAAGTATTAATGTATGGTTTTTCATCGACAGGCCTAGAAGCAGAGCTGTACTACGTCCGCGACGGTGTCGTGAACACGTACGCTACCGGGTTCATAGTGCCGGTGCCGGCGCACATCGCCGACCTGGACTTCATGTGGCAGTCCCTGGGGAAGGAAACCGGTAGGTATCGCCAACAGTTAAAATTCTAGACCTGTTTAATTCTGTGAATATCGCCTAGAGACGACGCTTGTATTCGTCAAAAATTACACCACCGACACTCAAGTTATACAGGAGAAAAAATATACTTATAATATAAACGCAATCTATAAATATGCGTTTGTATTATATATGCATTTTTTAAGCAATCGCTATCTAAGAAAATTTAAAAAAAGACTGCTTTATGTACGCACGTAAGAAGTTATACTTCTTTGGTACAGCAAATCAAAAATAACTTTAAAAATTTCATCTCACGTGCCAGCACTCTACGTTTGTACAAACAAATGTATACAATTAATTAGTTTTCTACTTTATAGGCAGTAGTACCAAAAAAAATACAAGAATAAATTATTTATCTGATAATAATTTAATAATATAGTCATAATTTGTAATATATATAAATAAAAATAATACATACCGACAATTAACCTCAAATTTAAAAACGTACTTAAAAGAGTTTATAATATTAAAAAAAAACTTTTATCACTAGTATTAAAAATTAATTATCAATAAATATTATTCTCCACCGTATATAATTTAAAAACACACGCACTCACATATATATTTACACACACGCATGTGTGTCTGTAAATATATATTTGAGTGTCTTTTTTTTATATATGTATATATAAATTTTATATTTTATATATACATATATAAAAATGTCATTTTTTATATATGTACATACAAAAATATAATTTATATTTACCGCTATGAAACACGCCTTGTCGATTATTATTTGAATAACTTACCTTGAATATAATTATCATTTCTCTGGGGCACGAAAACTTACGTGCTATATATCGTTACTTTTACTTTCTTGGTAGCCTTTTCTGCAAAACTTGAATAACATTTACTAACCATATCATGGTGTCGATTTAGATGTCGGTATGGACGCAAGCTTCGTGGTGTCGATTTAAATGTCGATGTGCGCGCTCAGCGCTCAAAATTCACATTTGCCATTTATCTTTAACATTCCAAAAGAATTCAAATCTAAAAAATATTTTTGTCGAAATGATAAACAAAAAAATATCCCTAAATATTTTTTAGATAGACAACAGAACGAAATAGATAGTAAAAAACTATTATGTGCACGGAAAATATAATTTATTATCTTCACGTCGTCTTACATAATAACAAACAGAAACATCCATTGCTACACACAGGTACACTCGGCAGTGTTTGTCCCATATCCATTAGACCCTGGCAACCGTAGACCTATGGCGAACCCTAATAAAGTATCATGTCATACACGCTGCAAATCTTAACTGTTATCTATTTGAAAGAAAAAGCAGTAAATGTATCGGAACACCTTAGAAACTAGACGTAAGTGTGGCTTTTAACAGTGTCAGGTTGCCATTCCACTACAATGGAAAAATTTGATATGGTAATCAATAAATATTTTAAATTTTCTTTCTGAAAACTACAGTTCGGTTTTTCATAACTCGTTTTCGTTATGACAGGACACCATATTCAATTCGTGAATAGAGCTTTCATACACTAGTTATCGTTTGGGAATAAAAGAATGCAAAATTCATCTTAAATCCGAAGAAAATACACAAAACGATCGAACGTAAAAGGATTTTATAAATGAAGTTAGTACCTCAGCCTGCCTCACCATAGAGAAAGTAAGAACAGGTGGATTTAAAACACATTCTATTTGTAGATTTCTTTTTCATTTGTAGCATTCTACCCAATTTTATACGCTGCCACGACTTTACGCTAAGTTAACTCTTCGTTCGAAAACCTCTATTAGAAATTGGTACGTCTCAAAAATCTTTACCTAAACTTACTTCAAATCGGCGACATCTAATGGGTTTTTAAACTCTGCACGTATTAGAATCGAGCCTCGACGTGTGTAGCGTTGATACTCGTTGCACGACAAACCTTATAAAGGTTCTTAAGGGCCGTTCCATTTCGTTCCGAGATTAACTTTTGTATATGTTTCAGTTGTCAAACACTCAATTTACTCGAGTAATTTCTACGCGTTCCGCTCCGCGGCGGAATCGGCTTCAAAGCGATTCAATTTTCAGAAACAAAAGGGCAGATTAAGGATTCGTTTTTCAGTCGGAAGGCTGAAAGGTTCGCATTAATTCCATCTCTGCAGGTTTATTTGGTTGTTTGTCAACACGACTCCGATGAGATTACGCGACGGCGTCGTTAAATGAGAAAAGAATCCGGGGTTTTCGGTTCTCACTGAGCACGAGGACTGAATTAGAGTTGTTTTTTTTTTTGTTTCGCGGATAAATAAAACTCTCTGAGGGAAAAAATATGCTTCGGCTATTTTCACACAAAGTTTATCTGTAGAAGACCGAGCGAGGGAGTTTTTAACTCTTATAAGAGCGTTCGAATCAGAACTCAATGGGTTCCATCTCCGGCTAAGGGCGAGTTTTTAATTTAAACCAAATAAAACCACTCGTTTCTTGCATCGAAAAGCAGGTTAAGCTGTCGGTTGGCCGCGTCAGTAACATTAGTGACTACGGCCGTTGAAAACCCCCAGCGCTTTATGTCGGTGTGAAGGGCCTGAACTATAAACCCTTCAATCTAAAGGGAGAAACGTGAAGAGCTTCTCTATTCGAAATAAAATTATTGGAGGTTGTGTGCCTGAAGGGTTCAAAAACTTAAAACGTTTAACGTACTGTCTCGTTTGCGTTTCCCAAATTTAAACTATGTTAAACCGAATTTTAGGGCTGATGACGAAATCTATCTAATATTTCGTCAGTTTTCCCAAAAATATTGTGAACTATTATTTCCCGCCGGTTCGCTGAGTGTGATTTAAAATTTAACGATGATTGTTTAATGTAAAATTTGAATTTGCTCTCGCTTACAAATTACCATTTTTCTAATATTTATAGATTATTTTTTTAATAAAAAGTGTCGTATGCTTCATTTCAAGGCATATCAATAATTACGTAAAATTTGATTACAGTCCTTGTAGCGATTTGAGCGTCATGCTAGAACAAATGTTCAAATGTATATATATAATGTACGCAAGAGTGTGTTTATTAATTACTAATTATATTCTAGTACTTTGCCTATTTTAACCATTTAAATATTGTTTCATTTTTTCATTACATTTATAATTTTAAATAAGCTTCTATTTAATATTTCAATCAAATTGAAAACATTGTCCTCATCTATCCAAATAAATAAAATCCAAGTATCAGTCTCTGATTCCCAAACCAATACTTACGTCCAAGCGGAAAATCCGAGCATAAATAAGTTCTTAGAATTATTCATCTGTCTGAATGTTTATTCAGAATGTGCTTTGAAACGGTTAATAAATTACGAATATTCTTTAACGTAAATGGTGGATATTTTAGAATCGGGACGTTTCAGAAAATTTAAAGGAGCAGTCTAAAAAGAGAAAAAAATCTAGCTAGGTAAATTAAAATTATTGTGGCAATTAATTTCACAACCCATTAAATTGATAAAAAGAAATATTATTTTGTCTAGTATATAAGACTATACGTTTGTCTGTGCACGATTTTATTACTAACAATGAACTAAAGTAATGTATGCGATTTTTTAATAATCAATATACTGTTTTTCAGGGAGACAGGCTGTATTATTAATGATATATATAGTGAAGGATAGTCACGGAACATTTTTTCCATATTTTATATAAAAATTCTAGATAATTATTCATCATACTTTATTTACATTTAGTTGTTATATGTATATATATATGCGCCATTTGATTGAACAACTTGTTGCGATTTCGTTGATTTTTACAGCAATCCCATTGCTTTAGAAATTTTGGCAGCAAACTTATGATCAAAAAACTGAGATAAGTAATTTTGACAGTCTTCTCTTTATGTTAACCTAACCCTGCGTAAAGAATTCCGAAGAGACTAAAATAAGTGAAAAGCTAAGGGTGCATGGTCAAGACTGTATTGTCGATGCATTAACACTTCTCAACCAAACACTCTGAATATTTTTTAAGTGATTAAAAGTGTATGTGGTCTCGTGTTACCATGGTGAAAAACCACACCCTCTTAATTTCGGCCATTTTTCTCTACTTCATGCTTGAGTTTCATCAGCTGTTGGCAGTGGAGATCCAAATCGATGGTTTTGCCCAACAGTTTTTGTCACTCATAATGAATAATGGCCTTCCAATCCCACCATACACATAGCATCAACTTATTGCGAATCAATCCAAGTTTCGCTATAGTTTGTGTAGCTTACTTGTTTTTTGACCATGACCTTTTTCGCACGTTCTTGTCGTTCTATGAAACGGATCAAAACTGTTTTGTGGTCAATTACCAGCTCTTCAGCCATGTCATAAGAACTAATATTTTGCTCTATTTTTTTCAAAATGGCATCAACTTTATCCGTAACAGGTCAACCAGAGCGAGGTTCATCTTTGACATCAAAATTACTGCACTAAAAACGCTTGAACCCAGTTTTGTGCCACACTTACCGATAGTGTAGAATACCGATTAGAATTTACCGATAGAAAATTTGTGTGGATCTAATACACAATTTTTTTTCGCAGCTTGTGTCGCATTTTTCTCTTTTTTGTAATAAATTTCAAAACGTATTTACGTTATATATGTATTCTACGTTTGATTCACTCATTTCGGTGGACAGAAACGCAATAGACAAATGGCATAACACCTTGTTATTTTTCTTTTTGTAAAATATGACTTATTTAATAGTATCATAGCTAGCCACATACAAACAGTACTACCAAAGAGATTTCATTGCATTTTTTAACCTATAAAATACGAAAAAACTTTTCCTCCGACTTATTAAATAATAACAGTCTTTTATATTGCCGAAGCAAATATGTTAACACTATTCCATAGCTTTAACGAGCCATTAAAACAGAGTGCAGGGAGAGATACGTGACCGCTATCAAAATTGCTATTTAAACTGGGACCGGGATTGAAACCGACTCAAGATCAAATATTTTATTCACGCAGGTAGAAAGCCGCAAGCAGTATCCGATTAAGAAAAACACCATGTATATTTAAATTTAAAAAATATATATAATATATAAAATATATAAAAAAATATAGCTATAAATTTAAAGTATCGATAGAAATAAGAATTGATAGAGAGATATTTTGCCCAGCTTCCCTACGTGATGGACATCGACTACGAGAGTCGCGGCGCGATGCGGCCGCCCCAGGTCAACATCTCTGAAAGGGGTTACGTGCCCACCACCTTGCAGACCTTCAGGTAGAATACTAGAAATTCATAATGATGTAACCCTTATAGAAGATGTAGACGATATACAATTTTGTAGTGGAATTTGAACTTTCTATTAAGTTTAATTATTTATAAGTATGAAGTAATCTTAATAATAATATGATTGATACATTTTGTCTAGTGATAGTGCTGATTTGAAATCGATTTCTATTAAAAGTTAACGAAATAATAAATGAACTAAGACACTTATGCATGCTTAATCTAATAAAAGATAGCCTGTTTTTTTTCTTGTTAATACAAGAATAACAAATGAAAAAACTTCAAAATGTTTATTTAAACGAAATATTGTATTATTTAAAATATTTATTTTATTAGACTAATTGCAAAATTACGATAGTGATAAATATTAAAAAAAATGACCTAGCAAAGATCTTTATTCCTCGAAACCTATTATTTTTCAACTGTTTGAATCAGGTCAAAAGCAATAATGGAATGACGTTGTTACTACTGCTGAATAAATGTTGTGTGTACAGGGTGCGTTTGCCCTGCACGGGCTCCAGGAGCGCCGAGATCTTGGTGAACATGCAGCTGAACATTTCGGCCCCGGACAGAGCGCACAAGGACGTGAGCCTCATGTTTAAAAGGAACAAGATATGTCTTAAAGGTAAGAATGTGCAGTGCAACGAGTGTGCGCGTATTTTATTATAAATAAATATTTTATTGGAAATTACTTTTTTCCGAAACTGAAAGGACCTTATCGTGTAGGAGCTAGCAACGTTTTCGAGAGAGAATTTTAGGTCAGCTGATTTTTTGATATGTCATCCCTCTGACTCTCTCGAGCAGCGCTTGGCCGGTCCGGCGGGTGGGAGCGGTTGATTACTGCGCATCTCACATGTACAGGTAAAAATATTAATTTTGAAATAATTATAAGACGTCTAATCTTTTTTTTACTCATCCACCAGACCGGCCAAGTGCTGCTCGAGAGAGTCAAAGGGATGATATATCAATAAATCAACTGAGCTGAAATTCTTGTTTTTCAGATGTTGTTAGCTCCCGTACTATTACAAATTTCCCATATATTTTTTTTCGTAACCTTAGTATAAACCAAATCCAATTTGGGTTCAAATTAGAATAAATTTCGTATAAGCCGAAAAACCGAATACAAATTATTCTATTTGTATTCGGCTTTTTCGGTGTAACGCTATTTTATTGTTTTTCCAAATTTAATGTGGTTATATTTTATGTTTTTTTTTGGATCCGTTAAAATTCATTGCGTCTGATCCGGAATCAAAAGCGGGCTCCGGTTTGGGTTCTGGATTGGAAATGAACTCAGCATCATGATCAACGTCAGAATTGTAATTGTGGTTCATATTAGTATCTATCATAACTAAGATTGAATGACTACAGGAATATAATCCGGTAAAAGTTCAGGTACGAATTCAGAAACACGATGAAGATCTACATTAGTATAGGGAACTAAATCCGAACCTAGAAGGAAATCCGGATCAAGATCGTTATCGGGTCGTTATCGGCATTGGTGTCGATTGGATTTGGTTCGGAATCAGAGTTGAGTTAACGGAATTGTAGTGGAGTTGTAATAAATCGACATAGGACCTAATTTTTCTACATCACTATAGAAACGATTGCAGACGGCTACTTCATGAATTTCTTCTTTAGTTATGAATTTCTGTAGAAAAAGTGATATTTTATTGAACTGCGTGCAGCGTTGTGAGAAACAATTAGTCAGCCAGTCAGTATTTATACAAAAAAATTACTTTTCTTCTAATTTGAAAATATTGATAGGAAATTTGTACTATTCTTAAAAATAAGATAAAAACAGCGTAGTATTAAAATTGAACCAGAAAATGCCAAGAAGATCTTTTACTTAATAAAATAAATTTATTTAGAGATAAATTATTCGGTAAAAGTTCTCTTCGCAACTTAGTTTGTCACATATTTTAATAACAAAAGTAGACGTGACTATATGCTCTCTAGTGGCCCGCATGCTCCTTTGCTCGTTCAAAATCCTATAAAAAAGTCATTATTAGCAAGTCATTGTTTTCGATTCTAAAAGCATTTTTTAGAAGAATAATAAGTTTTACTACAATACAACGATTAATAATAAAATACTGATATGGCCAAGGGCCTCCCTAGAAAATTCTATGCAGATTAAAGTGGTGGCATATTGAAGAATGGCCAAATTTTAAGCACCCGAAACCAACGAGCTCAGATGCAAAGGTTAAAGGATAAAGCAAGAGAGATATATGAAGATCATACCATGGGGAAGTCTATAGTCTCTGCCTACACATTTAGGAAATAAGCGAGGATTTATAATAATAATAAATACTTTTTTTTATACATTCAATCCAACCAAAAATGAGTGACGAAGGAAAGCACGTTCTTCACTATAACTGTTTTAGAGTTAAATTATTATTTAAAATGAGAAAATTTAAAACCTTTTCAAAGTTACTTCCATAAAGTCGCTACGGCCGCCCTACAAATAAATATCAATAAGGTCATTGTCGAATCGACAAAGCCAATTCGTTCGCAACTCCGACAATCAGCGTTCGCGTCGACAGTAACTTTCGAATTCGCAGTCCGACAGCTGCGGGTCGTATGAAACTTCCGGAGAGGGAATTTTCTAATTTTTCCTCTTGTAGAACGGAAACTGGTAATATCTTTATTGAAATCGTTACATTGGTATCTGAAAGCCTTTTAAAACTTCTCTTCGTCTATCTCAGAGATAAAAAAAATATGCGTCTGTAAACTCGGCTTGATTGGCGGACATCGACCTTTAAGAGAAAAATAAGCAATATCATATACTTTTGTTATATTTTGTACAATTTTAAAACATATATCTCATATTTTTTTCATTTTACTCTAAATTTGCGGTGTATTGAAAACTTGTTACAAAATATTTTCTGTTTTATTTAAATGTCTTAATTTGATTTTTAAATCACTTTCATCATTTATAATTTTTATCACATGGTTAAATTTTTCTTACGTGATTTAACTGAAATTTGTATGGTCTAAGGCAAGAGCATCTTTTTCAACAAAAAAAAAATCTATCAATCAAAATTGTTTTAAAACTTTCGTTTACAAATAATCATACATATCCCTTCACTATCGCCGGAAATATCGCAAAATATAAAATGAAATCAGACTTTTTGTACAGTTTATAAGGTTTTTGTAGTTTGTTTTCTCAATCTTGTTTCGGTTTTTTTAGTGCGTTGCTTATCTGTTGATTTTTTTCAGTCAGTTTTTCTATTTCTTAATTAATTATTTTTAAATATTGCAAAGAAAGTATTTGGTGTAACCGAAGTATTCGGTTTAGGTAAGAAATTATTATAAGACTTATATTATTGCGCAATTGTTCTTCACTAACACATTGTCAATCCCATGTAGCGACATTGGCAGTGTGGTGAATTTTGTCGTTTACGGTCTTTAGTATAGGCTGTGAGACGTTTTTCTACGGCCTGTTTGTTGTCTTATAATACGGAACTATAACAAGAACCAAGTTAGATGCATTAGCTGAGGCAGCACATATAAAAATTTTGATTTGTATTAAATTCTTATTACCGTCCCTTAGTAACAGCAATAAATAAAATCGCCCGACAAACCGGCAATAACTCAGTCGTTATTGGCTTTATTACAGTTTCTAAGATGCAACAGAACGGCAATATCCTGCCGGAGCACACCCAAAAAGTACATAATCCCCCCACCTAAAGCCAATTTAATGTGTTTACAACGCATAGATTCTCGTGTTCAAGTTTTATTTGAATTGCAAATCGGACGCGGCTCCCTCCTCGTCGCGGGCGGCGACAAAGGGAGGCAGAATTGAAATTATTTTCAAAAGCGTTGTGAATGTGAAAGAAACCTTAGATTTTTTTATTGAGTACCAATCCCTTTTGTTTCGATTTCGAATTTTGCTTCGAAATGGTCGTCTCTCCGTATATACGTCTGCATTTCAAAGTTTTTTTAGGTTTTTTTTTAAATACCTAGTGCACATAAGTTGAGTTAAGAATGCACCAAGTCATATGGTTAATATCAAATGAAAAATTTTGCTATTTCATATTTTATTAGCAAGTGAATTTAGTGGAAAATAAGAGCAAGATTTAATGAATTATATTGTATATTCAAATACATAAAAGCAATTAAATATAAAACCGCAGAAAGAAAACCAGTTGTTGCTGCTGAAAAATGTTTTCTATTGAAGGAAACAAATTATTTCACATAAGGAAAAATAATAAAATAATCGTTTCGAAATCACAAAAAACAGTGTGTACTGTGGCTATTATTTTATATAAATACGTCGAAGATTCGCATGATGTGTACGTATTCTGAATTTGCAATCATCTTCAAGTATGGTTTTTAAGTTACACCATAGCCTCGTTATTATTTAACCACGCAATCCCCACTGCCCTTTAGCGCTCATGTCTATGAGATTGACAGTATTGCCTTCTAACAAAAGATGCTGGGTTTGATAACTGAGAAGTTTTTTATTTTAAATCAAATTAAATCACCTTCTCGTTCGTCGGAAAGAAAATTAAATCATTGGTATCAAATGTTATCATCGTATTGATGACAAAGGTTGTCAGCAGCTCTCAAGTAGCACGACGACTGTGTCTTTCTCTTTTCTTTATCTTTTTGGTTGTGGTGCTTGTATCTGGCTAGTTTTGATACCATTATACAGATGACATTTAAAAAAAATGAAGACGGTGTCCTCCCATTTTTCTATTGTTTTACTTTCCACCAAAATGAGTAAATTTAACACATAAATTCTATACATTTTAAAGTTTTATTACAAAAAAAAAGGAAAAATAAGACAAAAGACATATTTTTAAGAGCAGCATAAAACTGGTCCAAGCGTTTTCAGTCCTGTAATTTTGAATTCGATGGTGAACCTCGCTCTGGTTAACCTGTTATGGATAAAGTCGATGCCATTACAAAACAGTTTTTGCCCATTTGAAAAAGTTCGATGTACAAAAAAACTCAATACTTGAGTCCTACACGAGCTCACTGAAAGAAATCTAATAAATCGTGTACTCATTTGCGATTCTGTGTTAAAATGTAATAAAACCGACACGTTTTTTAAAAGATTCATCACTGGTGATGAAAAATGGATTACCTAGATAAGAACTTGTGAAAAAGATCGTGGTCAAAAAGCAAGCAAGCTCCTCAGAGTTCAGCGAAATCCGTATTATCTCGCATTAAGTTGATGCTACGTTTATGGTGTGATTGGAAGGACGTTATTAATTATGAGCTTTTACCGCCGGAAATAATCATCAATTCAGATCTCTACTGCTAAATGAGACAAGAAGTAGAAAAAAAAGAGCCGAAATTTATCATGAAAAAGGGTGTCGTTTTTCACCACGATAACGCTAGACTATACACATCTTTAGTCACTCAGCTAATATTGAGAGAGTTTCCTTGGAAAGTGGTAATGTGTCCACCATATAGCCCTGATCTTGCACTTTCAAATCAGTGATGTAGCGTGGACTAATATAGACGTGGGCGAAGTTGCAACAGCGAGGCCCCTTTTCTTTTGTTCGCAAGATCTACCCAATAAATCTATCTTAACAAATATGCTTTGACACGAGATACCAGCTCGTGATAGTGAAAAATAAAAATGCGCGGTAGGAGAATATTGAAAAGTATGTAGATCTGAAAAAAAAGTACCATTTTGTTACTTGTGTGATTAAATTTTTTACAAACGTGTAATTTTCTTCGGCTTTTTGCTTTACTGTAGTCCTCTAGTAGTGATTTGCAATTAATTTTTACAGCTAAATCTGTTTAGATTGAAAGTATTGCTAAATCAGACAGTCGGTCCTGCTTTATACTTTTCTTAAGTAGTTTTAGTAATTTTTGATTTACAAAAACTTCATTCTGCAGAAGCTGTACCTAGAGACATAATCAACATAATTCAAATAGCAATGTAACCATTAAGATAAATGTCTTGCAATTCATTTATAATTATATATTGATTCATCTGATTGGCGTCTCTAATGGAGTTTGGTTGATTAGTAACTAAAAGTTGGAGTTTTTCGTAAAGCTCATAAGATCCTATGTCTTTCATTTCTCCACCTTAAAGTATACTACACCTAAATTATGATAATGCTTCAATAGTTCGTTATTTGACAAAGATTTTAAATTATTTATATCGTACAAAAATCCAAAATTGTTGTAATATTCAGTGAGTGCAGTAAATCTTGTGTCGATGTCTTGTATTACGGCGTCAACCATTGTAATAGAAAAAACAATTCTGAATCTACTTTCAGCGAAATCTCTCTCATTCATAACTTTACAATGAATTTTTTTTTCTTGCGAACTCTTTTCTCTTAAAAAAATATTGGAACCTCACAACTGCTCTTTTCTATGAATTCGTGGGCTTTTGCACTACATACACTGATTAAATCTTGTTACCTGAAACTGTGGATCTAGTCACTAACTATCTTATTCTGAGCTACTTACTTCTGGAATTTTTGAAATCTTCTTTTTTTTCCAAAATGCTTACTACTTTCACTATTTTGTATAAAAAATACGTGTAAAGAAACGTTTTGCAAAGCTAGGTTGTGTTGCCAGTCCGTAGCAAGTGTGGCCAATATTTTAGGCTTTCATTTAAGTTAAAGATAAACAGGGATTTTAAATCTAGTGGCTTCGCATTTAAAAAGGCCACGCGAGGCCACTTTAAATGCAAGGCTATGGGCGAGGGCCCACTTCGCCCACGCCTAGCTACGCTACTGCCCAGATTTTCACCTATTCTTTAGAACTATTTAGGTAGTATTAGGTTAACATCAAGAGAGGATTGTCAAACTACGCATCCCAGTTTTTTAGTAAGAATTCCAAAAATCATTGCAGCAATAGGAATATATCATTATCTACAAAATGACAACAAGTTGTTGAACAAAATTCCTTTGTATATTATTATTAAATATGATGTAATTTTTATTACAATACAACAAATTATAAAAGTTAAAATAAAATATGATAAAAAATTATCTTGAATCTGTATATAAAATACGAAAAAAAATATTCCTCCACCTTATAATAGGAAATCAATACAGATGGCGTGGTGCAAGATCGGGGCTGTAAAGCGGGTGAATCAGTATTTCTGTACTTAACATCTTCATAGAGTTAATTGTTTGTCTGGCGGTATGCGATGAGGCGTTGTAATGATGAAGAAAAATTCTACAGCGAAGTCGATTTTCTCAATATTTTTCCAAAACAAGCGCCAAACAATTGTTAATGTATCAATCTATGGTGGCTGTTTTTTTCATTTTGTAAAACAATCGTTGTTATAACGAACTGTTATTCTGAAGAAAGAAGCTTTTTCCCGATGCTTCGACCTCGTTTCTCTTTAGCAGGCAACTTCTTGAAAGGAAATACCCACTGAGCAGAGTGTCTTTTGATTTCGGCATCGTAACAGTAAATCCAGCTTTTCTCATCTGTAATTATGTCTTATACGGTATTTGAGTCACCGCCGGCAGATCTTGCTTCATTTCGCGGCATCAATTACGACGGAATTTTTGTGGATTATGAGGTATCCCCTGAGTACAAAGATTCCTGACCGCTTAACGTTCACAAAGGATTTTGTGAACTTGACTATACCGATGCCTTAGCTCATCTAAATCTGTTGGTAGGATAGTTTCGTATCAGTTTCTATTATGAGCCGCACACCACTGACGTTGTTTTCGGTACGGTACGGTAAAAGGACGTCCTTCACGCAGATCGACTCTCAGATTAATGCGACCACAATTGAACTCGTTAAAACAGTTAAAACCGTGGTAAGAGATGGAGTTTCATCACGAAAGGCCAATTGAATTCTGTTATAACTTTTTTGTTGACTTACATTGCAACAAAATCATAAAAAATGTTGACGTTAAACAAACATTTTTTTTGCCGCGAATTTGTAACAACAAATGACAGATAAATGCAATATACATAATGAGGTTAGCAAAGAGTTCCATTTTAAAAATTTGAATACTCTTTTATCCTATAGTTTTTAAGTAGCCGATTCCTACGTAACCTAAGGTAATATAGGGATTTCATTGATAACATGTATATCTGATTCAGTTCGGGCGTATATAAGTTACATATAGCAATAAATAAATAGGCACGCATACGTTTATAAAAAGTAATACTCCGTTTCTGGAATGTTAAAAGGTGCGCACGAATACAATTATGCTTCTTTTCGCAAAACAGTCACAATTTCCATGTTTTTAGACCACTTTGCGAGAGACACTATTGATTCAGCACTTTCTGAACAATACTGCACGAACGTATCTTATACTACGGCTAACACCTTTGCACTAAAAGTAGCCATAAGTTGTTATTGCTAATCAGTCTTCTCTAAGAGTGTGTTAAATGTTACATTTTCAATAAACATTGACCAAATAGCCATAATTTCTACAGCAAAATCGTTCAAAAAAGTTTAGCAAAGGAGCAGCTTTATTTCATTGAAAAGAGACGCACCATCATATCCATCTGGTGTATTTGGATTTAAATTTTCTTTTTATCCAAAAATAGATTGCAATCTACACGTTGAAGCTGTAAAACACAAAATAAATATTTAAAATTTCTGGCTGTTGTACTATTCTGCGATCAAAAATGTTCACGCCGGACGCACAAAACGGATCGATATTCCTTCGCTTTAATTATGCATACAGTAACGTCAGACATTAACATTTTTCAAACTTAATTAGCCCGTTAAAATTAACAATCGCATTATTTCATCCATTTACAAGGATCGATGGCCTCAATAAACGTTCCAATATCCGCCTGTCCCGTGAAAGGCCTTTCAAGTCGTACAGAATTGAAGAAACCGTGAAAAGTATAATGACTAAGGGGGAATTTAATAAAAGGTACTGCGCCCCCACACCCTATTATATCTTTTATTCGACGCAGTCTCCCGTTTCATGCGGTAATTTTCTATATTCATTTACAAAGGTTTCGTGCGTTCATGATTGCGTTAATAGTTTTTTTTTTGGTTTCTATTTAAAAGTGAATTTAAGGGATGCTTTTCGCCGTTAAAAATACGCCGCTTTATTGTCAGAAAGTTTAAGCAATCAAAGAGGACTCTAAAGAAATATATTTTTACTCCACCTTCGCATGTTTTGGAATGATGATTAGTTTCCGGCAGATTCCTAATTTTTTAATATGTTTACCTTATATCTGGAGTATCATTCCTGTTTATTCGTTTAGTTAGCTCTTTGTGGCCGCTTGTTGGTTCTATCATTTTAATAAACTGGTCTTATAATATGTCAATACTGACAGTGGTTCCACTCACAAAAAAAAAATTTAATTTTGAGCAGTGGCTCCCTAATGAGCCTATTAATTTAGTCATCCAAATTCGTAGGTATATGTCATATCCCTGATGCGTGTTTCTCAGTAATAATTTATAAAACTAGACGACAGAGAATCCAATTAAATAATTTAATTACCACATCAGACATTTATTTTCTTTCCGACAGGTTTGCCGGCGCCAGCAGCGCACAACGAATCAGCTCGTTTGGCGGGAGAGGGCGCGAGAGGACCTCCTGGAGTGCTGTACGTAGCAGGTGGATGCGCCGCAGCAACCTTGGCGCTTCTGGCTGCAGCCGCAGCAGCTGGGACGCTGTACAGGAGAGGCAGCAAAGCGAGACATCACGATTCTATTCAGTACTGGTTATTTCTTTTTAGACTTTTAAGCGTATACGCATAAATCATTCCATTGTTTCTTAAATAATTAATACGGATAGCGACCGCATAGAGTTAACCTAACACGTATCATAACTCAAATGAGATCTCTTTCTCTTTCTCGAAAATATATTAAAACGTAGATTGTGACCGTCTATTTTATTTTGATATTAAATGTATCTTTTATTACTTCTTATTTTTCACGAATTTATCTGCGCTTCGCTTCGTTCTTCTAATTTTTTATTCTTTGAAAATTACTTAAAAGAGGAAATTTCCAAAAGATGTACTCGCATTTTTTATTACAAATATTTTTTTCCTCATGAAGATAAAAAGGCTTATAGATGAATATTAGAGAAGGGTGAAAAATAAATCATAAATAGGAGTAAAGTATAAATAGAATAACTAATATACATTATTACATACATTGATACAATGCACTAACAAAATAGTCGGTACATTATTTATATACAGCGTTGCGAGACATAATAATATATTATAGAATCGGTGTCAGATTTATGACTTATGATAGCATGATTTATAAAAGCGAAACATTTTTACAGTTTTTGTAGCTATTGCGCCAATATTTATTCAAAAATTAATAAATAAAATAAGTATATTTTCCGAGTATTAATTTTCTACTACTATAAATTGAATTTCGTCTTCATTAAACTACATAATTAACCATTATAACCTTTAATTTAAGTTATAATTTAAAGCGTTAGAACTCTAGGAATGTTCTTCCATATTTTTATTTAAAATAAATTTTCACCTTTATTCAGAATAAATTATTTTTCTATATTAAATAATTATTACCTGCCACGGTTTGCATCTAATTTATTTTTCTTCACTTTTACATATTATTTTATATCTCCGCGAATTGGTAGGATCAAAAACAAAGGATATCTTCTCAAATAAATAGTGTTAGATTCTTTTGCACTAAGTGAAACCTGGAAGTAAGCGGAAACGGTTGTCATTGGATTACCTGTAGAAAGGAATCTTGGGCAGACTTATGCTTTGAGAAGGTATGAGAGGTTGGTTTAATAAAGGCACGCCAAATGACCCGGGCATCGGAAACGCGCGTCACTTGGGTGCTGATGGGGCTTCGTCAATCTTCAAATGGTTGGCATTTTTTATTTCTCGACTTTTCTTTGATTTTAGTCTCGAATGATAGGTCTATTGATTCTTTGCGTAGAATTTGCCAGCTTTCGCTTTAAAATTTTTGTTTTGAGTTTTATTTTAATCAAATTTTTGAGTTCTAATGTTGTGATTATTTTTCGTGAGTGCTTCTGGTATTTGAAATTTTTGTTATTAGTTGTTATTAAATGTTGTTATTTAGTTCTGAGGTTTACCACCCATTTTGTATTCTTTGGTAAAGACCAAACGACAATTTCTTTTAATAACTTAATTTGACGAAACTAAGCTTTCCTCTTTCACGCACTTACTCTTCTAATTGGTCCCTGGACTCGCGAATTCAAAGTATCTTAATCGTCGAATAAGTAGCTCGCGCTCTGTTGATCTCATACATACATTGAACACGGGGTCTCACTATAAAAAGCTTTTTATCGCATACATTCGCCGAATCATTTTATGGTACTTTTATTATAAAAACTGTAGTTTTGTAATTCCTTCTGGGAATGAAGATGTGCTCAATAATAAAAAATTCGGTACAAGTCAATTTGATTGATTTTCTTTAAATTATTATACTTTTCCATACATTGTCATTGTCCTCCCTTGTTTCGTTTTTTCATTGTTCGAATAGTTTTCTCAATGAGCGCAGAAAAAACGGATAACAGACTTCCAGTGATATGAATCGAGTCAGCAATTTTGAGACAGGATTAATTAATAAAAGTCCTTCAAATACATAGTCGAAATCAGACGAAAATCGTATAAAAAAAAATATAATTCCCTTTATTCAGAAAATAAAATTTTAAGCAGAAAGCTCTTTATTATATACAATCTTCATTTCCTTTTAGACGTTTCTAGAACTGATAACAAAAAGGAGGGAGACCTCTTTCCGAGCGTTAAAAGGTGAAAATGATGTTTTCAAACTTTAAAGATACGCTTTGCATAATTTAGAACGTTCGCCTTCCGCGGCCCTAAAACAAAACGGTCGAATTTTGTTAACGCTCCGGAGTTTTTGAAATATAATTATCTCGCCTTTGAACTTCATTAGGAACAGTCGGCCGCCCCCGACTCCGGCCGGGGTGAGGACTGCGAGCTGCGGAAGATGGCCTGTTTAATTTTAAACATTTTCACATGAAAAAACCTTCGAACAATAACGATTGCTGTGCGAAAGGGATTTCTCCGAGCATAAAATTCAGCAGGCGAAATTAATACGTCTGTTCAGCGGAAAAGTTCGCTGTTTCTGAACCGATCGCCTACAGCGCCAGAACAAATAGTATATTCGGCCGATCGCGCCTCCTGGCGGAGTTTCGAATTAACAGACGATTTCACGCTTCGGCGATATCCGCTATCGCTTATATTTGGCGAACAGGCGTTTTCAAAGAGTTTTAGGCCGAGTGTCTCGTCTCGTACCTTTTGATTAAAATTCATACCGTTCTGAACTATTTCGTGGAACGGGTATAGATCTTAAACGGTGATTGTACTAATGAAAATTGTTGCTAGGATGGGAGGCCATATATATTTTCACTTTATAAATAAATGAAATTCTCCATATATCGACTCCGCTTTTGATTCGTCTGAAGTTCAATTAGACTATCGAGATAAGTTCGATATTGTACTTATACATTAATATTATCTAATATTTTTATTAACTTATGCTTTTTGTTATATAACATTTATTAAACCTTAATCATGGTAAAATCTGAGAAGTACCACCGAACCCTATGATATTTTTACTTTATTCCAGGACTGAAAATTGTAACATAACCCTTCGACCGCGATATGTAGGCCGACCCTCGTCTCTTGTCTTCTCACTTGATGGATGACTTCGGCCATCGAACCTCGATAATGCTCTTTATATTTTGAATAATACTCTCGGCAATTTGGTGAACATTACGCGAAAGAAATAAAGTGAACATTAGAAAAGATTTAAAAGAAATCACGTCTTACACTGAGAGAAATTATTTTGCGAAAATTAAAATGTAATTGCTGTCATTACTAAGTTTAATGTTTTTAAAACATAAGTTATTTGGAAATATCTACTGCATTTAATTATTACACCAGTTGAGTAATATTGAAATGTAATAATAAGAAAACCGTTTTGGTACTTGTAGGAAATAGTAAAACAAATTAATATTTTAAATGTGGTAGAATAATGTACAAAGTTATCTAAAAATTAGTATTCGTATTTGTAATATCAAGAAAAGATATTATTTAATTCAAAGTGCTTGCCGCTTGTTTAATTCCTACAAATGGTAGTCATTAATATTTAACGATTTTTGTAACTATAAGAAACTTAGGTGAAAAAAAACCAAAAACGTTTTTGTAATATCAGCAAAAGACATTACTAATTCCTAGTTCTATTGCCTTTCCTAATTGGTTAGTTAGCCGGTTAGTAAAGATTAGTGACTTTTGTAATTTAGTAATTGTATAAATTACTTTGTAATTGTATAAATTAAAAAGAAATAACAATTTCTTTTTAATTTATACAAAACTATTATTAATTATTATTATTATTAATGTATCTCAAATATCGAGTAATCTCGTAGCGCAAACTCAGTTCATTTTGACGAGCATGACCAAAATGTGTGTAATGTGCGCATTAATGCCCTAAACTGCTTTATTATTTGGGTATGTTATGCCCTTAAATACCTAGGAACGATCACAAAAGTAATTGCCCTATCTGTGCCCTTCGCGCGCATTTTTCTTGTAATACTAATATTCCTGTTATTGTGTTTACAAGTACTAAAATATTGTACTTATTCTCGTCAGATTAGTTTTGTTATTGTAAAAAAGTTTCCTAAATTGTATTGCTCGGTGTAGTAATAGTATTTTATTTTGATTAAAGTAAAAATAAATAAATCAGTTAAATCTTGGTACTTTATTTTATTGAATACTTATTTTAGTTTCATTATTCTGGAAACAGTTCATTATTTTCGGTTGCAGCAAGAGTATTGAGTTAATATTAAAAAATATATAGTACATTTTTTAATGCTTACTACATCATTACTAGTATTCAATATTACATTTTGCAATTACATATGTGTAGTTGTACCTAATACTTAATACCATGCTTTGTGTTTCCGGTTTGGTGTGATGGTTTGTTTTTATTGGTTTTTACTTACTGTTGCAACAAAAGTGAAGTATTGTTATAATAATTCCATTTTCTTACAGTTTCTATTTATAGATTTTAATAGTAGTGATTACTTAACACGAAATATAAAGCTTGAGATACCAATTTATCATATATGGTTGGATAACTTGATAAAGTTATCCAACCATATATGATAAATTGCAAATATTAATTACTAGTAATTAAGTAGTTGGCATTACAAAATGTAATATTTAATATTAGTAACACCACACAAGAAATTAAGAAACATCATATTAATCGTTACAAATGCATATTAGAAATTAAAAAAAACACAGTAGTCAATCCTACTTACTTACTTGGAATCACAAAACATCTTATTAAGTATTACAACTATACAAGTACAAAAAATTACAAAAGTCAGTTTTCGATCTTATTAATTATATATATTTGGAATTACAAAGGATTTTGTAATAACAAGAAAGATTCGTGACTTAATCGTAACTCACTACTAAAAATTAGTAAAAGGAATCACTAAACCGGACAAAACTTTCGTTGTGGTAGGAATCACTCATATTTTAGAAATTATTAATGTATTTCACTACTTTCTTCTCTCAGTATATTTTGAATGAAAATATTCGCGAGTTTTAAGTTACTTGTTTATTTTTAAGATATAAGAATTGAGAAGTGAGAAAACGATAAACATATCATCAAAAGGGTATACTTACCTACTTAACTTAAAGAAAGACATTCAGTATGTACGGACTTTTTCAAAACTTGACAGTTCTTGTTGTTACTAAACCAGTATCTATTGCTCTCGTTATCTTTTAACTCGTAAGACTTAATATTTTAAAATTTTTGTAGTAATGTCAATTCTATTATTTCTGTATTTCTTTGACATCCCTGGCGTGTCCCACTAATTTTAAGTCAATATACATTTCTCTCATTGAAGCTAGGACATATTAGTGTTTTTAATATTTGAAATATTTATTATATTAAAATATATAATTTGAAATCGTTCCATATTTTTTTTGCACAGTACGAGTTACACCACTGCGGCGTATGGCAGCCACCAGAACGTGCTATTGCGGCTGGACACCCTGGGCCGACCGCCCAGCGCTAGCGGCTCGTACGCGACTATAGCAAGCCTACACAAGTTTCCTTTCGGTATCGATTTGAAACATCTATATGATATAATTTTTTAGACAGCGTTGTTCGTGAAATATAAAGCAACATCTTTAACTTATTTAGTGTATGTATTTGCCCTGTAATGGACAAATATAGTCACCGATTGTAACGACAGCTTCAAAGTTTAATTAAATTACCCGTTTGTAGAGTAAAAAAAAAATGAGAAACATATGTTTATAGCGAAATAGATGAATATTTTACTTTTAATCTTTTGATTTCAATAAATGTAAATACAAATGAGTAAATAGATTCTAATTTAACGTTATATCTAATATGTCTGCAAAAGCATATTGTATTTTCAAACACGAATATACAAATAGGTTATGCAAAATATAGTTCAATTGATTAATATGTGTAGTTTTAGCGTTAGCGTGAATATTCCATAACAAATGCCAATTACGTTATAAACATATATTATTGTATACGTCACGCACCACTAAATAAATACTAAATATTCTTCAATATACTGGGCGTTATGTGCTATTTGCTTTCAGTGTACAAACTGCATCAAACTGCACGGTCGATCTGAACAGAACGCGAATACGGAATTCACACCGGTACAGACAAATATACAATAATTTGAAATTATCAAAACTCGTTGATAGGATGCGACTCATGTCTGTATTCAGATCGGCCATTGAATACGACACATGCCGTGCCCTAATCCATCTGCTCGGTCGTGCAGGCAGCCGGCGTTCACCATCGCCGTACGCCACCACGCACATCGGCGAGCACGTGTACGCGAAGCCGGACTCGCGGGTCTCCTACTACGCGGCGTCGAACCTAACACACGTTTCACAGGTAGGCCCACTAAATATAATATTATACGATAAACACATAGGCATTGGATTATACGAACGTTTTAGAAAATGGTAAGTTTAGTATACTTATAGATGGTGCTAGGCTATCCGTCGGCGGCTTCGCATACATAGAAATGGAATGATTTTCTCCATCTTTTCGATAGACCTTGTTGTCAATCGCAGTATCATTTCCGTTTCGATTCTGCTCTTGATACTGATCCCGGTTTCGCACTCAGTTTTCACCTGTTTTCGGACAACTCGATTTTATTCCTCGTTGCGCTTTCGATTTGGTTGCCGCGATAGGTCGCAGTTTCGATTGTACAAAGTCGAAAGTGCTAGTGTTAAAATAGAATTTAGGCTGTATTATTCGAGGACAGTGTAACTTTGTACGAATGGAAGAATTTTAGAATCTATGTAAAGTTTCGTTCAATAGTACTATAAAAATACGCGGACGTAATCGGGGACAAACGTTAGTAGGCATATCGTGCAAATCTTCTCCGTCAACAAATATGAAGATGCGCCAAAATTTTGGCGATAATCGCTCAAACGGTGCTGTAGTTTCGCGATTTCATATATACAGACATCCATTTTCATATACACAAGTTAAAAAGTGTCATTTTTTTGATAATTTTCTCAACTGAAAAATCAAATTACATAAATCCTATAACATTCACAATAAACTTACCCTATAACATTTATAATGAACATAAATGTCATAACTAAATTCTGGAAAATTCAAATGAAGATGATCGAAAATATAACAAATATACATTTTGCGAAAAAAAAATAAAATAAACGAGTCTCTCAATAATAATTTTATCCCAAAAAACTCCCCTTCTTTATTTTTTTAGCCGGAAAAAAGTAGAACAAGCAATTATAAGTGATCGTGGTCTATTTCACTGGTCCGTTGCCAACGAAGCATTAAGTAGATTTGGCACAGCCCACATGATCGTGTTCCAGTCAGCTCTCTGACTATAAATTAGGTGGGAGCGGATGCTGCGCGTTTGCGCCCGCAAATAAATTAAACTAACTTATTGGCTTTAAAAGGCTTCAGCCGAAATTTATATTCGATAGTTACTTTAAAGTATCGACACTTGGGGGAAATTTGGGAAAACGACTCGAATAAGAACGAGAATCGAAAACGTTTGAACCAGTTTTGTGCTGGTGTTGCCGACGTAGCATTGGGTCTATGAACGTCACAAACTTTTTCGCGGTTTATCTCGCATTTTTTCTTTTTTTTTTTTTGTAATGAAACTTCAAAAAGTATGGGATTTCTACGTTTGATTCACTCATTTTAGTGGACATAAAGACAATAGAAAAATGGCGGAACACCTTTTTACTTCGTATTTTTCTTTTTTAAAATGTCATCACTTAATGGTATCACAGCTAACCAGATACAAACAGTATAACCATAAAGATTTCACTGCAATTTTTTACTTATATAATACGAAAAAACTTTATTCCCGACTCAATATACATTCCTGCTAAATGCAAATATAAAATATTTTCTTGACATGATTTCATAATAAGTGCATCAAAATATTTTAAGAAAGTACGGAAGGCAATTTCATTAAATTATTTTGTCAATTATTTCTGATTATATTATAGTATTTACTAGCTCCCCGCCCCACCTTCGCCGCGAATATGCTCTTTCATCTTTTATATTAAAACATCTTGCTGTTACTCCCAATCTTGTCCCTGCTTTGAATGTTGGTTCCGGTACTGCTCTTGATTTCGAACTCGATCACTCTCTACATCATAATCCGACCCCGGTCCCGTTCTTAATCTCTTTCTCGATCAAGGGTCTCGATTCTACTCTCAGTCCGCCTTACAATTTTCATAAACTATACAATCTCACTACTCCCGCCCCATTGTAGGAAACGAGCTTCACACTTTATAATACTCAATATTTATGCCAAATTTCATAGTCCTACTTCGCTATATAAAAGTTTCAACACAAAATTCAACCCCCTTTTTGTCCATTTTAAAAAAATCCTTTTCAGTAGGATGATTTAAAAAAAATTGGGTAGTTTGTATCGTTTATAAAATGAATACTTAATTCGAAACTTTTTAAAAGCAGAAATTTCTTAAGTAATTATAGCTAACTCTTAGGTAAGTGTTATCTGTTCATATAGTCACAACAAGACGTGTAATTTATGATCATGCGTCTCACGTTTCGAATACTCCACGGGTTAGTGGTCTAGATGCTGGCTACGCATGTGAAAGTTTGTTATTAAATTCCTAAAGTTAGGGAGAGCATACTAAGCCCTTTGCGTACTAATAGGTATTATTAGCTCTATAAGTATTTTCTAATATCGTTGAGATAATGTCTATGAGAGTAGACATATGAGAATTATTGAAAAAAAAGCTTTGGATTCGGCTACAATTTTACTTAATTCTTACGAAGTGGCATATAAGTACATTCCAAAATTCGATTTCAGGGATAATTGATACAAAAAACAATCACAATTTATAAATCAATAACGTATAATGCGTACCACAGTTTATTTTAATATCAATAAATTCATAATTAACATCAAAATATTTGATAAATTAATGAGTGTACAATGTTAGTTAATGTCCTTAAGTCGATAATTTATAATATTGAACACAAAAAATACGAAACGCAAATACATATAATGAAAAACACGTCATTTCTTTATATTTCAAAATAAAACCTTAAAAACTCTACGGCGAACGTGGTAAACAATTCCTCAACAATTTTCATCGCTTTAAAATGAATGAGCTCCGAGGTGCAGCGCCCACACAAAGGCTCTCCGCGCTTCTTTCTAATGCAGCGGCAGTTGCAACGGCGAATTGCGCCAACAATTCCACAGCCTTCGAGGCGACAATGGCGGCCCCGCCGAGCACGAAACGAGTTCTTTACTTCATTAAGGATCCAATTTAAGACGAGGAATCTCTCCCTTCAGGTGATACAAACGTAACGCAATTAGTGACCCCGCCGGCGAGCAGAGAGGGTGACAGTTTTAATTTTGCATCCCTTTTTCAGAGAATAAAAAAAAAACCCTTCGGCGATGACGTCGCCTTCCGTATCGAGGGCGGGAATAGAAATTATATTTAATTATAGAGAACAAATGGTTCACACGCGTGAAAGTCCTTTCTTATTTTTTCTTGCAAATGAGCAGAAAACTTAAGCTTGCGATTATGTTAGGTTGAAATCGTTTGCTTTATTTCACGTTCAATCAATTAATATTTTACTTTTGTTTGGGAATCACCATAGAACTGTTATCATAACTGTTTTAGTAAAAGTTCTTAGTAAAATCGATGGTAGTAAATTAATATCACATTAGGTATGTAACCTGTTACGTGAACGATCGATAACTAAAACAACACAATGCCTCGCACCATGAGTCGTTGAATCTTTGAAGTCATCAAAAAACAAAACTTTTAAACTGTATAATGGATGGTCAGCTTTGTTGAATAATGAAATAACAAATGGAATTTTATAACTTAACAGGAATTTGATGATGGCATTGGAAACAAAAGCAATAAAGCTGTAATTTTGAATCGGAAGGTACCATTTTCCAATCCATACTAGCGATTAGCTAATAAGTTTTCGAATTTTATGTCAAATAGAACCGTTTGCTCCGTTACGAAGAGCACTTAAGACGCTGGCGTCGGACATTTTCATTGCATAAGTGTCAATCGTCGTCAACAGTCCCCAACTCGGACAAAACCAATACACTAGGATTTGAGGTCTGAATTTCTCGAATATAAAATAAATATATCGTGGGTGAGTATTCTTCTGCCGTGAGATAAAAAGATAATGCAGAAGTTGTTTTGTTTGTAATTTGTGATTTAAGTTACAAAATCACAATAATTTACAAAACATCTAAAAGGTGAATTCGGTATAAAATTATCGAAATAAAATAGCAAAGACACAAGCTAATTAACTTATATTATTTTCTTAATTCCTTAGTCGCTGTAGATACTTTTGTAATGCGTCCGTTTGTCATAACAATTCTACTCACTGACAATTTCATATTTCTTCTGTTATACTCAACTTTCACTTTCGTACTTAAGTATAAGGACGAGAACTCCATTACGGCGTTCGCCAAACACGATTTTCCTGAAACACTTTTGCTATTCATATCAGCAAGCAAGGCTTAATTCACTTTATTTTCCGCATTTATTCACTTTTCTATCATCTATCACGTTTTTTATTGACAATTTTTCCCATCTACATTTAAAATCTATTTTGTTGATTAAATACTAAAAGTGAATATTAACAGTTACCATTCGTTACAACTTTCAAATAGCAAATTTAATTAACATTGGTTTAATGATACATACCAATATTTATTTTACTACCACTTCATAGTCTTGTTATAACACTGTAATAATTATCTTTAATTATTTCTCTATAAATGAATTGTACACATACATTCTTTGAGAAATAAATTTCTTTAAACCGATATTAATACTATAAGTGCGAAAGTGTTTCTGTCTGTCACGTTTTCATGTCTAAACCGCTGTACCGATTTGATGAAATTTGGCATGAAGATAATCTGATATAAGTGAACGGATATGGGCTACTTTTTGTTTATTTGTCTATCTTTTCATTTCTCTGTTTTATCACAGCTCAAAAAAGGTAATTTAATTTTAAAAAGTTATAGAGTACCAATAGAACATATCATTTTGTAATTGCTACTATCTGTTTATTTTTCTGTCTGTTTGTCTGTATGTTTACTTATAACTTGATAATGACTTAACCAATTTTGATGAAACTAAAATAAAACTGATAGAACTCGTTGGTGTATAAAATAAAAGTTACTACTTATTTTCTGGTATGTTTGTCTGTATGACTTCAAACATTTAAATTCATTCCTTTTATTTTAATTTATCGGCTACACTTGTTGTTTGCTTTATATAAAGAAAGAATGGTGTTAGAGTGGGAAATAAAAATATCGAAAGCGGGTTCCATATCGGAATAGAGGGCGATAGCGCCACTGAAAAAGAGGGAACGCAGGATTTGAAAAGGGAACAGGATTGAATCGGAACTAATTTGGAACTTGAATCAAATAGGATTGTTGTAAATGATAGCGAGATTATCCTATATAGTAAATGACGAATTAATTATATGTCCACGCGAGTGGAGCGGTGGGCAAAAGCTAGTTTTCATTATAATTAAGTGATGAATTCAAATCAATTCTCCAATGTCGTCACACATCAGCGATTGTACGTTCTAGATTCAGCACTGAAGCGAGAGACTCTCGTCCCTGTGACTTCTAATTCGCGAACTGAATAAAGTTTCGCTGTCACAGAGCGATGCAACTCGATTATCTATGTAGCCCGTTCGCGCTCGCTTCAGCACAATGCGATTAGACCGGCCCCCGCGCGCCCGTCTTCGCTATTTCTCTGCGCATCTCTCGAAGACCTTGCTGCTCGATAACTTTGATTTGAACGTTTGTTCTATCTATTTATTACCTGCAGGTCGAACAGATATTTAGATTTCTTCAGATTAATCAAAAAATTAATATAGTTCGTTTAAATACATAGTTTTTAGATATTAAAGAAATATTTAATATCTACTAAGAATTCGTTAAGCGTTTGTCCCACATTATATTATTTTCCAAAAAAAATATAGGTTTATGATTTAATAAGTGTTAATATAAATAAGTGAATAAAATGAATTGTATAAATCAAATTGAATTCGTAGAAATTCCGTCACTTTTTAATTTAGAATCATGAAAGTTATTATTTTCATGTCTAGCTAGAAAATAAATATAGCTTGATTTGAGGGGTACATCGAAATGACCGAATAAGATCCTACCTCTTAATTAAATTACTTCTTTATTATTTCTAAAGTATTCTCTGTCACAATTTATGCACTTTTGCTTTCAATAAAACCAATAATTGAAACACAAATTCCAACCTGACGTTGATGTTGACAAAATGGACGATTTGTAAACTTTTACTGCTGTTTCTGGATCTTCAAGCCGATGACCACGTAATAAATCTTTAATTATATGAAATTTCAGGAAATCGTTACGGTTCAGGTCAGGACTACGGAATATGAGTTTAACAATTCAACATTTTTCTGGCTAAAAAGTCGTTTGTTTTAGGAGCGATGTGGGAGCTCGCATTATTATAATGTAAGATGGTACCATATTTAGGGTTATCTGTACAAAGTTTAGCTATCATTTCAGGCAAATAAATCGTAGTATACCGATTAACCATGACCATTCTGTGTCACCTGAGACGAGACGTTATAAACGGCTTTGCATTTCCCTCCAGTTAACGTTGCAATATAAAACAGCACCGATTAACAGGAACTGCCTTTTGCTCTTCAACAAATTATGGGATACTCAACGGGAAACTAGCTTTCTCACACCCAATTTATGGTGCAAAACAATAAAAATTGTAGTCATTTTAACACCCATAATTATTGACAAAAATTCACAATTTTTCAAGCTCAACATACTAAACAGACATGCTAGAAAAATATTAAAATTTGTCATTACAAAACTGATCGTTTGTTTTAAGGGTCAAATGTAACAAATCGAATATTTTTTTTATGCTTCTTTATGTTTCAAAATTTGAATAACTACTAATTCTATAATGAAACTTAAATTATTCAGGAAAATTCCTAAACTTGTGAACGACCATTTTGTAATAACAGTTTTTAAATTAAATGTATTGTAAAAAATGTATTTTGCAATTGCATTTTGATTCAACTTTACTAATGTCTCAGCATCTTTATCCCCTCAGCAAACTATCCCCAAAGAAAGAATCACGGATCCGGCCGAACAGTTACGACATCTGTCGACGCCCCGGGCGAACATCCGCCTAGAAATGTTGATCCACGAAGGTACATTCGGCTGCGTGTATAAGGGCGTGTTCCGAAGATCCGATAACTACGACGAAGTTATTGTGAAGACTGTGACAGGTTAGATAGCAAGTGACACACTATTAGCGATTTTATTATCATTAACTAAAGCAACATTGTATAGTAAGACTTGCATATTCTGTCGAGAAACAATAACGACTATTAATTAAATTCTATCTAAAGAAAAGTTTATTTTTAGTATAGCAAACTGTAAATTGCATAAAGAAAAAGTATAGCCAAATATCAGTACGTTAAACGGTTACGATATTTCAATAGCTTGTTTCAATTAACAAATGTATCTTTATCAGTTTCATTGTGTATCTAGAAAAATATTATGTATTTTCGTATTAGACATTTGTACTGCAAGGCGCGTTATTTTTACTGTATATAAATTTTGAAGTGAAACTTCTAATGCGACTTTCAACAAGGTTGCGCCACTTGTTGAAAATTCATAACACTTAGGGGGTATGAAAGCACTGTTGAATGATTGAATGAATAGAAAGAGACAGAGCGAGAGTGAATGCGTGGCACTCGATCGCATGCGCGTAGTATACCTGTTACAGGCCAGCGCGAGCGTTACCAATGAGTAGCGTCCAATATTCCAACAGATTTGGATATGTGTCCACTCGAAAATGATAATTAAAAGATGCGATCAATTGTGAATTGTAAGCAATGTTAATAAAGTTTGTCTTAAAGAAACAAAATGAGTTCACTAAAAATCAATTTCTACCCCTTCCTATTTTCATTTCCACATTACGAACTTTCACTTCTTCCGCGCGGAGGGACTCCACGCACTATTTTTTTTCTATAGGATGTACGATTTTCGAAACGTCATAAGTCAATATTTAAAGAATACTTCATTTGTACCTGTCAACATTGGTGAAAAAATATAATTTCATATGGCAAATGTTGAAGCACATGGCAAAGGTTATGATTTCCAAAAAATTGGAAATACATTTTTCGGAAATTATAATCTCAAACACAATTTTCATGTAAATATTTTAAATAAAAATAATAAAACGAATGACCACTCCTTAGAAGGAGATAATGGTGCACTGATTCATCGAAATGCCCTGGAAAAATGATTGTCTGCGCCGATAGACTTTTTTACGAATATGACGTGAGCAAAAAAAAGCAGTCGAGAGAAGAAATTGAGAGAAACACTGTCTTTCGAGATAAACTCCAAAGTGACTCATCTTTTTTTTAGAAGAATGAGCGAGATTATTTAGTTCCACCACCACTGCCAGGTACCACTCCCATCAAAAACTCATTTTTTTAATAGTTATTGAAAGCTTATATTAACGCATGCGTTCGTTGCGGCAGCAGGTATATAAAGTACACAATTGCAACGAGTAGACGAATAATACGCATCAGAAGTAACTAGTGGGATTAAACAATTGTATTAAGTTTAGACACAGACGAAACAGTCGTCAGCAGAAATCAAGAAGTGTATTTTCAGAAGCGGCTTCAGCAATGCAAGCAGCTTTATTGGTAGCGGAAGGCCTTCGGCTCTGCGGCTTGGTGCACGCTAACGTCCTGGCTCCGCTGGCCGCGTGTGCTGAAGAAGCAAGGCGCCCGCTGCTGGTTTATTGCTGCGCCTCTCATTCGTCTAATCTGAAAAAGTATTACCTTTTTTCTGCATTTACGTAGCTTTTATTTGTCTGGAACAAAAATTATCAAACTTTGTGATTGTTGTGTTTTTATCACGCCACACTTCAGTTTGGAAAGGTTAGACTTCATCTCCGCCGCGCTGGCGTAGTGCAGGGTTTGGAGCTGTTAACGATTCCTGTCGCTGGTGTAGTCACGACATCCGTAACCGATGGCGCAAGATGTCCTCCGAGGAATGCAGCAAGTGGATTACTTTGACTCAAATGACTCATTGATCAATTTGCACCTGATAGGGATGCGAACCCAGTACCTTTTAATGGGAAGGCCACGTATTTACTAACCATTCGAGCGTCTCGCTTGATAATAAATTGTAATATGCTTATACTTTTAATTTTGTTCTATACACATGCGAGTGGATAAAACGACTGTGTTAACCTTTGTGTCAAGTTTTATTCACCCTACTGCTGACACAATTTTTTTTTTATTTCAGATTGTGGAGATTTTAACCTTTAATGTATAAATTTCACATTGATCTCTATAACACATTGTTATATACAGTATGTATTTATGTATGCGTGTATATATATGTTCGTCTATACAATTTTGTTTGTTCTCGATTAGGTTTTTGACGTCATGCCGCCTTGGCACGCAGGCAGCTCCCGCTACGAGGGAGTTTGTGGATATGGGCGCTCAAATAGCATGCGGCTTAGCTTATCTGCACATCCAAAGGCTTGTACACGCCGATGTGGCTGCAAGGAATTGTGTGTAAGTACACGAAATTAAGCAACAGATGCCTATTACGAGAATGGCTATGTAAATAACGTCTTCATAACCCTGTAGCAGTTTTCTTTATAAAAATATATAAATTGTATTTTTCCCTTAATAATTTATCTGTGCTTATAATAAAACCTTCTCATGAATAAACTATTATACAGTATGTAAATGAAGAACACCACGCCACTTTTTCTCTTTTGTTAATTATTAATAACCCGTTCGATATGATTTTTGTTCACGTCTTTGGCACATGAACAAATCAACTTTCCTGCCGCTCTTACTACCACCATCTTTTTTATGATTCCCGATCCCCGTGACTTCAGTGCGAACACAACCAATTTTTCTCACATTGGTTGTGTAAGCGCATTTTGCTTACGAAAAATCTTGCGACCCAACTTGAACGATGAGTTTATTTAGTACTATGAGTATCTAGATATTTTCTTAGCGTACGCTCAATGTGGATAGGTTACCTATAATAAATAACATGAACCTTAATACGTAAGTTGCCTTTTCTTTGTTATTTAACGTCAAAGGGCGTTGAAACACATAAAACTAAATTACTCAATGTTGCCAAAACACGCGCAAAATCAGATGGAATTGATGACACAGGGTGCTTGAATTATTATACACAATTAATTATTTATGTTGCATTTTATAAGTCAAATTATATAGTAGTAATATTATATTCTTTTACAGAGCCTTGTGATACAGTGCTGTTTATTTACATACTCTATGCTTAATTGAATCAATTAATCTAAAAAGCTTGTGTTCTCTTATTTTTCACTTTCTTCATATATGACAAAACTGTATGTACTTTTGTCCGTATCATAAACCTATATCTGAAGAAAATACATATACTTATAATGTGTTAATTTGAATATGGGCAAAAACTTTGTCTGTTCGCACATGCGTAATATTTTACTACTTTATGAAATTTTTCTAGTTTCGTTTTATAGAACCAAATTTTAATATGGTGAGTCCATTATTATAATATGGTACCCAGGATGTGAGAATAATTACAATTGTATTTAGTTACAGTGAATTTCAATTGCACTTATTATAACGATTTGTTTAATTTCAATGAATTCATCTACAGTAACATATAGAACATTATTTGACACCGTATATTACCGTAAATTTTCCACAAAACGCTCATAATATAATTATGAAAACACGTAAATTTATTGTAAAAAAGTAAAGCATTAATCAGAACAGTTCGTATATAAACAGACAATTGTTATTTGTTATATAAAATTATATAAAAATTTCTGATGTATATATATTTATTATTTTCAATAAGTTTCGTTAGCGTGTGATACAACAAAAATATCGCTAAATCGGTAATGAACTAAATATTTTTTTATTCTCCTAGCTGTAATAAGACCGTTTTATTAGTTGGAAACGCGGTCAAAATGATCATTTTTGTTTAAAAGGGTCGATGAGAAATTGCGTGTCAAGATAGCAGATAATGCACTATCGCGTGATTTGTTCCCCGACGACTACCACTGTCTGGGTGACAACGAAAACAGGCCCGTGAAGTGGATGGCTCCGGAGTCTCTGCTGCAGAATCAATACACGACTTCATCAGACGTGGTCAGTTCATAAAATTGTTGCCAATGTTAATTAACCTAATACCCAGTGTCCCAAATTATTATTAAGTTCAAGTTAAATCAAAATCATGTATCATGTTTCTCAACACCTTGGATATCGTTCAACTTAACTGACACATTATCGAACATGACGATACGATTATCGTGATAAGTTTCAAAACTTAACAAAATTTCAAAAATTAATATTAGTATTAATTTTAAGTGATTCTAAATCTGAATTGAAAAATACAGACATGGGTTCTGGTACATGGTTATAATATTGACAATACAAAAATCATTCTGTTTATTTATTTACGCAACTAACAGACAGAGGTAATAATAAAGATGCATCTATCCAGTGGTCCATGGGAGTGACGCTGTGGGAGCTTGCCACGCTGGGCGCTGCACCTTTAGCCGAATTGGATGCAGCTGACGTGGGTGCATTTCTGGGTGGCGGGTATAGACCTTCGCAACCTCATAATTGTCCCGATGAACTGTAAGCAAAAAAATTGAAGTACTAATAAATATCTAAAAAAAAGAGTCATGTTACAATACATGTTGTTGAAACAAAATATTTTCTGTTTTAAGATAATTTTAATATTAACAGTCACTATACTTAAAATATAAATAGTCACAAAACAAAGAATTTATCTGTATTCAAAAAAATATTTGATACATTAACAGAGACAATGCTAAAAAAATCTTGGTATTGACATTAAAAATAACAAATAGTGTGATGGAACAATGTTTATATTATTGCATATTATTATGACAGTATTATACTGCCATATTATGCTTACATAGTTAATTGACAACATTACTGAAAAATCACTTGTATAAAAACCACAAACTTTAAATATGAATAACACTTTCATTATAGTTGAATTATTATACTTGTTGAAGTAATAATTGATTTATAATTTGATAGAGTATATGAACTGGCATTCTCATTTCGAAGGTATGGGCTAATGTCTTGGTGTTGGTCATCAGCTCCACCCACACGACCTACTGCTCCCCAACTGCTTGCAGCGCTCCATGATTTTAGACAAGCGCTCAGTACCTACATTTAGTGTCAGACTTTAGAGGAACTGAACTTCTCTATCAACATTAATTTATTAGTTGTCATAACCAACCAAAAGTTGTCGCCGTTTCTTTCTTTCATTCTTTTGTTACGAAAGGGGTTGTATATAACAGTATAATATACACAAATGTCAGATTTGACTTCATTATTCATAACCATCTTTATGCCATTATCGTCTTTCTGTACCAAAAAACATATTTCTTCTAAAAATTAACTCAGATTAATAACAATGAAATTGTGAAGCTTTTGATTTCGGTGCTGTATCAATAAAAATGGAAAGAAGAATTGAAGTGCCTAGTACAATAAATGCACTGTCTTTTGTCCAAGTACGTACAGAACTGAATGAAAAAATTTGGTTGCCTGTAAAGTCGGTATACGGGCGAAAGTTTTACGTGACAACGACTTTGAATGGTAAAATCATTTTAATGTGAATATTCATTCGTATAGTAGGAAGAAGGATGAAATAATAGTAACAATTTAAAACATTTATTTATACAAAATTATATTTAAAACATTAATTTATACAAAGAATCTCGCACTGAATTTCATATTAACAAAATTTTATTTTACCTTTACACATACATACGTATTTATATACAAATATACATACAATAACTTGCAATACATTTGCAAGCTATGCACTAATTCTCTAGTGCTGCGCGCGGCAGACCGATCATAGTTGAGTGGGAGAGAGACGCAAGGCATTCGGCGGAGCCTCTCTCTCGTTCGGTGACTCATCGTTACGTTACCGAGCGTTACACTTTTTCATAGTGACTCCCAGCCGCAACCTAATTTAAGACGTTGTCACGTCAAAACTAGGCGAGGTAACAATATTAAATACGAACGTAAAGTTTAAATGATAACCAGGTTTTTGATGTCGTCATTTGGATAAATTGGAAGATATTAATTTAGGTTGATTTGTTTGAGCATATTAGAATTATTATATAGTAGTCGCTAGCAAATGCTAGAACGCTGTATAGATATGTGTGTTTAATGATTAAAAGTGATATTGTACTTAGTAGTACGTAAGTTAAGTACTTAAATATGGAAATGAATTCATGGAATTCACAGGCTCATATAAATTCACACAAAACTCATGAAAATATTATGAGACATCTCCGTAAATTTTCCGTCAAAAATATATAAAATAACAGGATTGCCTCGGATTCATGAAAATGGTCACACTGGTGTTGTTAGTGAAATTTGTATATTAATATTAAAGGATAAAAAAGGCTGTATATATAATTATGGAACATGCGAAAGGAATTTAACCAAAGAGCAAAGTTAGGTAGTAAATTTAAGGTGAGGATGCTTAAAAATTATTTCTTCTTATATTGATGTTAACATATACTATAGTATAGAGTTCCTGTGGACATATGTCCGTCCAGGCATACAAAAGGATCAAACACCAAAAGCTGTAGTTAGTAAGCAGGCAGTGTCGATACGGCTTCGACAATACGAAAGGATTTTGATATTCGTGCAAGAATTTCTTTCACCTAATAGTCAAAATTAATGTAAAGTCGCGAAGCCGGAATCCACAACAGCCTGTAGAATGAAAATAAATGTCTATTATACCACAATTATTAATATTACAAACCCATTAATCAGACTTCGAATAAATATTAGATTACGATATTCTGTGGAAACATTGAAAAGTGATGAAATTGTGTGTAGTTTATAAGTGAATGGTAATGTAAAGTTTATATTGTGCATGTCATATTTGACATTAATTGTAATGTTCGAATTATATTCGACTTCCTTATTTCACGTGTGGGCCAAAAAATTGTTTTTATAGTCGTATTATAATCGAAACCCTTTATTAGCCACCTATGTAGCTTGTTCTGTGCGAACCCTAATTCTTCTTGGCCTATTTTCTATATTCCTTGACATACCTTTCTCTCCATAGAAGTCACGTATCGCTTCGAATTGCTTCAAACTGACCCTGGTCATTAACGTAAATTCGAATATCTGTAAATTACCAGTTAAATCCAAATAAATACCTCTTTCGTTTTTTTTTTATTATCAACGTATGTAAATTTCTAATCGATACATGTATTTAAAACACATTATATGGATTATACAGGGTGTTTATACTCTTAGATACGCAACGTCTCAACAGATGACGAATATTTATGATATGTTTGTTTCGCGCTTGTCGATGTTGTGTGGCTGTTAAATGTTTATCTCTACATTAAATATAAGATGATACATATGGGGTTGGTACTATCATGTATCTGCATTGTTCCTCATTGGATGTATGTATTCCTTTTTGAACGTCGTTTGCATCAGCTGTTTTTAAATCCCATATTATTAAATTAACATTATTAAGTATCAATTAATGTGCAATATGTTTATCTGATACACTAATATCGATTAAAAATAATATCGACGATTGTCTCTCTCAATTTGCTTTATCCATTTAGCTATTCATTGTTTTTTCAATTTAAGCGTTTACCATTAGAGAAAAAGTAACTTCAATGTCTATTCTATGTAATACTATTAATATATTATTGCGCTCGCTTTCATGAAAAATATATATTTATTTACCGTTTCAACTTTCTTGAGCAAGGAATATGCTAACAATTTTTTACAGATTGCTATTAACTAATCGACAACAAGTATTAACACATCTTTAGAACCATCTTATTTTCTATAAGTTGTAGATTTTATGAAGTTAGCAATGATGAAGGTAATATTACGATTGCTAACTTTGTACCGTTCATGATCGCGAGTGTTAGATTTAATAATTGTTCTTGTCTGTAATTGTAGTACCAGTTCTAAGATTTTTGCACCGTCTTGTCTGTTTTCGATTGAAAAGAAAAATTAAATCTTTTTAATTCTTAACATCTCAAATTATTGTATGAAAAAGAAAACTGCATCACGATCGTGTGCGCCACCCTAAATGAAGACGTTAAATTATAATCCGGCCATGACAAAGAGCTGATCTCGAAACGTGTTTGTGACCATTCGCGTGATGTCTTTAAAATTCGTGTTACAACTCGTTTACGATTTCAAATCAAGTTACAATTAATCAACTTTAAAGGTCTTGCACATGGTCGATATAATAACAGAGGTGGTTACTTTTACTAATAATATTAAAGACACTAAAAATTTGTATCTCTAAAAATATTTTTTCTACTTAATACATGTGTGCCCGGCGAATTCTTCTGTGTCGTTGTGAACACATCGAGTGCCAGATAATTGTGATGGTGTTTTTTTTTTTGTTGATGTTAAACGTAGGTGACTGTTTATATAGTTCTAAGTACGTGTATTGTAATCAGTAACAGCTTCGATTATACGAACGAAATAAAAGTGTTATTTTATTGTAAAAACAAACCAGTTTTTATTTATCTCTACAGCTTATTTTAGCCATTATTTCGTAATTCGTTATTTATTTTAGTTCTGATCCTAAAATGATCTCAGGTAATGTTGCTGCGAATTATAATTTTTATACTAATAGGTGCTTGTAAATAATAGTACACGAAAGGAAAAATATCACAATTTAGCTTTTTCTGGAAGACTCTAAACAGCCTGCGGGGTGTGACAACAAAGTGGCAATATTCACTCTCCACGGGGTTCCTAAATAGGGGAGAAACGAGGGATGAAAATATTTATGACGGCTTTAAGGGCGAAAGAGACAGCGACGAATTATTAATTACAGAGAAATTGAAGGAAGTGTAGGTCGATTCGTGTTTTAGACAATTTCCCTTTGATATTGCGATTGCTTTCATCTCGAAAACGAGGAACGACTTTTCGTTGATCAATTTTATTTCGACCATAATGCACGTAGAGCAGAACATATTATTGTTAGATAAATCGATTTTTAAGTGAAAAAATAAAAAGTAATTTTTTAAATCGATTTTATAGAAAAAATGAATATCATTATAAAAGAAACTATTAAAAAAACATTTCTCAACGATATCTTGCGGAGAAATAAATTGATTTCGATCGAGTTTACAGCATTCAATGCGGTTTTATAAGGAACAAAGCTGTTCGTAATCAAACCGTACCTACTTGTGACCAACTTTGCAAAATTTGTAACTAAATAAATAACTAGAACTTGAGTGGCATTATCACTTTTGTTGTGTTAATTTTTCTGGCGTTGACTAAAATATAATACTACCCACAAAGTCCCAAATTGTATGAAACACTTCCTCCCAATGAACCCACTAAGTCTAATACCACGAATTACGTAAACATGAAAATGTGCAATTTAAATATTAGCTGGTATATAGCTACAAATTAAATTGAAATTTACGAGGACTATGTGTGGTTTTCTGCAACTTCTCATTATTTTCAAATATCTTTCAAATATAATGCGCCTACGAGCTACCACTTGTAATTTCTAGAGGAAATACATATATTCCTATAATATGTATTCTCATTTCAGTTTTTCCTTTTGTTTATAGTGAATGACGACGCTGTTTGGCTTCGCTCGGTTATAATTTAATTTTTACTGACTACGGTGAAGCCTCAAAGGAGGATAATGTTTTGACATGCATGTATGTATTCACGTATGCCCGTTTCCATGTTCCCTCGTAGCCATTTCGGTAAGCTATGACGTTGCTAGATTTGTCTCGATGGCGCAAGAGTTAAAGGATATTTTAAAATTACCCAAAACCAAAATAACGGAATTTTGGCACTAAATCAGGCACGTCTTGATAGATTTCTTTCAAGACTCACTAATTCCAACTACGTCAAACATATCGAATGGAATATCATAATGGAAGGTTTTGATAGAAGATCACAAAAATTTACGCGACTTGCTTGTTTCAATGTGATTAAAAATGTAATAAAATTAAGTAAATACACATTTTAACTATTTTGACGATTCACATTATTTCCCAACGTCTCTGAGACCTGTTTTTTTAGAGAAAGATAATGACCTGAAACAAAATGTCTTTTGACCCGAATGCGCTTGCTCTTGCGCATTAGGGTCGAGACAGTTACGTTACAATTAAGACACGTATGTTTGTGTGTGGTATTCTTTATACTCTCGAAACACTGCAGTTGGATGTATTTAGTTTTAGTTTTCATGAAACCAAAATGATAATCGTAAAACGTAAGTGGAAGTAGAGACGAAAGTAATCCCATATCATTCTTAGATATTATTAACTAACTAATGAACTCTGATTAATAATAATGCGATCTGAATGTTTGATTAATAACAATGTGTTTTTATAACAATTATCACGACTATAACACCAAAACACTACATTGATACCGCTAACGATAAGAAAATCCTAGTATATTTTTAAAACAGAACTAAAATGTACTTAATAAGGAAATATCATTAATAAAAATATAACAAACCGAAAGTGACCTAAAAAGATAAAAATAAGGTGTTTCCACCTTTTTAGTTCACTTTTACGTAATCGAGTTTTTGTTTTTTATTTATTAAATTTTTATTATTACACTTAAATAAACTAATTGAGGAAGACCAATAATAATATCTTGCCCCACTTGGCGTCTGCTTAGCACGTAAGACACGTAATATAATACATTATTATATTCTCGCAAAATTTCTTGTATGCTGTTCAATATAATTATTTCCAATACGATTCTTTTTTTTATAATATGTCTAACGGCTTATTCCACGAGCAAACGTTACATATTATCGCGATATAAAGGCGTTTCTGGGCATAAGTATGACGAGCATACATAAGATATTATTCGAAAATTTGGCTGTAAAAAAAATGTTTGCGTTGGATTCCGCACAACTTGAGTATTGATCAAAAACAGACCCGTGTCGATTGTTGCAGAAAATGATAAAAAAATATAATCGTGGTGCGTCAAAAGCGGTTTATAGTATCTATACAGGCGGTGAATCTTAGATCTATGCGTATGACCCCGAAACAAACAACAGTCAACGTTTTGGGTGTTCCAAAATGAACCGAACCCAACAAAAGTGATTCGTGCTAGAAGCACTTTGATACAAATGGTTGCCTGTCTTTTGGTATAAATAGACATGTGGTTACAGTACCACTGGAGAATTGTAAAACGATTAATTCGGAGAGGTACATGACCATTTGTTTGCTAGAAGTCTTTGAACAAATAAGAAAGAACCACTGACAACGCAGAACTATTCTTCATCATGACAATGCTAGCTGTCACGCGTCGGCCGAAACAACTCGGTTTTTGGAAAGAAAAAAGATCGAATTGACGACACATCCGCCGTACAGCCCCGATTTGGCACCCAAAAATACCCATTTATTCCCAGTCTTGAAGAATAAATTATGTGGTCAAGGTTTTTCGAACTGCGAAGAGGCCGTTGGTGCTTTTAAAATGCAAGTTTTGGAGATATCTCAATCAGAATGGAAAAAGTGCTATAAAAATTGGTTTTAGCGTATTCAAAAGGGCATTGATTATCATGGTGAATATGTTGGAAAGCAATAAAACCATGTTAAATGATAGGTATTTGTTTCTTTTTGATATTCCGGATTCATAAATAGTAGGCCCTATTAGGCATATGCCGCAACAAAATGAATAAAAAATGAAAATGAGGAAATAAAATTGAAAAAAGGAACATTCAAGAAAACACGAAATAGATATCTGTAATATCAGTAAGTTGATACTAATTGGACTGAATTGACTCAAATCGATATTTAAAAATATAAAAGAAGGTTTGATTAATCAATTAAAATTTAAGAACTGCTGTAACATTCGACGAATCCATAATAAAAATATTTATGGTCATGCATAAAATAATTGAACACATACAAAATTATCAAAAGCGACTGAAACTATCAGAAGCAAATATGTTAACTTTGCTCCATAAATTTAGTATGGCCCGTTGCCCGTTGAACTTTCGTCATTGAATCAAACTAAATACACAATAGTAGAAATAAATGAATATAGAATTAACAGTAAAATTTTCACATACTTTATTTTTATTCGACAACGATCGAAAAAGTCAAGAAAACTTAATGTGTCTTAAATACTTTCTTACCTTGGTCAGGCTAACCTACTAAACACATGTGAACAATTATGAAGTTAATGTAATGGATTTAAAAATTCAATAATTGCTATTAATAACAACATTATTTAAACTCGTTTACGGATAACTCTCTTGAAACATGTACATTAGGAAATGTTTTTTCTGTGTGGATGATGGGTTCCAGTACAATATTATGTTACTTTTAGCTCAAATTTAATACTTTGATATGCACATTTAGGATAAACTATAACAGCAATTTTCTATTTACACGTGAGTTTACGTTAGAGGATTGTCACAATTTTTTTTTACTTGAATAATAGCTGTCAACCATGCCCGTAACATATACATATAATTATTATTACCAACCTTTACCCGCGGCACATAAGAAATTTCATTTTTATCGTAATATTTAATATATTGTTATTACCATGAAACATATTTACCACACCACTTTATGTGATTCATAGCTGATGTATGTAAATATTAAGAAATTTTAAATACTTTATAAAATAATCATGGATTTATTAAAAGTGTCGTTGCATTTTATTGCATTTTATATGTATGAATAACTTTTATATACATATTTGCAGTTATTTTTATAAATGTTATGTATATCAATTGTCTTGAAAGCAATAGTTATGTCTACGCAAAATAAAACTGCTCAACAACTATTTTTATTAAATAAATTAAATTGTAAAAGATATAAATTAAATCATCACTATGACTTTTTTTTTTAAATATGAGGGCTTCACCGAAATTATGGGGAATCGAGTATTTTAAACTAAATTCAAATAAAGCTTTTTTTAGTAAATACTGGCTATTTAGAATAGTGACGATGTTGACACAATTAATAAGAAAATATTGAAAAAAAAAAATAATTAAGTTTACAGTTGGCAAATCGATAGCAAAATGGAGTTAACTCGTGAAAATTTCCCTGCCATAATTTATCACAACTTTCGTCGGGATTGTATCCTGATGAGTGTCTCGTTGAGCTTGTTTCTATTTATGATGTTGAAGCTTCTAATCAAACTAGAATATATTGTTGGTATGCAGAGTTCCCGTGAGATCGCGTCTCTTGCAGCACCGTACCTTCTACAGGTTGACCAAAAACAGCTGTAACGCCGGATGACGTCGCTGCTATACAGCGGCGTATGCGACATACCAACAGGTTCGGGCAACAATGAGTATTGGAATGGCTGCAGTCAATACTAGTTTCCTCAACAAATTGGGTGACAGAAATCTAGTATCCCAAAACGCTGGATACCCATTCCTAAAAAGCAACTTAAGGTAGTCGTGTTAATTGGTGCCAGTATACTCTTCATTGTTCATCGGAAGAAAATGCAGAGCCGTTTCTAGCATCGTATCAGGTTACGAATTACGGATTTGTTCATATGAGCCTAAAAGGAAACACCAATCGGCGATTTGGGTTTTCGAAGAGCTAAAGCCAACAAAAGTTGTGCGTTCCCGCAGTGTGTCTAAAAACAATAGTCGCTTCTTTTGTGTTAGAAAAGGACACATTACCACAATTCTATTACAGAAACACAGAACAGCCCGATAACCCTAAACGTCGTATCATTTTACATAATTATCGCTCATATAAAAAGCGACTTTTCGAGGCGGGAACTTGTTGAATTATCGGTCCATCCTCCGTATAGTCGTTGAAGACGCGAAAACAACCATAAAAGTTTATAAACCGGCCATTTTATCAACATTAACTTCAGACTGAAATTTCAGATTCAGTGATAGGTTTTAGCAAATACAAAAGTGCATATTTATGCACTTTTGTATTAATGACAATTTTGTCATTAAAATTTATTATTGTAGATACAATTTATATAGTTTTGCGTTCGATATCAATAGTCTCAATTTTGAGTACTTTGTAAAACAATAAAGAAATATGTAATGTCCTGCATTTTGTTCTTTATATTCCCTACCATTTCCGTGTGCCCCTCGTATGTAATGCATATTGGAACATGCTCAGCTTTGTTTCGAGAAACCAAAAAAATCTTTTACATAATTTATTGCAAGCTTTTTGCTTGTAAGATCCTATAAGCTTTTATAAGTAGACAAAAACTAATTTTAAATTGAAATCACATTGTATTTCAATTTCAGAAGATAACAGAAATTAATTCATCTCGCGGAGAACAATAAATCACAAGAATTACTAGATAACACAAAATTAATTATAATGGAGATAAGAAATTGATTAACAATTTATGGACCTGAACACCATAGAATATTTAATCAAAATATCAATGTTCAGTCGATATAAATTTTTTGTCGCTTCTTATTGGGAGTTGGCGATGCATGAATATAAAAATTCGTTATTCACCAATTAAGAGTTACTCGTATGTAAGTTCTCTTGTGAAATTTAAGACAGTATAATTTATTCACATCATTTCAGACTTACCAAAGTTTTGAAGCTATTTAGCTTCAGAACTTTAGTAAGTCTTAATTTTAGAAGTAAGTAGTAATATCATTAATAAAATCTCACCTAATTACCTATCACCTAAATACTATTAATGTTATTAGGTGAGATTTTATTAATGATGTCGAAGTATTTGTTGTATAAAACATGACTATTTGAAGAAATGTTGTAACTTCTGATTTTAACAGTTTTTAATTTTATGTTAATTCGTTTAAAAATAAAGTGTAACATCTATAACATTTAGGTACGGATTTAAGTGGAAAAGAGTAACAAACATGCATAAAATGCTTAAGAATTAAGCTACAAAATTACAACTATTTCATTTTAGTATAGTTGACAAAAATTAGTCATTTAATTTGTAACTCAATAATTAATAAAATTAGAAATAACCGATTTAGTATCACACAATTGTTTATTTATATTTTGTTTCGTAGAAAAATAAGAGGATGCTCGGTATAAATGAAAGTAGGTTCTTGCTTGATTCAAGAATATTTATTTTAAGAAACTGGGATGTTTTTTAATTATGTGTATTTTGTATAAGTTTAATTACAAACAAAATTTATTAAGTTTCAGAGCCTACTATTTTTTAAAGGTTTACATAAACTTAGTCTATTTCTAAAATAAAGTTGTTACGTGAATCCAATTTTCCTTGGCACTGTACAATTACTTTGTTTCCCTTTGAAGTAAGATTAATCGTTGTAGTCTTTTTATTTGTTTTCACGTAAAGTTACAGACTAGTATAAGTCAGTAGAAATTAAACGTTAGCACCCGAACAAAACATGAGTTTGCTAAAACTGAAGAACTTTAATTGTCTACGACGTGGACGGTCGTAACTGTAAGATTTATTAAGCAGAAATAAACCTTCCTGCTAGTAATTATAAGGTCTACAATTAACATCCTAAATTTACGAAATACGCTTACCTATTACATACACCGTGAGCCCCATTATGGACACGTGTTGCAACAAAGGTGAGAGCCGGAATGTGCAGATTGTTCGCGAGATAAGTTCCGAGATTACGCCGCTAGATGGCTCTCGAGGCACTCCGCGGTCACTAGTAATGAACCGCGATAAATCCTAGACTCGCACCATCGCCCGTCGGCCAACCTGACTTATGGCCCGCAATCACACTCCTGAGCCGAGAAAAATGTTGCGTTCATTTGCGGATACCCGATACGTGAATATCCTGATATTAATACATCGAAATGTAATAAAACTTATAATTAATTACTGTAATGCGTTTTAATTGGATTACAAATACAACTGTTCAAGTCACATTAAAAAATAAATCCTTTAATTATTATTGTATATGTATGCACACGAACTCTGCTTTAACACTCTAATTATGTATTTATAACGGATCAAAATAGAGATAACAAAGTCTAATGCTGCTTAGAATAACATTTGCCATACCGTTTCGTAAGCGTATTTATTATAACAATATATTATGTAATCGACATTTTACGCCATATCAAATAAATAAATAAAAATTTTATAAGTGAAAAAGATAGCAGAATAACAAAAACATCCTGGAGTTATTTGGTGTGAGAATTTACACTACTTCATCTATTTCCATTGATTTCGCGGAGTGACTGACGGATTGTTGCAAACCTAAGCATCGATCGGTAAAACAAAAATTGGAATCGATTACTTACACTTCAATTTGTTTACTTAACTACATAATCCGGTATGCATCTTAACTGAACAATTAATGCCGAAATCTTAATACGTAATGTCTTGTCTTGTCAAATGTCAAATGTCCAATGTTTTGACAAAAATAACTCAGTTTCGTACAGTCCGGTCAAATGTTTTGACGAAAATAACTCAGCTTTGATCCGTCCGTACAATTCAATTTGTACGAGTACATGATCGTGTATGTACGGCCGGGATGCGCCGGCCTCTGTGGTCGTAGAATAATAAATGGTTCACTTGAATTATCCTCATTCTCCGACGCGTCGCGTTTTCCAAACAGATCGTCTTATACATGCGATATTAGTGGAGCGGTATTCGCGGACGGACGTGCCGAGATCGCCTAACGAATGCGTCGCACTAAAATGTCTGTCGAATAAGCAACTTCTTGTATGCAAATAGTTTTAATTATTGTAATTTAGTTGAGTTGATTCGGGTTATTGAATAGTATAAGTTATATTATTAACAAGTTACTGATTTACATTTTAAGCCATAATTATAATTAGCAGTGTCTGAACGCTATAATTTTGACAGTTTTTTACCCATATAATTAGATGTAGAATGTTTTATATGCTAAAATATCAAATGTGTCTAGAATTTAAATGTGCTATATTTGTAGTACATAGAGCAATAGAGCATCGAGATGAGTCTGAGAATTCTTTCAGGTCATGCAGAAAAAAAAAACCGAAATATAGACTAATGCAAATATTTTTCATATAATACATCTATACGCGCATTGGACTGTGGTAAAACCAAGATGTCTCATAATTTAGGAGACGCTTGCTTTTGGCCTACGCCGTCTGCGCCTAGCCCTGCGCGTAGGTAAAGAGGATAACGCGTTGGCATGGCAATACCAATTGTTTCATACTTCGAAGACGCTTAGTTTTGACCTACGTATGCGTGTGATCGTATATTTCCTCCTGTGATGAAGCTTTTTATAACAATAAATAGTCATTCCTTTACACAATGTATAAAATATTATATATTGTAACTATAAAACTATATATATAATGAATAAATCTATATACATACTATATAAAATAATACGGTGCATTTATTTATTTATTCAAATAACACACTGTCACTAACAACCTTTATCACGCTTAATAGAATACATATAGATGTAAATTACCATAAATAAACAAATAAAATGTATATTTCCTTGAAAAATTTGTTATAACAGGTGTAAATATGTCTCAGAAAGGTAATTTTCGCATAATGTGTATGGCAAAAGGGAACAAGAAAATATTGCTTAAAACATGAAAATTTGGAACAAAGACATTGAAATTGACCATGACTGGACCAGCAAATAATTGCATTTAGTGTCTTAATGCATTCTGCTCAGTCTCTCTATGCAATTTAATGCGACAATCTAGTTATTCGTTAAATAGAGCGCCGAGCGCTAAAGACTACACTAGGAAACGAATTAGAGAACCTTATAACTATAATTCGGAACTAGCTCACCAATTTAACTTTTTTTTATTAAACGGATATTTAACCATCTTATATACATTTGTAAGCTTCACGGAATATTATTTTATTTATTATTATTATTATTACTCCGATTATTTTGTTTACGAATCTATCGTTTATTGAAACATCATTTACTTTCTAACTACATCTTTCTAACGATAACTTTCTAATTCTTTCACGAGTACAATTCTTTGGTGACACATTAAGGCACTGCAATCTTACAGGATCCAAGTGTAAGAGCTGGCTTACAAAATCGGGACACATTGCTTTTATAATAAGCCTTAAAATTGATGTGGGGTTTCCGGTGTCGTAACTGTAATATTGTGGAGTGAGTGCAATCTAATAAAAGTTTTTCTATTCATGTTGTCGAATCATAATAGTCGTAACCATAAAACAATTCACAAAAATAAATACATAATAAAAGCTACAGTAAATAAATATTTTAATAAATACAAGACTTGATGAACTGATGGGAGTTTTTAAAATATCTAATTTAAAGTACATTTGTTATATGACTTTCATATCACCCTTTTTTTCCTCTGTATACAATGTACTGAATTAAATGTTTTGTTACAGAGCGACTATATAAACCACTTTCCAAATAACAATGTTTAAAAAGGTCTGAAATTTGCATAATATTGCTATAAATAATAAAAGTCCAGATTTTATAGCGATTGCACACTTCACAAATCTTATAGCATTTTTATCGTAAACTGCAGCCGCCTTCTAACGTTCGTACGTTCAACGACAGGGCATTTACGAAATAACAATGCAAGCAATCAATGTTGAAATAATGGTCTACACCGATTTTCCCCCTTTAAAGCCCTTTTGTTTTGTCACCCACTTCCGTCTGTTTTGTAACTTTTTTCTCTTTGTTTTGTAACTTTCCTCTGTACTAACGTACGAAAGAATTTGGATTTTGATTTTCTATTTAATAAATATTCAATATTTCATTGTAAAATATAAATTATTTGTTTGTAGATAAACTAGGCTTCTCTTTTTAGTAGTTCATATAGAATTGTATTTTTTAAATTAAAGTCTGTTCATACAGATGTCGAGATGAAGAGTAAACTGGGAAATAAATGGCCGTCAAGCGTCAAACGGACGTGTCACGCCATCCAATTAAACCTCTTTAGATATCAACACTATATTTCATGATATAGTGAGCTATATATGATACCTAGCTTCATAAGTATCAATATAGTGTCACTAAGTGTCTAGCTTATATCACGTGTCATCACTTTGTCGTTTATAATGCATTAGTAATAATAAATAACCGGCGTAAAACGATTTATTAGTATTTCATGTAAAAATGCGTAAGAGCATTAAATTCAACTTCTTAATGCGTCCATCTTTATAAAATACCGACATATTCGTACGTATTGGACTGACATCATATAAAATACAATAAAACTTTCTTATAAATACTGACGGATCGACATTAGCATTATGATATTCTTGCTAATCGGTAAGAAATGCATTTCCTTAAATGAAGTAATCACATATAACGTACAGATATATAATCCGATCACAGACATTTTTAATGACGATTGTCGTCTCGTTACCGTTTTTACGTGATCATCGAAATAGTGATGTTCGTGACTCATCTTCTCGGAACTTGTAGAAGGCGTTCGATTATTATATTGACCAACAGGTATTATGGCTTAAATTAAAACATTATCTATGGTGTAAGCGACGATATAAATGAATTAATAAAACTGTGTAATAAAAAACAAGAGTAGAGTTAAGTCGAAAAGATTTATCTATGGCAAATATGAGAGAAACGATATCGTAATACATAAGTCTTGTATCAAAAACAGATCTAAAATAGTCTCTTTCTGGTTAGCGGGCATCCCTTAACTACGTGAGGCGATTTTGTCCATTTTTTAACTCCCTTCTCTAATCTCTCATGAGATTTATTAGAGAGTATTTTCTGAGGAGCTGTTCGATCTCACGTTGAACGTGTAACGCCAGTTCTTTTTTTCTCAGGAACCTCTGCTTCGCTGTGTTCCGTGACTAGTCACTTCTTCCTGGCAGCACTCCTTCGTCTTATAGACCTATCTTTTCACGTAGGCATTTATAAATAATCACTATAACTCATTTTGAATAAGCGACAGCTTTGCCTGAGCCGTAGAGTTTAGAAACATTTACGGGTGCAAACACCAGGTCGGGGCCAATACGCGCGTCGCTGCCACCCGGCTCGTACGCCGCAGCGTCCGTCGAGTCCGCGGTTGGCTGGCTGTTGGCGGCTAAACAATCGAGGTGTCGGTGTGCTACATAGTGGCTTTCATATGATTACGATAAATATTATTATTGTAATATCTAGCCATATTTTTGTGGAGAATTTCTAGCAATTTTACGCTATGCTCGAAAAAAATTACACGACATTTGTCGAGACTACCTCATGTGAAATTTAGTGAAAATCCTCCCCCCTTCCCCTTCAAACGCCTTATTTCTCTTGTAGTTTGAAACCGATAGTAGATAAATAAATAAGCCCGTTCTAAATTTAAAGTACAGTGGGGAATAATGTATTTTGAAGATAAATACTTTCTTTCGTTCTATCACGAAGAGATTGTATGGGAAATTTTCTTGTGTACCTGTATTTTTTTACGTTTTGCAGTAGAGTTTTACAGTGGTTTAAATAAATACTATTTTTGTAGTGTTAATTTTGCTTTAGAAAATATATATTTTACTGGGGAAATCAATATCACTATCTGATCCACAGAATATGCTTTAGTACTAGCGGGGGTGTAATGTATTTATTTGATATTAATGCGATTATTTATATACACGTAATTACAATAAATAAATATATTAAAATGAAAATGCTTATGGCATTGTTCAAACAACAAATCTAATCTTGATAATCCATTTTAAACCGTTTCTTTCAGGAAACTTCAAATTCAAATTCATTGCGCTTTAAGATTAATCCACAATTAGATAAGTCATAAAGTTAAATCCTTGCAGACGATGATCATGAATATTTCAAAGCTGTGTACAGACAGATCTGGCTCTGTTCATGAATAAACTGGGCATTAGCAGCATCCGGCGCTCTGCCATCAGATTTATCGCGTCTTCTTTGCTGCTAGATCGTCCTGTGAAACCGCTCTCAGCCGGATAGGGGTGGAATCCTCTTGAGCTGGAAGCTTAAGTTTAGTATCACGTTGAAAATATGTACTAAAATGTTTGACGCTAGGAAAGTGCTTTTGAGGTTCTATGTTCGTGATGTGTATGCGGAACCGTAGTTTAATACGCCTGTTTGTTGAGATTATCCGAATAGAATAAACGCTCAGTTCAGTTTATACTTTCTAACTGGTTTATTTTAATGTAAATATTGATAGTACATATGAATGTTTTAAGTTTAAGTGTACCACTTTACTTTTTACTAGCTATCCGTGCGTGGCTTCACCTGCGTGGACGTGTTTCATTATCTTTTATATCGAATGATCTTGGTGTCAATCCTAATCCCGTATCAGCTTTCGATTATGGTCCTAGTACTGAGTTTTCGTTTTCGATACAGCTGGAGTTTCAGTTCCGATTTGTTAGAAGCGGGAGCAAATGCTAGTCTTAAATGAAAATATAAATTATGTTACACAAGGATAGTGTAGCTTTCTATTAATGAAAGAAATTTTAGAATCAGTGTAGTATTTCAGTTCTATAATACAAAACACGGACAAGGTCGGGTACAAATGGTGAAATAGGTTCCACAAAAACCTTCTCCATGAAAAGAGACGTATATATATATATATATATATATATTTATATATACATATAGTCAGAAAGGTTTTCTAAATAGCCTACGAGTAAGTTTTCCGTTTAAATCGTTAATTCGCCAAGGTTCTAAGAACATAAGTGAACAAGGTGGCACCCACACCAAGCAATATTTGCACGGACCATTTCGAATTCATTTCGACTGCGTGATATGTGTCATTAATATTGTTTACGTGATTTGATGTCAATTTCTTTCAGGAAATATCGATTCGTAACT
>BGZK01001177.1:0-195201 GCA_005406025.1 Eumeta japonica
ATGTAGTTCTTTATGTTTTTTAATTAGTAATCGAAAAACACAATAGGCTTTGTAGCCCCGCAAATTCGAAATAAAAGTCTATGTGCATATAAGGTCCGAACTGCAAAATTTGTGCCTTGTAATTTAAACGAAACAATAATGATCTTGCAACTGAATTCATTTTAAAAATAAAAAAAAAACATGTGTGGCACTCGGGGACTGCCGCGGTAAAGGTATTGCATAGTATTTTTTATCAACTTATGCAATTATAATTATTTATTTATTTTATTTATGCAGTATTTTTTTTTGAGGAGGTGCCCTAACGCCCAAAACTCTAAGCAGGCATGAGCCACCAGATTGCGGGGCGAAGAGGGGGATTACGCATGCGCAGTAACGCCGATACAACCAATGCCACCTAGAGGCGAGTTGCTGAACTAAAGTGACAAGCGTGATATTTCACAAAAGTCATTAAAAGTTCTGCTATTCATCGATAGATGACAAAAAAAAAAGTATCACCGCTGTGCCGGTCGGAGTGGGGGGTGTTAGGTTATTTTCGTTACGGAATTTCTGGATTCGGTCTCCACGCTCAAGGCCCGCGATAGAAGCTATGCAATAGCTTAAAATTTTTATGTATACAAAAAGGTTTTCATACGTACTGTTAACATTAACCATACCAGCCACGCAAGCTCCTAAGATTTGATTCACGCAAGCTCCTAAGATTTGATTCGAAAATCACCTAGTGTGCTTATATAAGTGTACACTTTAAAAACCAAAACCATTGAAATCGCACAGGGTCTCAGTAGACTGATATAGGAGGTTTGATGTATTACTGGTATCCTAACACGCGATCCACGTGTAACACGCGCGCCCTTCACTTTGAGATCCCAAAACTGAAAACGAATCGGTGATCGTTACGTTGAGATATCGACGTCTGCCCTCGACATAACCTCATTCAAAATATGAAAAGGGCTCAATGTAGTCACAGAGACAGGGCGTCCGACGGCACCTCGCAGTGAAACACCGTAACAGTAATACAGAAAAATCATTTAATATATAAAACAAAATATCATATTCATAACTGATGCTGTAAATACAAATCAATGTGGCCATTTATAAATGAAAGTTTAATACTCAAAAATAGGAAATATTTAAGGTTTTCTGTTTCAAAAAACGTTATTCCTCTATTGCGAATTCTTCTTTCTAAGCATTGAATCGCCTTTTTTATTATTTTAATTTCAATCTAGTCATAATTGCATTTGACCTATAAACACTATTTCTCGTCAAATATAAATGTTTCGAAGACCCGTGTCGAAGACTAAACAAATCCTAAATCGCAGATTTTTAACTTCGCCGAGGGTGCCCCGCCCCCTCGGTACTAGTTCACGGTACTAATTCAACATGGCGGCAGTTACCTACAGTACGACATACGAAATTCCGCCGCTGTGAAATTAGGTATGAAAGCGTCGCAATGACCTAAAATAGGAACGCGTGGGGATAATAAGGAAGGGTCGGGGAGTACTAAACTTGCGCATTACATCATTCACAGATAATTCAAAGCGGCAAAGTTTCGTGCGTTGTACGTACGTAGAAATGGCCGACTGCAGTGGACGTAACGCACGCTACCCGGTCTCCCCCGGCGCCGTACAGCACGCCAGCGCCGCCTGTCACTCACTTTTTTCTGATTACTAAAGGTAACGATTTTAGCAGACATATGTTCGCATGTTCATCTGTTCCCATGCAACTCCTAAACTATTGTCACATTTGAACAAATCAAGAATCGTTAGCTGCGTCCTAGTTCCGCGTGTTTTTGTGATATCCTTATATTCAACATTGCGTATATCTTTAAGCAACAAAAAAAAATGGGAAAATCATAAGTGCACGCCCCATTAAGCTCATTTCATTTATGATAATAAAAAAAATTATAAGAACCAAAAAATTGTAAAGTATTGTTTACTATATAATATTATTGGAAGTATTATATACAACCGAATCTCTTCAAAACAAAGAGATAGATTTACTTCTAGAGGTCGCTATTATAAATTACAATACCCCATGTTTAGAACAAATCATTTCTAAAATTATAATTTTATTACTTACTAGCTTCTGCCCGCGGCTTCGCTCACGTGGACTTTGAACACATTCCTTTATCTTATGTATCGACCGTTTACGATCTCAATTTTAATCCTGATTTCGATACCGAGTTGTTTCACTTTTGACTTTTTATCGTAGTCTCGCTTTTGATTCAGAACGCAATCGATGGATCATAAAAAAGAAGAAATTTAAAAGTATCTGTTTTAAATATCTAATTGTTAGTTCCATTCAATCCTTCATTAGATTGATCTGCCATATCATTTGTATCATATCGAAGATCACTTTTTCAAATACAAAAATTCTTGGGTATTCTTTTCTTATTTGAAAAGCGTCAGACATTGCGAAAGGCGAATTTCTTTCAAGGAAATATTATAACCAGTCAATGTTCTCATGTCTGATATAAGTATTTATCGTGGGATCCTCCTAAGTGACGGGTAAGATGCGATGTTTTGTTCAGAGAAGTGATTTGTGAAATCTGGTATACCGGTTATCATCGGTGGCACGTGTCTATGGTGGTTCTAGGAACCTTTTTTTTTCATCCCCGCAAGTCTGTATGTCTCATTGAAAATAAATTAAATATTCTGTATTATATCTTTATGCTTTTATTTACTTATGTTGACAAACTCACTAATAAAAAATACAGCTATACATAAGTTATAAAAAACACATACACACATGCCAAAAAAACAGATAGACAGAAAATAGCCTATTCACATTATAGCCACAATAGCCAGAGAGACAGTAGACAGTACACAATTACATTTTCTTACTGTCGGTACACAAATTTTCATCAAGATCAGTGAAACCTTTTTTTAGTTATAGAAAAACGTACAGACAAACCAATAGACAAACAGAAAAACCGGAAAACAATAGCCTACCATTTACGAAATCAAATGTTCTTACTGTATGCCAATTTTAATCATAATCGGTCAAACCGTTCTTACGATATAAATCACACACAGACAGACAGATACACAGTAAAACAACAGACAGTGGCCTATCATGTGTGCAACTACATTTTATTATTGTATACCAATTTTCATTTCGATCGTCCGAGACGTTCTTGAGTTATAAGAAGACATACAGACAGACAGACAGACAAAAATAACAATAAAAAAATAGTAGAACGTGAATCACTGCATCATAAAATTATTATCTATCACAAAATTAGGTGAAAAAAATAAATGTACAGACAGAGCCAATAGATTTATATAGTAGTATAGATAATTAACGATACAGAACTAGATAGTCATTTTCAACTACTAGGGTTAAATTATTAATAAAAACCGACAAATGTGATTAATTTATCACTTTAACCTCGACTTTCGGTAATTATTAATAATAATAGATAATTATTAATAATTTTCAATTAATCAGATTTACCGTAACATATATATACAAAACTATACTAATTGGATATATTTTTATAAAAACATTTCCAAGAATAAATGCAGACGCATGGATAACTTTAAGTAAGGGCAATAACTAATGCGAAGGAATTTCGCAATAGAATAATGCGAGCTGAGAAAGGGTGCGGAGACGTTCTGGGTGTCTGGTGTGGACCGTCGAGAGCGCCGCCGGCGGGCGCGGGGCGTGCAGCGGGCGCAGTGGTTTAACGAGCATCGGTAAGTGTCTAGCCAATTACAGCGTTTTATCCCTTAATTACTAAAGCCTAAGGGATACACTGAAAACGAATTATTCTGAGATAAAAAAACGTAGACGGTAGTGACATTTGACTAAAATGTAGCTATAATAATAAAGGTGTTATGAAGTCAGTAGAAGTTTTTATTTTGTTTGTACAATTATTATTATTGTGCGTTTTAGATTATGTACGGAAAGAACTTTGCATACAACTCTCGCTTGTTTTATTGTATTCGTCCAAATCGAAACCATGACCGGCAGCGGGATCTAAGTCGTAAACGAGACGGGGAATAAAATTGAAATTCCAGACCGGAAGGATCGAAATCGAGAACAGGACCGAGGTCCAGATCGAGTGTAGGACTAAAATTACAATTAATAGCATGACTGAAATCGGAATGAGAAGTAATACATAAATCAGATTTGAGAGTGGAAGTAGGATCTAAAGTGGGGCTAGAATCGGGATTTACTTAAATTAAGACTGGGTTCGAAATAAAAAGCGGGACCGTGATCGAAATCGAGCACGGGATAACGATCTGGATCATGATTGAGGGCGTAATCGATCGATGTACAAGATGAAGGAATTCATTCTATGTAACGCGGGTGGAGCCGTAGGCGTAGGCTAGTTTAATAAGAAATAATTCGGGATAGTATATTTTGCATTTCGTATTACGTTTAAAAAGCCATTTCTACGACGTATTTTACAGCGAAGGAAAAGCTATACTAAAAAGTTGACATAATTGGATCTCTGTAATCGCTGTTGCCGGCGAATTACACTAAGCTGATTCATGCCATTGATTTGTCCATAATTACAAGTTCGATAATTGTAAATTTGCAAAAAGTAGTAAATCACGATGCATATAATAATATGGTAAGGTAAACGGAATTCAGAAATGAATCGAAATGGATTTGTAATTAATAATATTGCGAAATCATTCTCTCTAAATATGCACAAATAGCAATTAATATAAGTACATAACGTTGAACCCGTGCCTCTTTTGCGAATTTTAAAGGCCAAAATGATATCAGATTGCGCTCAAGAAAATCGAGGTCTATTTCGGACCTTTCGAATTTGTAAAGTTTTCTAAAAGAAGTCAAAGTTACATCTAAAATATAGTATTATCCAATCCCAGAGACCCGTGCGTCGCCCGGCGTCGCCGCCGCGGCGCGCCTTGCTGAGCTCCACGCTTTAACAGTTCTCGCCCAAGCTTGCCGCGTTAGTGTCGTAGTAATGAAAATATAAGCTTTTATGGAAGCCTTGTTCCGATTTAGATGACGTCATTTGCGCAGTTGTTACAATGCGACTAATTTTACATTGGAAAAGTTTCTTGTTGGATTATGGTAGGCATATGTTCAGCCTAGGATATATAAATCCGATCGCGAAATATTAGTGTCATTACAGTTTTAAGAACCGATGAAAAGATCAAAAAGTGCCAACACAAAATACGTTGATGATATGATATACTGAATCAAAAATCTTTACAATTCTAGAAAATATTTGCCTATTTCTTTATCCTGTTTTGGTGTAATACGTTCGAGCTCAAAAGGAGAAAAACCATAATATTCTGAAATATTCTTATTAAGCGTAAGTAAATTTTCAACAAATTTAATAGTGTTTTGAATTAAATTTAGAATTTTAATTGTTTTAACACCTTTAAGTAATCACTTTTTCAGACAATTTTTCACCATCAACAGGTCTTTATGTTCGAGAACGACTAAAAATATTCTACAAAATGCAAAAATGTGAAACTGGAGATTTGTCAGTGGTGAATTGAAACGGAAAAAACGAAAACTAAAAAAACAATGAAAAAATGAGGAACGAGATGCACGTTTAGATTCGTAAAGAAAAAATTAAAGAGTGAAGAAAACATTTAACAAATAAACATCCAATAAAATGATATATAAAAAAAGCACGCAAAAAAAAACGACAAGGACATGAAGAAATTTAGCCCGTGCAATATTTTTTTTTATAATTCTAATAAAAAATGACAACACAACTCACAAATGCATTGTTGTTGGCAAAATAGATTGAGTATGACAGTTCTACAACACCAGAATATTAAGTAAAAAGAAAATGCCACAAATGTGTTGCTTGAGCGGAATAATTCGTCGACTATTGGAAGGATTCCCACCGGATTTATTCGATCACATAACTGGAAAAAATTCAGAATCAAAACATTTTTTTCAAATATGAAACCCTACAATTCGTGCTTCAAATGGCATTATTCGGTGCTACTTTCACAAGAAGTAAAGAACATGAAATGAATCCCGTGTTTTTGATTAATCTTAAAATGAGGTCTTTATTAGCACTACCTAAAGAATTTTATAAATTTTTGCAAGTGCTTCATTGGTCCTAAAGAAATTGTCTACATAAAGTTGTCTACTTTAGAATGCTGTTCTGATCTATTGTATCGAAACGAATAAACAATTTAGTAGTTTTTAAGTATCAGCGTTTGAACGGCGTTTAATATTTATTATGTGCCTTTCCATCTTGAAATATATTTTCCACCTTGAAATTTTTTTTTTATTTAAAGTACAATACTCGAGATTCTAGCTTATAAGTGTAATTAGAAGTAAATTATTTATAACATGCTACCTATACTAACAAAACTATGGGTCGTAAACGCGAAACAAAAAGTCATTTATTTACTGTTTCTATTAATAAGTTAAGCTCCCAGCTCTCGGTGTAACAAAACCAACAACTTGTAGCAACTACCGCCCCCCTCTGACACAGGTAACATGTAAAAAACAACAAAATCAAACCTCATTTTCCAACCCGACTAGTCACTCTGAAAGATTTTCAGAGTGACTAGTCGGGAAGACTAAAAGAAATTCTAAATTTCCTCAAAAATACAGCAAGCGACACAAACGCAAGAAATATCTAACTCTAGGAACAAAACAAAGATGAGTTCTGCATAGTAACCTACAACTTCAGAACTTTATTTACTCACGAACGTTTAATCGAACTAAACGAAGCAATTAAAAGAATTAAATACGATATAATTAGTTTGTGCAAAATAAGGTGTAAGGGTACACTAATAGAAGAACATAACAATTTTATATCTGTCAAATGTCATATCTATGGCACACGTGTGGTGCATATCACACGGGCCATACATCTGAAAACTTCACGGCATTCGTGTTAGAGTAGCATTAATAAATTTAAACATTCAGGGCCTGGCCATGTCACTTATACAAGTATACGCATCGACTGAAACGGCTTGTGAGGACGAGATGAACACCTTCTACTCAAATGCCAATTAGGACATCGGCCAAGCTTATGACAACTATTTAGTAATGGGTGATTTAAATGCCAAACTAGGACAACAAAGAAAAAACGAATGCTTAACAATGAAACCAAACTGTTACGGCGAAAGAAACCAGAAAGGTCAGAGACTACTCGACTTTGCCTTTGAACACAAACATGCAATTTTTAATACCTTCTTTCATAAAAAACTTAACTTAAGATGGACCTGGCGATCACCGAACGGAAAAAATTAAAATAAAATAGATGATACATTGTAAAGTCATCTTAACTTCTTCCAAAATATAGAAGTTTTAAACCTCAATTTTCCGTTAAATCACAGACCAATCAGAGTAACCAGAAACGCACAAGATATCAAAACAATAGATATTTATAAAGGAAGACTCATTGAGAAATTATAAATTATATACAAAACATTTCATCTCACTTACAGGACATAAATAATTGGCAAGGAAAAACATCAATACAGGCTTATTATAACACATTAACAAAGGCTATATTCCAGAGCTTATAAGACCCTCTAAAACCTCATGAAACATCAAAAGGTACTCCATAGAATTTAAAAAAGCGCACACTAGCAATTATCAAGAGAAGACAGGAACTACATCATACTGAGACCAAAACTTAGCAAATACATAAAACATGACTATAAAAGTTACAAATCGAAGACTATCGAAAAACATTTGAAACAAGCGGGCAACTCAAAAAATCTCTTAAAGAATTAAAAACAAATAAGTACTAGATATTAGGTTGGAATAGTGAAGGGAGAAACGTAAATAATTGTAAAGGAATCATAGAAGCAGCAACTCATTTCTACAAAGTTCTATACACTGTCGAGGCAAGAATGTACTAACCATAGTAATATTTACTCTATGAACATAAACAAGAGTGGAAATATAATATCACTATAAGAAAATGAAATCATACAAGCAATAAAAATGTAAAAGATAAAATTCCAGGACCTGACGGCATTACAAATGAAGTCATAAAGATCGCGCCTACCCGTTATTCATCCCATCTTTAACATATTTATTTGATCTTATATTAAAAACTACCGAAATACTATCGTAATGGATGGAGTTAGAAATAATTTCAATTTTCAATAAAAGAAGACTCGAAAGATATTATGAACTACAGGCCTATAAGCTTATTCTCATGTATCCAAAAATTATTTTCTTCCATCATAAGTAATAGAATAAGTGTTACAATAGAAGCAAAACAACAAATAAAACAAGCAGGTTTTCCAAAGGGCTTTTCAATTATCGATAACATACACACATTAGAACTCATAAAGAAAAAATACTAGGAAAAGCATAGAGCGCTCTACCGCGTACATCGATTATAAAAAAAGTTTCGATACCGTGTTACACTCAAGTGTATGAATCGACCTGCAGGCTCAGCAAGTTGAAAACTAGAGTATATAGAAATCATCACGAATATTTACAAAGGTAGCATAGCCAAAATAAAAGTAGAACCTGCTGGTCCTGCATTTCCCTTTGAAAGAAGAGTGAAACAAGAAGACCCGTTGGCCGCAAAATTAAAAATGTTTATATATTCTAGAGTCAATAATAAAAAGATTAAATTGGGAAAATACAGGGTTCAATATTAACGGCAAGAACTTAAGTCACCTGCATTTCGCAGATGACTTGGTACTCCTATCAGACTCTAGCATACAACTACAAACCATGCTTGATTCACTAAATGCAGCCAGCAAACAGGTGGAATTGGTAATGAATCTTTCCAAAACTATGCTCATGACAAACAGCATAAACAGAAGAATACCAGTAGATAATGAAACTGAAATATACAGAAAGATACATTTACCTAGGAAAACAAATTCGCTTTGACGTAAAACAGAACAAACTAGAAGTAGAACAAAGAGCACAAAATAGTTGGGATAGTTGGTCCTTAGCAAAATATTTAAAAGCAACTTGCCAGTAAACATCAAAACGAAAGTTATAGCATCATGCAGCCTCCCATGTCAAACCTACGCATGTTAAACTTGAAAGTATACATCGAAAATCAAAAACATAATTATTATCTGCCAACGTGGAATGAAACGAAGCATGCTTAAATTTTAAAAAATGCAAAAAATTCGTCACATAAAAATCATAAAAATCACCAAAGCCAAAGATGCTCTAAGCTACGTTAAAAAACTAAAATGAACGTGGGCAGGGCACGTACAAAGGCTGGATGACGAAAGTGAACTAACAAGGTAACAAAGTGGAAGGGTCCATACGGAAATCGTCTCAAAGGTAGACTAATGAGAGATGGGCAGAAGAAATAACAAAAACAGCTGGCCCCTGCTGACCGCAAACAGCCCAAGATAGAGATAAATGTAATTCTTTAGATGAGGCTTTCACCTTCGCCTGAGGAGGGGGATCTTGCATAATTAAGAATTTTTATTCTTCAATTGGATTGTAAATACCATTATATACTTTTTTTTCTTACTTTAAACTCTGTAACATACTTGCATAAAATAAAAGGCTTTTATTATTATAAAAACAGAGCGTCATATGCGTTTATTTCGATGCTAAACGACACCTTAAATTCTTATAATCCGTTTAATAACTATAATCCACACAGACGACATGTACGACGGGATGTGCTGAATTATATTAATAAAATTACTTTGGTAAAATTACGCTATATAGTATAAATTGTATATATAGAGTCAGTAAGGCGGCGTTGAACTTAATTCATGGCAACGCGAACGTGCAATATCTTGAAGCTACACAAGCACTATTTTATTTCGGTAGGGTTTCAAACTGGAGTCTGCTGATACAGGGTTGGCAATGTGTCCAAATACCAATATATTTATTTCATTTAAATAACTGCATTTGGAATTTCTTTCATTTTATTCACTACGACTTATAAGTAAATTGCAAATAACTACAATTCTAATTAAAATTATTTACATTCCATGGCAATAGTATTCATGATAATCATTAAATTGATCACAATGGATAAAATTTAATAACAAACATAACAAGTACTTTTTTGAGCCTATCTTTAGGCATGCCCTCGGTACAGCCGGTTCGACAGAACATCTGTATGGTTTTGTCTTACCTTCAAATGGAGATATAAAGCTATTTATAAATCGCGAGTTTTATGCTCTTGTATCGACTGCATTAAAAAAAACCGGCCAAGTGCGAGTCGGACTCGCGCACCGAGGGTTCCGTACAAACCTGCAAGGTTTACAAAGTTCGTTTTACCAAATTTCGAGATTCTATGTCAACGGGAAGTGCTCTTTAGGTTTTAATTTGCGTGTAGTTGCGAGTTTCAAATAATGCGGTATCAATGGTTGTACTTTGCGTTTTGCGTTTTGCGTTGACTTAGAATTTTTTTTTCACGGGTTAAAGGCAATTAGATCTAAGTATTTGATATGAATTTCAACTTGATAGCTCTACGTTCATGAGGAAAAAGTAATAAGTTTATATTTATTAAAAATATATATTTTGTAATGTAACAAAAATTTAAGGTTTTCGGAATTTTTCCTTTATGCTATAAAACGTTGCTTCATGCCAAATTTCAAGATTCTAGGTCGACTGGAAGTACCCTTTAGGTTTTGATTCCCTTGCGAGTATTTGCGAGTTTCAAAATATGCAGCTAAATTGCTGTTTCTTTGATTGCGTTGACATAGAAGTTTGATTTTGTTACAGCTTAAAGGTATTATAGACCTGAGTATTTGGTATGAATATCAATTTAATACCCTACGCGTTTATGAGGAAATGGGTAGTAAGTTTAAAATTATTAAAAAAATATATATTATGATGTAACAAAAATTTATGGTTTCTAAATTTTCCTTTATCTATGCTATAAGACGTTGCTTCGTACCAAATTTCAAGATTCTGAGTTCACGGGAAGCACCCTAGGTTTTGATTCCCTTGCAAGTGTCGAAAATTTGCGGCATAAACGGCTGTATCTTTTGATTGCGTTGGTTTAGAAGTTTGATTTTTCACAGCTCAAGGGACAGTAGACCTGAGTAATTGATATAAATTTCAGCTTCATACCTCCACGCGTTCCTGAGAAAAAGGGTCTTGACAGACGGACGGACGGACGGACAGACGGACAACAAAGTGATTCTATAAGGGTTCCGTTTTTTCCTTTTGAGGTACGGAACCCTAAAAATCATCCATTCATTTAAACAAAAAGAATATAGCGTATACACCCAGTAAGTAACCAATAAACATGCACGATATCGATATCAAAAATATATTTGTTTGGGCAGATTTTCTGTGCTGTGTTGTATTTTGTCAATGTAACCAAAACTGACACAAATCGAACCATTCGATTAAACAGTTTCAAGGTCCCGAAACCTCGACGCGCGAGGCTGGTTGACAAATGTTTGATTTTTGAGATATATTATTCAACTTGAGTTGATCACTATCGAAATAAAATATGAAATTAATAATTAGCAATATTATTATCAAGATGACGTCATGTCTGCTAAAATTACTTTTACAAAACATTATTTCTCCCAGATCCATTCGTTTGTAGTATTATGTAATAACATTAACTACCAACTGGTATTATTAATTTGCAACTTAATACGGTAGTAACGTTCACATTTTTTAATTATTATGGAATTAAATAATAAGGAAGGTAATATATTTTATTATTTTTTATAGAACTGTATTTACTCTTTTAAGGGGCTCGCTTTAATGTTTTATTAAATACTAGTTGGCCCGATAGACGTTGTTCTGCGCTTTCTTGTAGGTCACTTGCCCGTTTAGTTAATGTCTGGAGCTGTACCAACATGGACGAACAATGATTTTTTTTCTTTTGTATCGATCTATGTCAATTTCACTAGCGGTATCATTTTCAATTCCGATTGCGGTCAGGATTTCGATGCTGCTCCTCGTCCTTGATTTCGTTTCGATGTAATTCCGACTCCGATTTTGCTCCCGATCTCGATTGCGATTCTACTTTTGATTAAATTCCAATAAATAATCAATTTTTAAGGGTTTTAGGGGTTGCCGGAAACCTAAAAATATCGCGATATAAAGTAACCCGTAAGCTCATCAAGTGAAAGTCGCATAGTGATCGATTTAGCCGTCCCGAAGAGACTCCGGACAAACAGATAGGTGGACTAAGGGCTATTTTTTTCATACGAACCTTGTCGTGACAATTAGGAACACAACAAAAAAGGAATCAACCAAATCGATCAAGCCGTTATCAAGTGATGCTCTTCCATACATGTGGCAATTTATTTTTAATTATTGTATACGGATAATAAATATGCATATACATATAATCAAATTTTAATTATCGAGAAAATTTACTGATTTTCCTTCGTTCAGAAGTATGGAAGGCAATAAAGTTAAATTAATTTCGTCGTACTGATGGTTTCCACTTAGTAGCCCCTTCCAGGCGGGCTGTCGGTGTAGGTGACCGTCCGCGGTCATCGCGGCCGCCGTGCCGACGCCAGAGGCCGGGCTCGGCGCGTGCCGAGGCTCGGGACGAGGCTCGTGCGGCAGTGGTACCGGCTCGAACCCTTTTCCACGCGAAAGCGGCGCAATGACTACGCCACCACCGCCGCTTCGCATATCGAATTATTATCGATATTAAAATATCAGGAACACGTTTATCATTTTATACAGACTGTGACAGAGTGCTCGATAGATACGACACCCCTAGAGCGGGGAACGCGCTAAAATATTTTACATTTTAGTACTGGCAACATCTGCCACTTATTAAGTCACCCTTGGACCCGGATATAAAAAAAATAATAGACTTATAACGGCTATAAATTAAATATGCGCAGCATTGAGATAGTACAAGATTTTTAAAGCGCTAGGGTTTAAGTGTATTTTCGCAAAATATTACGAATACAAATCAGTGATATTTCTTTATTCGCTGTTTCATATTACGTATCTTACTCGTCGCCATTGTAGTCGCTTATCCCGCTTTGGTATTATGTCAAATAAGTACATAGTTCAAGAAACTTTGAACTCTTTAAAGAATAATTTTCATTTTAAATATACAAAATTTAATAGCTTTCACTCGCAACTTCACCGGCGTTGGCAAATAATGTATTTAGCTCCTTTAGAGTTGAATTTTCAAATATTCTGTGGTAAGTGTATATTTATTTGAAAATAAAAGCTCAAATATCATTTCCATGATTACAACTGGAAGACTAACAGAACTCTTTCATCTTTTATCTTTTTAGAAATGTAATACCAAATATAGAATCTTTGTGGTTACCTTTGTTACATGGCAACTTTAATGCTTTGATTTGTAACGCTTTTGTTGAAAAAAATCAGTGTTTTAGATATAGCCACTTTATCTGAGTGGGAATAATTCACGTTAGTGGAGACTTAGTTTTACATGTAGATTTGACACATTGATGAGTAATAAACGGATGTGTTCGTGAACGCAATTTATAAATAAAAAACGATAAATAGTCATTTCAGACTCGTTTATTTCTCATTTGCTTTTGAGTGCATGAGGTACCAAGTGCTTTTTATTACAAAATACCTTTCAGTAAAAACGAAAGACCGATGATGAACATATTAATCTCCATTTTTTATTTTTATTTTTTGTCGTTGAAAAAAATCATAATTAGTAGATTATATAAATTGGATATATGAAAAGTAGATAATCTCATAAATATAGCCGTCAAAAGGTCTTCATGAAGCGAAATAGTTTTAAAAGTTTTTCTTTAAAACATCCAATTTGAATGTCAACAAGTGACTTTTAAGAATTGATTCGTTTAATTTGAAAAATGCATGAAAGTTTTTTTAGGATACTATTTTTTCAAGTGTCTAGGCAATATACACATTTTATCAATTTTTTGAATTAATACCACATAGGTCAAAAACAATTATGTATAAACGGTCGGTTAGAGGCTACACTACAGCGCAGCAATTTCCGCACTAAGCCTTATATTCAGCAATCAATAAAAACTATTAATTACAGAGATGGAGAAAGCCCGGAACATCGAAAATCATCAGCGGTCAAAATCAATCGAGAAACAAAGAAAAATACACAGTTTACTTTAAAAAATTCTGGATTTTTATAGATTTTTTATGCCTTATTTAATCGCTTTAGATGTGAAATTTTCAAATACGATTAAACACATTATTCCCGCTTATAAAAAAGTTACTACGAATTTGAAAAGGTCCTACCATAAAAAAAAACGTATTTGCCAGAGAAATGTAAGTCCAGCGGACACGTCATGTATCATGTACGCGCCTACATACGTACATACATACGAGGGGCGGCTGATAAGTCCGCGGCCTAAGGCATTAAATGAAAGAAAAGTACTAGTATTTTATTTTTATTTTTCAATATAGTCTCCCTCAAGCGAAATACATTTTTCACACCTGGTGTATAACGCCTTCAAACCGCTCAAAAAATATTCCTTCAAAATGGCTTTCTACAGCCATCTTCATTTGATTGTCATCAACAAATCTACGACCACGTAACTCCTTTTTTAAATTGAAAAAGGAAATAGTCGCTGGGAGCTAGATCTGGGCTGTAGGTGGGTGGTCAATTTCGAGAAGCCCGTGTCCTTGGGCCTGCCTCGAAACCCGCGCCGTGTGGACAGATGCATTGTCTTGTAAAACAGCACTCCGCGCGATAACTTCCCACGTCGCTTCTGTACGACTGCCTCTCGTGCCTGAGCCAATAAATTCGCATATTGGCCATTCATAGTAGTCCCCTTTGCAAGTAATCAATTAGTAAAACACCTTCACTATCCCAAAAATTGTCGCCATAAGCTTCGATGCCGACTTTGAACCTTGAATTTCTTCGGCGGCCTTTCTCCTTTTTCGTCCATTGCATGGACTCCTGTTTAGATTCCGGATCATTGACGAGCCCAGGTTTCATCCACGGTTACAATTCGGTCGCAATTTTCGTCTTTATTATCCCCGACTAACTCCAAAAATCCTTACTTGTCTGAAGTCGCCGCTGCTTGTCAAACGGCGTTAGCATTTTGGTACCCAACGCGCACTGATTTTTCTCATATTCATATGCTCGTGTATAATTTCTCCAACTCGTTCTTTACTAATCTGCAACTCTTCAGCTATCTGCCAATTTTATTCTTCGGTCGGCCAGTACTAATTTTTCGATTTTTCGAACATTTTCCTCCGTCACTACCGTCACAGGACGCCCTGGGCGAGGATCATCTTCACAGCTCTCGTCCTTGTTGAAATAAGCGAGCCCATTTTTGACCATCGTATACGAAGGCGCAGATTCCTGAAGAACTGATACCATGTCTTCAAAATTTCTTTGGGCGTTTTTCCTTTCTTTACGAAGTACTTTATTACGGCGCGATGTTCAATATTACTGAGATTTGACGATTCGGCTGACATGATGACGTTTGTGCTTCGACAGATAATTTGTTAATGACTTTAATAACGAAAGGAAGCTATATTTATACTAACAAGAAGTGTCGCAATTAGTGGTAATAGTTGTGAAATAATGAGTCATCGCTAAGTACCTTGGGCCGCGGACTTATCAGCCGCCCCTCGTACATCATGTGCAGAGTGCGATGATTATAGCGACGAGGTTCGTGTACTTCGCGCTGCTTCGATATCCTCAAGACCTCACCCCGAGGAGGATAAAAATAAAACGTTATTGAATGATATAATTTACAAGAGCAGACGTGGCGCGGGTCGATGCGGAGGCCCCGCACGATCGCCACCAGTCGACGACTGTCGACAGACAACCACGACAAGAGATATATGCGTTTTTATATTGCATATTTAGCTAGCGATCGGGGGACATGTAACCTATGAGCGAGCGTGTCTGGTGCTAGCGACTATGCAGAGCCACATACAGTGCAGTCAGACTAATTACTGAACTTACAGCCTAGGCTGTGACATGGGAAACACAAATAACCGGAACGATAGCGGGACGGAATTAATCTGTATCGATAGAATAAATAAAACGATTGTTCTATAGTATGTTCACGACAAAGTAAGATTACCGGACCAAGTCATGAAAACAGGTGACACAGTGTCCCCGACTTACATTTTGTCCGAATATTGTATGTGATATGTGAAGACAGTGAGATTAATAAAATGTGAGCCGAGTACTTATTTTCAAACCTTGGCGTTTTTTGTTCAGGCAGCGACTGAACTTAAAATGTGCTAAAGGACTTTCCTCAACTCAGATAGCGCCGACAACGATGAAAAGCTTTTTCAAAAATGAACTAATGTAAATTTATTTGCTTTTTATACATTCTCTTGTTGAAGCTATGAGAAACGATTAAAAAAAACTATAATCGGGTGAGTATGCAGACACAATTTGCTGTCTAAATGTTAGTTTAAGGTGAGAACAGACGCGATTTTCAAAGAATTAGCACTATATCTGATTTACTTTATTCTATTGTGAACAATAATTTTAGTGTCGAAAAAAATATGTTGTTTGTTAAACTGTTATCTAGTCACGGTGATAGATTCATTACAAATGGTTCAAAATATTTAATTGAAAAATATTGTTTCCTAAGGGATGTTTTCGCAAACTAAACCGTTTTTCTAATAAACTACTTATTCAATTTACATAACTCTTGAATGGGTAGTTTTATTCAGTTTTTTATATCCAGTAGGTTTATTACTGTGCTTTAATAAACATTGAAAATATTACATTTTTCTCAATTTTAACTGGTACAGTACAACCCATGAAACTTTACCGCTGTGAACTCCGTCAGGAAAGCGTCGCAATGGCGTAAAATATGAATGCGGCGGAGAAGGGAGAGTCAGGGAGCGTAATATCTGCACAGTATATCATTCGTAGCTAATTCAGAGCGGCAAAGTTTCGTGCGTTGTACTGTACATTTGAGTCCACTCCTAAAAAGTGAGTGTGTGAGTCTAAGCTCAGCGCTCGCTCCATTCGAATATAGGATCTGTGTCATTTTACTTTAAAATTAAAAATTAAACACAAAGTAATCATATCTACGGTCAAAAATTGCAAATACACTCGGATATTTTCTGTTTTACTATGCCATCAAAGTCTTATACAAATATATGATACGGCTTATCTTAAAGTTTTGTTGAAATAGTAGTGCGTTGATTACTGCAGACCTCATAAGTATTAATTTTGAAATAATTATAAGACGTCTAATCTTTTTTTGACCGACTTTTGTTAGATTTGACAGATATAAAATTCACATTGCCAGACACTTTTATTATTGCTAATTATGTGCCATACGCGACTTATTATTTAAAAAAAATAAAATTTTCAAAGTATTTCAGTATATTGTAATTTTAATATAATGTTCTATTACTATCGAAAAGTCTATAATTAATTAGTCAGACAATAACATAGCACATAATTAGCTATAATAAAAGTGTCTGGCAATGTGAAATTTATGTCTGTCAAGTCTAACAAAAGTCGGTAAAAAAAAGATTAGACGTCTTATAATTATTTCAAAATTAATATTTTTACCTGTACAGGTGGGATGCGCAGTGATCAACGCAGCCGCTACCGCCTGCCAGACTGGCCAAGAGCTGGCCAAGAACTGCTCGAGAGAGTCAGAGGGACGATATCTCAAAAAATCAGCTGACCTAAACTTTTCTCTCGAAAACGTTGCTAGCTCCTAGACGATAATCTTAAGAAAAATCAGTTAATTAAAAAAAAAATCTGGGACATTTCAGCTTTATTACTTGAACAAAAATATTTATTTAGTTTCAGCCAATTAGATAGCAAAGTAGTTGAAAATTCTATATGTTGTAATAAATATTTTCAAAATAATGAACTAAAAGAGCTATAGTCTTTTTGTTAGGTCCTACATACTAGAAGAAATATAGTATGTAGGGCCATAAATATTTTTTTATCCGACGTCGTAGAATGAAAACAACAGTAAACGTACCGACATACAAGTGCGATCGAAAGTCCGAAAAAAGCGTGTCTTGTCCGATGTTGGTAATGGTAACTTTATATGATAAATAAATAAAATGCTTTCAGTTACATACACTACAGGGTTCTTTATTTAATATATTAAAATGTACCAGGGGTTATTAGCGAATGAGTGGAACTTTTTTAATGAATTTTTTTTATATCATATTATATTGATTATAAAGGCAACTTCTTTGCAGCAGTATCTCTTCGAAGGAAAATTTGTCAACGCTTACACGTTATTAAAATTTCAATCCGTGTTCATTTTTTAATATCATGTAGTTAACGATATTGTTCAATTGTTATACACAGCTGTATCATTTATCCTTATCGCCAAAAATTTATCAAATCAAAATAAAATTTTGCATAATTGAACAATTTAATTTAATGGTTTATTTTAATTAACAATTTACAGTAGTGTACTAAAACTGTTGCATTATTTTGTAGACATAGTGAAATTATAATAAAAAATTAATGATTATTTGAAAAAGTTATAATAGTAATTAGGTATTATTGCTTAAAATAATAATAAACAATGTTTTCCGAAGTATTTCCGAAATCCTCTAAATAAGATGCATAGTTTTACAGTCACTAATCACTTTTTACCACTATCATAATAAACGTAAAAACACTCGAACAAAAAAGTGTCAGGGCTCCAATCCTGTTAATCTATGGTACCAGTGGGAAGAAGTAAGCGAAACAGGAGATATATGGCTAAGCGCTCCGCAACTAGCTGGCCACGCCCAAACCTGGTTTATTTTTGGGTATGTCATATCCTTAAGCGCAAATTGCGAACGTTGAGTGAGTGCTCCCATTAGTGTAAGCGCAGTGACTTGAGGAGAGAAACAGTCTGTAGCTTCTATGAAGGGTTTATGCTTGACACAACATAATTTATATATAAAAAAACAGCACGTACTAAAAGCGACATCAAATAATAAATAGTAAGCATGAAACTGATTACCAGAATGATTAAAAAATATTTTTGGTCACTTATATTTTATTCTTGCAATTTAAAAAACCCTGATAATTAATTTTACCCGGTTTTCCTCACGAAGGGCGAAAATCGGATCGTTCAGTAACCCTAAATTCGGAGCCGCAACTATAAACTAGTTTCATTGAAAAGTTAGCAATAGAACACATCGTTTACTATTTTTGTTTATATCAACTGTTTTAAATATAACAATCTACATTTGAAGTAGTATAATGCCATTAGTTAAGTAGATCATTGCATATGTTCTTTAGTACCATGTATGTGGTTCACCCCTAAGTGTCTCACTTTGAGCGTGTCGAACCCGACGCCTGCCACAGCTTACTTTACCTTTAACTTGCTGATGATGTCCGCACACATTTTTTTTATATTTCACATTCCCATTAGATGTCTGCGCGTCACGACCTCGAATAATCAATACAATCAGTATGTATATCAAACACGCGCTAACGTTTAAATAAACATTATCACTGAGTTATACATGTGGTCACAAAACGGCGCCGGCGCACAACTTGTCCATACAAAACTTAAATACCTACGCTTTCATTGGGCAAAAAACATTGTAATTTGTGATTTAAATAAGCACTTGTGCGCAAGAAGGAGTCGGGAACTCTACAGAGACTCAACTAAATATTAACAATTTAATGTGGCAGTAAAATAGTGATACAGAATTTTTCGAACGTACAGAAACAGAGACCTTGATAGACGAGCGGTCGGCGTCACCGCAAAACGCACACTGAATCGGTTAAGACAAGTGGAGTGTTAAATGCTCGGATCACTAATTATAATATTATGACTGTACGCGCCGGTTTCTCGTCGGAATTGTCCTATTCGTCATATCCCTACTCCCTACAGGGGCAAATCAAAAGGATGTAAGGGAGAGGAACTCACTCACTCTTTTGTGTGATATCTTCACTCTCGGCGGTCACCTTGTTTTGAGCACAACTGCTAGTCTGTGCTGTTCTTTACACAGAACACGTAGAATACAGTTGCGGTTCACAATATCGAACATCAAATAATTATAACATATAATAAAATGAGCAATTTGTGGGTGCGTTCGTATTCGATGTACAGAATTTAGCGAATGCGGGTAAACACAATTTGGGTGACGGACGTAAAGGAGGGGATTATCTGTATTTAACTTCAAGAACATGGCGTAAACAATGAAAAAGGAGCATATAAAGTATTATTAGTAATTAGCAATTAATACAGTGGCACTACCGTTATTCGGATAAGATGAAGTACGACGACAGTTCTTTCTTGTATAAATACTTTCATCTGCCCGCTTCGCGTTATGCATTTTGGGTATTATGGGTTTTGAAAACAAACAAAAAGAAGAAGAAGGGTGAATTAAATCGATCTAAAAACTATTCCGTGCCGAATCATAAAGTTTAACGGTGATGGTTCAGTACTGTTTAACTGATGATCGAACAATGGAACATAGTTTTCATTTCCCTACAACGTGGGGTTTCGACTTTAGCAGGTTATATATAGTGGACAATAAACGGATTATTCGTCATTCTAGATATGTTCTCGCTATACCATTTCTTGACCAAAAAAAAAACTATTGAGGTATATAGTACGGCATTCTGAGTTGTACATAAGTTACTTTTGAAATAAACATAATTCAAACTAATATTAAACATAGATCAAAAGGACAATTACTGCATTGTTTTAACTGTGAGAAAACCGGAATTTTCTAAATAAAATCTATTTTTTTAAGCAAAATCTTAAAGGGTATACCGTAAGATATTTCATATCTGGTAAGACCCATCAATTGTTACTAAAGATCATATTGATGATAATCACATACACTAAACTAGAATTCTATATTTATGACAACAAGGGCTAAAGATACAAGACACAATGTACATAATCTAATAACAGTCAACCACATAGCCTTAAACATTATTAGTATTGAAAGCTTATACTAATTTAGGATATCATACAAGTATAGATCTGTCTCTATTGAAATATTGATCATCCGAGAGAACCGATACACTTAAACCGATGAAATAAGAATAAATAAAACACATTCTATAAGCAGTGACAAGCTACTGGGCTAACAATAATCACACACGGAGGGGAGAAAGAACATTACAAAAAGATAAAATTCACAACGCTTTTTATCACTCACTTAATCTAAATGTTAACCTGGGCACCAAATATCAGTATAAAAAGTTTTATATTGACCAGATCAGATCTTTTCTTCGTAGATCATTTTCATATAGAGCCTGATCGATCTGAACTAAGGAGTAAATGCATGTAATCCTTTAATACTCATTAACAGTGAGCACATATATATATATATATATATATATATATATATATATATATATATATGTGTGTGTGTGTGTGTGTGTGTGTGTGTGTGTGTGTGTGTGTGTGTGTGTGTGTGTGTGTGTGTACATGTGTTCGTGTGTGTATGTATGTACATAGAAAACAATAAAAATACTGAATGCACCATCATATTCTAAACAGTAATAGATTTACGCTAATATCATATAGCAAATACTAAGCAATAGATATGATCAAGGTGTACGAAAGTGTGTAAAGTCATGCGTACCTTTAATTTTATTATAAACATATTATACATTTATTGCGTACCACATACACTCATTACTTATTAACACTGTGTGGGTGTCTGTAAATACATAGAATACAATTAAATACTGTATACACCGTCATATACTAAGCAGTAATAGATTTAATACTGTATAATAAATACTAAAGAATAAATGTATTATTTGACTAAACTAGGAAAAAAACTGTGTAAATGCACGGATGCCTTTAGTTTAATTATAAACATACACATTTATTGCTTATCGTATACACTCCTTCCCTCGTTACTTATTAGCACTCAACATTTAGAATTTCATTTATAAATTCTATACTGTCATAAAGGATAGAACACAATAAACATACTGAGTGTACGTACCGTTATAAAAGGGGTCATAGATAAATAATCCATATAATTCTTGGCTAATATTGAGAACAAACATTAAGGAGTAAGCATAGTTTTATATGATTATGCAATGAAATAAAAAAGTACGTAAACGCGTATATGCATTTAATCTAATTACAATCATGCACATTTATTGCCTATTTACAATGAGTGCTCAGGATTGCTACATATGTCAAATATATATTAGACATACAGAACATACTTTCACAAGCACAAGCAGTCATAAATGAATAAACAACATATCCTTAGGTTAACATTACACAGTTATTACAAAAGGACTCACTAAAATTTAGTATTGCATTATTAAGCTTTTCAATGCAAATCGATTAATATCAAACTTCCTGTAATTGCTAATTGTACAGGAGTTGACAAAATTAGAAGGTATGGCGTGATTACTGAGCTATGGCAAATGGACTGGTAATGTAATCATTAGAATACCGCTGTTAACAAACATAGAATGGAATAAAGCTAATAATTACATACATTATTATGTGATACAAATACCTTCAACTAAATATTAGTATAATTTTTAAATTACTATTACTGAAAACCACAGGATAACAATAAAAAAAAGTCAGTAAATATAATACTATTTATTAAACCTTGTGCAATGACTGGTAATAATTTTCACAAATACTCTTAAATCACCAGAGGGTTAGGAAGTCAGTAAAAAGGTATTGTTATCTGATGGAATATTAGTGAATTCATTCATAGTATAACACAATCATTATAATAAATTAAATAGTGAGGTAACTCTTACGCTAGGATTATTAAACACTATAGGATATACATTTCTGTACAATTAAGCCACCATAAATGAATGATAAAATAGTTTTTTTGATACTATTATTAAACACCAGAACACTGACTAGTCAATAAGTAGGCATACTATCATATAACAAAACTGCTTTGAATTTATTAATAGCACTATACTTATGTTACTGTTTTATTTTATTATAAGTTACTGCATAGGAACTTAATGTACTATTACGTAAATAAATTATTACAAATTTGTTACTCTCATAAATTTCATTATCTAGGAGCTGTTACAAATTTCACTATCAAGTAGGAAGAGTACATGTCATCAAATAAAAGGTGACGGTCACTGTCTTTGCAGGGCAATAGCGCATCATATAAATTAATTATTTGAGCTATCATTCAATTACAAAATGATTAAAATAGACCTCGCCACATTTGGCCAAGAAAATCGAAATGACCACATAATCAGGTTAGTCTTTATCTACTACAACATAAAGTTACATACTAGAGAGACTCGCTCAAATAGAACACGGACTATTACACGTCAGAAACCGGGAACAATTAATGAAAGAAGACGACATTAGCACAGAGCGAAGTAAGATCAAAAAAAACTGCAGATGAACTTTACAAATTCTTCGAAATGAATACTGATAATTTGCATCAAGTGAAGAATATGAATAACATAATAATAGAAATAGAAGAAACAAAAAGATTATTTTTTTTTTTTTTTCTTTTTATTGAGAGGTTTTGGACGCCATCTACTTAACACCATTTCAGAATCCACTACAACAAAAAGATTGGTTCCTATTACAATAGGAACCAAGAAGAATGGACTTTATTCGCTTAGAGCAAATGAGAAATTTAAAGAGTTGCTGATGAGATTTATCAATTCTCAGAAACGTACACTAAAAATGTGCACCAAGCGAAGTATATGTAGAAAGAAAAAACAACGGAAGAAATATATTAGGAAAGAAGGATTTCTTTTGAGAAAAATTGGACATCATCAATTAAGCTTTGCTTTAAGATTTACTTTAACAGAAAGAAAAGTTAGATGCCCTAGTTACACATAGTAGAATCGTTTAGAAAAGACGTGAGCCATTTTAACGTGAACAAAGAAGAATGGACTGCATTAGATCAGAAAATCAGAAATTAGAAAGCCTAGTAATGAACTTCGTCACCTCTTAGAACTTGTCACTGAAGAATTGCTCAAGGCGAAGAATATAATGAATAAAAGAGTAACCGAAAAAATAAATTAGACAAGGAGGATTTTTTTTCAAATGAGCTGCACGCTATCTACTTAACACTATTTCAATGTCTACCACAATGGAAAGAGAAGTTGGATATCCTAGTTACACTTAGGAGACTCGTGTAAACAGCGCATTATCTATTACAACAGGAACAAAGAAAAATGGATCGCATTAGATTAGGTCGAATTAGAAATTAGAATATCTGCTAATGAACTACATCAATTTCCAGATGGATCCTGAAAGCCTTGCACGGAGTGAAGAAAATAAAAGAATGCAAGGTTGACGAAAGAAATTAATTAAGGAGGATTTACTTTAAAGAGAGCTTGACACCAATTAACGTGGCTTTAGGTTTCTACAACAGAAAGCTAATAATACTTGGGAGACACGCTTAAACAAGATACGAACTATTCATTACAACAAGGACCATAATAAATAGACCACATTAGCACAGAGCAAAGTAGTGACTAAAAAAAGCTGTGGATGAACTTTATCAACTCGTAGAATTGGACACTGAAAACCTACACCACACAAAGGAAATAAAGAATGAAAGATTAAAGGAAGATAAGAATTAGGAAAGAAGAATTTCTTTTAAGAAGAGCTCGACACCATCTAATGGCTATAAATTTAAGATCAAATACAAAAATAAGTTGGACACTCTAGTTATACATGAGAATTGCAAAGACAAGAATGAGCTATGACAGTAGAAATTAATAAAAACGGGCTGCACGAAATTAACAAGGTTGTAGTTGAACTTTGTTGGTTTTCACATACGGACGTTAAAATGTAGTTATACTCGATAAACTCTCTCAAACAAGACAAGAGTTACTGTTACAGGAAGTAAGAAAAATCAACGACATTATCACAGGGCAAACTAGAGATTACAAAGATTGCGGATGTTCTTTATCAATTCTCAAAAACGGATATTGAGAATATGCACTAAACAAAGACAAAGAAGAATGGAAGATTAACAGAAGAAAGATATTAGTAAATAAGGATTTCTTTCAAAACAAAGCTCGACATCACCTAGTGAACACCGCCTTTAGAGCTATTACAACAGAAAGAAAAATTAGTCGTACTAGGTACACATAAGGGAGAGACTTGTGTAGACCGAGCTACTACAACAGGAACTAAGAAGAGGCGACTATTGTTCAGAGCAAAGCGGAAACTTAAATGGCTGTCGATGAAATTTGTCAACTCCTTAACGGACGATAAAGGTTTTCACCAAGTTCTGAAAATAAACAATGAAAGAACTGACTGAAGAAAAATCCCGAAAAGATTTGTTTAAGAGCTCGAAACCATCTACTCAACTCTGATTTAAGTTCTTCTGCAATAGAAAATTATTCATACTTGTGAGACTCGCTTAACAAGACAATCGTTTTTACAACAGGAACCAAGAAGAATAAACAACATTAGCACTGAATACAGTAGAAATTAAAAAGGCAGTATATGAACAGTTCCAACTCTCAGAAATGGGCGTCAAAGCCTGCTCCAAGCAAAGGAAACGAAGAAAAAAAGATAATAAGGAGCAGACCCTCCTCAATATATTTATTGACACACTACAGTATCTATTACCTATCCCGAATCCAGTTTCTGGCTAAAGGTTGCACGAATACAGACTGGCTCTACACTCCTATCACCCCTAATCTAAGCTAGAACCTACACTCCCCCCTATGGTTACACTCCCTTCGGTGTATCGAGATTTGTCCCTTACGCTCATCGCGACTGACTAAAGGTTGAGTGATGATGATGATGATGATGAATAGTGAAATGAAATGTTTAATTGGCATGTTGCAAATTATTTTAATTGTTACAATTATAAGCACTATTCTAAAACAGTGATCGATGTTAGTTTTAACTGGCCGCAACACCAACAACAATGTCATAAAAACAATTCACTCCGAACTGAATGTTTTATGTATAAAAGAAGAAATTAAAAAATAATTCTCGTCGTTAAAAGCATTGAGTTTTTTTTTTAATTTTTACGTTCTACGAGTATTTATTATTTTCTCTATTATGTACGGATATTCGAATCTTCAAATGTATCTTTAAATCTATAGAATAAAATATTTAGGCTTAAGAGAGTATCGATAAAGTGTTTTTTAGAACATTACAACGTTTTCATAAGCGTTCTGGCTTTGTAAAACCCAACGAATAATATGATTAGGTTAAGGTGTGTTTGGTAAATAGAATGTATTTACGTGGAGTGCAACGACACCGGTTCCCGATTTTAAAAGGAAAATTTAACACTTCTATTTTCTCCTTGTTTTCTATGGTATATGCATATGCGGTCAATGCGTTTCCACGCTGATGCTAAGTGATTTCTACTCTCAGCGAGCCTTTTTTTTATCTAGAATCGCTTATTACTTCATATATAATAGTTTTTGTTTACATTATTTAATCATTTAGAATGGCGTGTTATTTCAGAATTGAATTTATGGAGAAATAATTTTTTTCCTGAAGCGATATTTCTATCATTGTTGTATTACATTCATAAATTCTTACTCTCGCTAGTGGTTAAAACAGGAAAACACCTACATCATACTTATGCGGGTATTGCACTGCTAGCTGACGGTCTGCATTTTAGTAAAAGTACGAATAACTTTTATCAATCAATCTGATCATTTTATATTTATATTACATTTTTTTTCCAATTAAATTTTAAAAAGTAATTGTAATCCGAAATCACTTTTTTTGTGAAAATAACTGAGCAAATGTTTTTCAACGTTATTTATGCGTAGCTACGTACAACAAGTACAGAACCATACGCATTTACAGCATTAAGAAACAAGTTTAAATTTTACTTTAAAATCTACCGATACCGAATAAAGCATAAAGTGGTAAACGGTCTTCAATTTAGAGATATCAAATTAATATTGACAGCAGATGGAAGGAGGCGGATTGTAGCGACAAGCTCACTGCGCTGGCGCGCGCCGCCCCCGCCCTAGAGCGCACGCGGCGCGCGCTCCGGACGCTCCTCTCTAGTGTCGCGCCGCCGCGCTCGCTCCCGAGTGTCATTTATAACACCAATAATTCAGAGCAGTCGCGGCGCACCATAAAAGCGGACAATGCCCTCGTTTGCCGTATTTCAGGCTTGTGTTTCGCCAAGATTTGTTTGGGAATTTCGTTGAATTCGATGAATTGTACTTCGGTCATTTTAATCCACGCACAAAACAATAGAATTACGGCTTAGAGACTTTAAACTTCATACAAAATTCTTTATAAGATTTAAAGTTTTGTGTAAAGCTAAAAGGATTTACATTTTAAAATCACGCCACATTGTCCACATTTCTATTGTTTAGCTTTCTGAGAAGTTGGGACTTCGGTAATTATTCTTTTGTGTCAAATGGCATTTAATAAGTAATATATTTTCTTCAGACCGTGTCATCGTCAAAACTATCAATAAACTAATATTTGGAAATGTCAACACTTCGAAGACGTTCCTAGGCCGTGGCATAGGTCGCCGTTCAGCCGCTGAGCATTCTCCAAAAGTATGAACGTGCCCGGTCGTCTAGTCGATAAGTTGAGAATGGTGTAAATTTAACATAATGGTGCTAAAATTATGTGTTATGGCTCATTCGAATCATGTCTAGATCATTGTGTAAGAAAAATGAATTAGCGCATTAAAAATTCCAAAAGTTATAAACACTTAAAGATAGAAAAAAAGTAGTGATTGGTTTTTTGCTTATGATTCGTAAACTAATAAATTTTTGGGATATTAAAAAAAGATTGATAAAGAAGAAGACATTTACTAAAAAAAGTCCTAACTCTCGAAACTCTACCTCTATTATTAATAATTTTAATTGAATGTTGAAAATTGCCGTCCGCGCGCCATTTTTTGGTTTCGCGCATGGCGTCGCAAGTCAGTAAGTTACAATAAAGAAAAATTTAAGGTATTTAAACAAGATTTAAAAATCTAAAAAAATTATGGTATGATTCAAACACTTCAAAAAATGACACCCGTTGGAATTTTTTATTTAAGTTACTTTTCTAATAAACTAGACGATCGTTAATTAAAAAAAGTTCCGGGAGTTCCCTTATTATTGCAAACTAAAAGATATTTATATGATTTCACTTCGTGCAACCTTTCTTATATACACACAAAAGAAGATGAGTGATAAAAGTTTAAATAAATTCAATACTTCGTTTATAACGATTTTTTTTAAGTGAACAAAAAGAGAAAAGTTGCCGTATTGTTGTAATTTTTTTTTTTTCCATTTAATATTATACTACCGTTTTTATGTCAATAAAAGAAATTTATTATTAAAAAAAATTAAGCTCCATTTGTTTAATTTTTTTTATAAACGAATGGACTATAACAATATGTAAAAAAATTTTTTTTCTTAATAATAATTTTTAATTGTTTATAAACGTTTTTTTCATATAACTATTGTTTAAATAATTAGTTAAGAATTTTTTTTGAAATCATTTTTTTGAACATTCTCTACAAAATATTTTTTTCTTATTAACAATTACATTGTTTATTATGTTAACAATTTGTTATAAAGAAATTGTCGACCTTTTTTTTATTTCTTTTCTAAAAGTTACAAGAATTACAAAAATGATCCTGTGAATTAAAATACTGAAAAAATATTATTTCGAATTTTTATTAAAGCTTGAAAATATATGTAATTCAAACCTCTTATCCTTCTTTTATTTTTAAATGTTTTTGCATGTTTTTTAGTCAAAGAATCATTTTTATAATTACAATGAATAATACAGCCGAAGAATAGTAAGTATCTGGAAGGTAAAAAATTGTAATAGTTTATAAAAAAATCAAATAAAAAATAAATAAACGACTTCCACTTCTAATTAACAAAAATGGTTTCTATCGATTGGTCAAAAAAATTGTTATTCTTATTGCTTATTAAGAAATAAAAAAAAATTAAAAACAATGTTAGTGTTTACTGTAAGATTTGATTTTCATATAAGGCGTTAACTTCAAAGTGTTACTTTTTACTGCGCAACGTAACTTGCGCACCTTTCGCTTTGAAGCAATGTATGTGTGGTGTGGTTTGATGGCGTGCGGTGCCGTGCGATGCGGTGTGGGGTGGTGTAATGTAACATAATTTAATATTATTATATAAATCTTATATTCAATTTGAGATAATAATTGACCTCTCGTAAATCACCTGCCTACCGACGTTCACGTATTTTAGTTACCACAAACCTCTTGCCAGAGTGATTAATACTGACGAGAGTATTGATGTAATTAATGTTCAAAGTGATATTAACAATGAAGTAAATCAGCCTCCGAACAATGTAGTCATGTACTATAAGTAACATATATTTATGTAACATATTGTACAATATTATACCGAATCAATATGAAAAATGTGAATAGAATACAAACACGCTCTCAGTATTATAAGAGATGCGTTTATTAAATAAACTTTTTGCCTATTGCAAGTTCAAAGAGAATAAGTACTTATGCAGTAAAATCCAGTCCTGCGTCGGAGCTGATATACACTATTTTAAAAAAATCGTTATTTTCATCAAAGATTATACAAAAAAAATTGTTTTGGAATATCGTATATACTTGAAATGAATTGGTTTATAACAATTATTCAAAGAAACAAAGTAAGAATGTAAGAAAAATATTTTTATGTGGTATGTAATGATATAAAAAGTAATTAGAATATTAAAGAAAAGAAAACTGTATATTTATTCGATTTGCCATTTTTTAATTGTTAAAAAATAGAAAAATAGATATTTTTAAATTTTTCCAATGAAATCTTTTTTATATCTTTCTAAAACAAGATCCAAAGAGTAGAAAATATCTTAGGTAAACATTTAGTTTTCAAATTATCAGGGTTTTATGTAAAATTTCAAATTGTAAAAAATCTTCATTAACATTTGTATAATTAAATGAAAAATTGCGAATAAATATTTTAATTGATTTTGTTCATACACGTATCTAAAAAGTTTCTGAATATTCATGTCTTTAATATTCATGTTTAATAGTAAAAAATGTTTTCGTTTTGATGAGTGAACCGCCGAGCGCCGAGCGGGCGTCTTCACCCGCTATTAGTCATATTTTCACCTTCAAATTAATATTATAAATATCGGTGATACAGTTCGAGAAGGGCAATTTTTAGGACATTTCCTGCTCTTTAAGAACGTTTATTCTGATTTTCGATTTCAGTTGCAATTTTGAGATATTTGCAAAATACAAAACTCTTTTTTTTTCATAAATTATTCATATTTGTAGTTTTTTATAAGGGACAAGAACTTTTTCAAAAACGTTTTAGATGCGATTATGCATCGAATGAGACCTTGGTCACAGATTTCTGAGAAATCAAGTGGAATTTGAAAAATGGCACTACTGAAGTAACTAATGTTAAATTCATTAAAATATTTAACAAAAATTATGATAATAGTAAATATATCGTTGCACATAAGTAATCAAAAACGTGGAGTCAGATATTCATCTCGGCAGTGGCCCTATTCTACACAACGTTTGACGCTCTTTGTCGGCCAACTTCACATGCAGCTGTAATATTCTAGCCCGCTGTACACAATTTCCTCTGAACACTCACATATCCGCTTCGAAATAACTAAAGAGAAGCGAATTCAGAAATGTCGCGGACCGCCGCGCTCCCTTTTAAATAAACATTTCGGTGACACACGGCGCTGTGCGAAAACCGTGCTTCCGTTATTCTTTTAACGTGAGCACGAAGCGAGCGCGCCTTTGACGGCCGGCGCTGCGAGAGAGCGCGGGCGCTTTGGCGGCCGGAACCATTGTGATAACCAAACGCGCGCTTTGCCGCCCTCGTGCGCGGGCGGTCACGTCCCGTTCGTCATGCTCAGTGGTCGTCGTGGAGAAGTCGTAGGCTACAGGCGCGTTCGCGCGTGTTCACTTTCACCGCGTCGCGACAAGGCGATTATTATAATGTTTCTACGTTATAGTAGAAATTACCCTACCCGGAGGTATTACGTTACGTATTAAGCGCTATTTATGCTGTATTCATTTAGATGGTCACCGACGCACATGGACACTCGCAACCGCAGAGGAGCACTAGTGCGTCGTCGGCCCCTTGAGAGAGAATAGAATATTTAATAGAATGGGATCGAGCTGATGGAGGAGAGAATGAGGAATAGGACACCGTAACTCTCATTCACCATACGAAATATAAATAACTAATATATTAAAAAAGATCAAATTTCAAGCGCCCGAACCGAGGAGTTCGCATAAAACATTTAATGAATGAATGACTTTTAGACAAAATAATATAGGGCGTATCGCATTTGAATCGATGAGAACGATTCGGTGAGAAACCACAACATGACAAAGTGGGGATGAAAAACTTTAGTGTAACATTTATAATCGACTTATTGGAAACTAAACTTCTTGAAATTATCCCCGGGTATTTATACCACCTTGAACTCACGCCTAAAGATTAAGAAAAGACTGAAATATCGTCTTTCCGCTGTCATATGGAGTTTTACAGCCTTTACCTGCCATTTTGACTATGGGAGTGAGCCTACAAATATGATAAATAAAAGATATTTAGTTTCAATAACAATCAGTAAATAATTACATTTATTATTATACTTACTGCAAGCTTAGAATTAACTTTGTAATAATTATTCTTTTATTACAAATATATAATAATTTAATTGCATATATATCTTTGATAATGCACTTATAACTTATAAATGCATTATTTATTAAAGATCGTTAGAAATTTTTTTTAAATTGAAGAATGTTGTATCTACATTCCGCATTTTTTTATGTTCATGACTAGCATTAAAAGAAACACTTAGGTAGTTTTTACTTTAGGTAAATTTCTTGAGCGATACTTTTTAAAATGACGTGCAAGCTGTATTGCTTTCTCCTGCACTGTCGAACGACCGACATTTGTAAATATATTTATTTGTTGTTGACGCGTTCCCGTTAGTAACAGGTTTGGTGATTTTGATGCAAACTCTTTGAGAGTAAGAAACTATTTTTATAATTCTGAGACAAAAATTGTTATTATAGAATTTCCTCAAAAATTCGTTCTCTACGTACATTTATGAGCACAAAATCACTATTATCCCTGCAACATATTGCAGCAAAATAGTTACCTTGTATGGATCTCGCAGTGGCTTGTTTGCAGGAAGGAGTGACAATTTTACTGTACCGATTATTTCACGATCTCTTTATTTCTATAAATGATTTCAGTATAAAAGAGAATTAACACAAAATATTTTGTAACAAAACGGATAAAATTGCTTTCAGTTGACACTGCTTTTTTATGTTGGAACGTGTGCCCTTTTAAGCTACAAAAAAAATGAAATATATTAGGTTGGGAAAAAAGATTTTTCGTATTGTATACCTAAGTAAAAAGATGCAGTAAAATCTCTATGGTCGTGGTTTTTGTACGTGGCAAGTTTTCATACCATAAAATAGACGACATTTTAAAAAAAAGGAAAATAAAAAGCAAAAATAGTGTCCCCCAATTTTCTATTATATTTCTGTCCACCAAAATTAGTGAATCTAATGTAGAATTTCGAGACATTTTGAAGTTTTATTATTAAAAAAGGTAAAATGCAATACAAGCCACCATAAAAATTTGTGACGTTTATGGACCTAAAGCAGTGTCGGTAAGAGTAGCACAAATCTGGTTCAAACGCTTTCATTTTGGTAATTTTGATGTCAAAGATGAACCTTGCCCTGCTCGATCTATTACGATGAAGTCAATACCATTTTGGAAAAAGTAGAGCAAGATCGACATACTAGTTCTTACGACATAGCTGAAGAGCTGGAAATTAATTACAAAATAGTTTTGACGCATTCGAAAAAAGCAAGATGTACAAAAAAGCTCGATATTTGGGTCCCAGACAAGCTCAATGAAAGAAATCTAATGAATCGTGTAATTATATTTGTGATTTTTATTATAACACAATGAAACCGAATCATTTTTGAAAAGATTGACCACAGGTGTCGAAAAATGGATTACCTACGACAAAAACGTGCCAAAAACATTATGTTCAAAAAGCAAGCAAGCACCATAGACTATAACAAAACCCGGATTAACTTACAATAAATTTATGTCATGTGTATGGTAGGATTGGAACAATCGATTTGTATCTCTACTTCCAACAGCTGATGAGAATCAAGTAAAAGTTGAAAAACGGCCATAATTGATCAAGGTGTCATTTCTCACCACGAAAACACCCGATCACACATATTTAGCCACTCAGCAAATATTGAGAGAGTTTGATTGGGAAGTGTTAACGCATCCATCATATAGCCCTGACCTTGCCCTGACCCTCAGATTGTCTCTTGTTTCGGTTTCTTCATAATTCTTTAGGTAGTGTTAAGTTACCATCTAGAGAAGACTGTCAAAACTACTTGTCGCAATTTTTTGATCAGAAGTCCCAAAAATTTCTACAGTAATGGGATTATGTCAGTACGCATAAACTGGCCATAAGTTGTTCCACAAAATGGCATATACGTGTTATTATCAAACGTAAATAAAAATGGCGAAAAATTGTCTTTAATTCATATATAAATTACGAAAAACCTTTTTCCCCGATCTAATATTCATTCGTAAGCCTTCTTCTCTTTAAGACAAAACGTTATGACACCTACGGGTCTGAAAAATGATTTTAATTTGTAATAAGGACCAGTTCTAAAATATCTCTAGATAGACGTTTTTGGTTCTGACTTTCACTAGGTCACCCAAGTGCTTATAATTGATAGTGGTAGTAGGGTATTAGCAGTAACCACGAATAGTAGTGGCGCGACTACTGCTGTGAGTGTACGAGTTCCTCGTGTGTAGTTTCAGCTTTTGTTCTTAAAATATTAGTACATACAAGTCGTTAAAAATCAGTGCTACGGCATAGCCTGATAAAATGCGGTAAAAAATAAAAGCAACGTTTCCCTGAACACGCGAGTGCGGCTGAGGCCGGCTATTAGCACACCGTTCAAACTCCATTTCTACTTTTATAAAAATTAAAACCGCCTTCAGAAGCTTATTCAAATAATTTTAAATAGGTTTTTGGAAAATGAAAAAGTTTTAAAGGTCAAATTTGACTTCTCCTAATAATATTTTTACTATTAAAAGGAATATAAAGTAAGCTTTATTTATGTAACATTGTGACAAAAATTACAGTTACAATCTGAAACGTTAATTATGCAACACTACTCATAGTTTAAAAATTAGTATTTATATGAATTTGAATGTCTTAAAAACAGTACCTACTATTGTGTCGCTCACGCCTTTTACTTCGACATTTCAAAATATTAAAAACTTGTAATGAAATGCTGGTAAAACATATGTCCTTTACTATCAGATAGAATAAGAGAAATGAACATTGTGCCTACTTTCTCGCTCACAAGTTGCTTACACTAATTTCATAGAACACAAAATATTATTATGCGAATGGGTTAATTTTGAAGGAGTTAAAGTCTCGACATCATTTGGTTGTCTAAAAAAACTTGGGAAATTCAATTTTCCATTCGCATAACATTTTCATATATGTATTAAAAGTATTAAAACAATGTTAACAACTCGTAAACGAAATGAAGTAATTTCTATATTTGTTATTTTGTTCCGACAACAAAAAACAAGGATTTGCATTTGTCTATTACGTGTAAGTTTTTCAATGAATGTCTTAACTTTTTGGTTCAGTCACTTATGAAACGAAATACGGTGACTTAATGACAACATATTGCTTGCCATTGTTCTCGTCGTTCTAAAATTATTTTCACAATTTCCATTTCTATATTGTCTGTATTCAGAATTTCAAAGCATTATCCTGACTGCAACTATTTCCATTTGTATTATTCAATCAGAAAATGCATTAAATTGTTATGTTTAGTCTCTTGTAGCATCAAAAGTTAAAAAAAAATATTTTAGACGTAATAAACCGCAGAAACAGGTGTGATCAAAAAGGGCTGTTGTATGACTTGTGTGTTTACAAGCTTTATAGAATACGAAAAAACTTTTTCCTTGACCTAATATTATTGCAACTACTACAATCCAATCTTTTCGAAACAGATGAGTAACAAAAAGGTAGACTAACTTACTACTAGAGGTCAACAGTAAAACTGTAATACTCCATTTGTGAAACGGAATTTCATTTGTAAAATTACAATTATAATTTAAAGACATCAAATTAAACAGCTCTTTTCAATAGAAAACCATTTGTTGCAATTCTGAAGCCTCTAATTACCAGGTCTCTTGACTCATTTCCCCCCTGTTATCAAATCATTAATGAATAAAGGTAGTAATCTGTAATATCAATCTGTAATATTAATTTAGAATTTAAATATGTGAGTTCTGAAGAGTTTATCAAAACGTTTAAATCTTTTGACATGAAGAGGACTGCTGACCTTCATAGCCTTTTTATTGTGATTGTAAATTTCATTATAGACTCCATTGCGCCGCAGTTGGCGTTTATCTTTAGTAAGTGTTTAGATAAAGGCGTGTTTTCCAATTTGATGAAAAAAAGTAAAATAATTATATTACTTAAACGTGGTAGTGTATCAAGCCCCAACGACCTTTGATACATATCTACACTACCATTATTTAGCAAAAAATTCGAAAAATTAATCCTCAATCAGTTGTTGGAACATTTTTATTATAAAAAAATTAACATCTAATAAACAGTTCGGTTTTACTTGGGATCACTCAACAATCGATGTTGGCGTTGAGCTTATGCAATAAATGTTTGGGCCCTGGGAGGATTCGCGAGATGCAACTCATATATATCAAATATCAAATATTTTACAATCTCTTCAAGGCATTTGATTGCGTTTATTATGAAACTTTGATCGGGAAACTACGTCATCATGGAGTAATAGATCGGACACTGGACCTTTGGAAATCGTATTTGAGTAACAGAGTTCAGAGTGTTGATGTTAATGGCATGAGATCACCTGGATCTGTAGTCCACATGGGTGTACCACAGGAATCAATCAATTCTTGGTTCCTTTTTATTATAGTGTGAAGTGAAGTCACTTAGATAAGTACCTAGCTTTGTTACGTGTGTCCATGATATAGTACTGTTTGAAGATGATACTTTTTTGTTATTCAAAGTTAAAAGACAATAGCTTCTATTTATTATGTGAAAAATACTATTTATAAAGTAGGGATATGGTTTACTGCAATTAATCCACTTCTAAACAAAATGAAAGCAAAATGTATAAAATTCTCACTTCCAAATGTAAGATTTGGATTCGGATCTATTTCAGTACGTAATAAAGAATAAAAGTTTGATAATTAACGCTACCATGTTCCTAAAAATTATTTTAGATAACAGGTTTCAATGGGGTCCTCCTATCAGTAAGGTGACGAAAACGCTTAGTTCTGCCGCCTATGCTGTTAAAAAACTAAGAAACTTATCAGACGTCAAAACTGCTAGATTATTTTATTTTAGCTGTTCTTATAGCCTGATGTAGTATGGCATCTTACCCTGGAGACATGCTGCAGATATTATTAAAATGTTCGTCCTACAGAAGTGGGCCGATCGCGCGATTTACAAGCTTGGACTTTGTGTTCTCTTAGAAATAAGCTTAAGGAAATTGGAGTCTTAACTCTGGTATTCCAATTCATTTACAAAAATTTGTTATATGTAAAAAAATTGAAATGTTTAAAAGAAATAGTGATCGACATAAACTCGACATCAGAAATAAAAATAAACTGAGTTACATGTTAGTTGACTAATAGGTCATAAATTCATTTAGAAGGCTCTGTGTGCGCATGTGCAATGGGGTTCCTGTGGAGATACAACAATTACCTCTTAATTAATATTTAATTTACAACTTTTAAATTTAAGAGTATTATTAAACAATCACTTAGTAAAAAAGGTTATTGTACAATTTTCGAATATTTAAAAGACAAATATCCATGGGCATAAGCGGCCCGACTACTTACCGAGCTGTTAGGTTCATTAACGTTTTTATATTTGTTTTGACTACGTATGATGAAATTAGAAAAGATCTACCCTTAAGTTTCTTGCTCGTTCTTCTTGAGGGAAAACTGCCTTTCGGACGAGTGGTAAAGTGTAAATTCGCAAAAAAATTTGATGTATTTCAAGTGTTATATGAAAAAGATACGTATTTTTAATTTAAATAAAAAAGCCTAAAATAATGCATTTTTTCACAACTTATCGTATTTTGAAGTTGTTTTACAGTTGATTGACGGAAAAGTTTTCTAAATTATTTCGATGTTTTTTTTTTGTTTCTATTAGATTAAATTATTTTTTTGGAATTGATGGAGATGAATCTTCATTTAATTATATTATGTGTACAATGACGTGTAGTTTTTTTTTTTTATTTTCGTGTATTAACGAGAAGTACAACGATAGAAATAATTTGCTGACAAAAGAAAAAAAAACTTTTCGTTCGTAAATGACTATCGAACGCTTCGAATTATAAATCGTGCAAAAATATTGTTGTGATTGGATCAAGCGAGACTAGACATCATTTTAAAAAGTAATATAATGGTATTTTTTGTCCTATTGTATATATAACTCTAAAACTCAAAAATCTCATTGTGTTCAAACTGAAAACGTATTAACGTTTCGGTTAAAACTCTTACGCACGCCGGTACCTGTGGCCCACATGTAATAATAAAGTATGCATGGCACTACACACTGTCAGCTAAAAACTACAAGCGCGTCGCCCTCTCTGCCGATGCTTTCTTAATTATTTTTGTATTTATTTGTACACATATATTTCGTAGTAATTGAAGTGAGTATTAAATATACGTGGTATATGGTAGGTTTTAAATTAATGTCGTACACAGACGCACAAATAGCCGATCGTCACATCCTAATGAATTAAATCTGGGTTTGCCTACTAAAAATCGAAGTCGCGACCGGCGCGGGGGTGGCCGCATGTATAATTAAACTATGTCAAGGTTTGACAATACACCTAAAACTGAAATTCGTATCTGTTAGGCAGACATTAAAATATGAAATCGCGTGAGAACGAAACAATTACAGTGACGTTCACATAAGCGGCCAGGGCCGAGTGCCCTACGTACAACTAGCGTTCAGTAAAAAATTAATACGCCCTTTACGTGCCTAGAAAAATTCTAGAACTAAGGCGGGCTTGACGTAGATTCTACGATAACCTACTTAAAACGTTGCGAGGGCTTCTATAGACTCTAACAGCAGTTTTTTTGATCGATCGCAATACGTTCCTCTGGTTTCGTTAAACAGAAAGAAAAATTGTGTACTTTTATTGTTTACTAGCTTTTACCTGCGGCTCCGTCGGTGTGATATTTTTAAGTATTCATTGTAGGCCAATCGGACGTTGGTGGCCGAGCTATGTTGCAAAAACCTATTTTCCTATGCACGGCAACAGCTCTGAAACTATTGAATAAACGATGTCTGCGATTGCAGTGTACGAAAGCTAATTGTACGTACGAAGAATCGTGTCATAGTTCCCAACCCGATCGGACGTAACGTCTGCGAGATGGGCTAGACGCGACAGTTTCATTACGTGAAAATGTCCAGCATTTGCATGGACCTATAATTAATTTATCCTTTTCCATATCGAGTAATCTCGCTGTCATTATTTTTGATTCGGTTGTAATTGTACAGTTAGTTCCGATTCTGTCTTGTTCTCAACTCCAATCTCGCATCCCTCTCTTTTCCAATGGCGTTATTGCTCTTATTCTGAAATGGATCTCTCTTTAGATATCGGTTCCGGTTTTTTTTTAATTATTACATAGGATTGTATTATTGGGGGGTATCAAATATCAAGAGCATAATTCAGAAAATATTTTATCCTGTGCTAAATTTCATCTAAAGTCGTCCAACTTTTAGGCGTAATTGACTTACCTACCGAACATAGTCACAAAGAATATTGTTATATTTATTATTATAGTAATAAAATATAGTATAGACAAAAGACGCAGTGTGAAAACCTTATCGTTCGTTATAAATTACTCTCGGCTTCCCATTATCAAACCATTATTATTAAATATTTAGTGACAATCGGATTGTTGACACTCTCTCTTACTTTCGCTTTCGCTCCACCTTACCCTCTCCTACTCCCATCTCCTTCTCAATCCTTATTACACACTAACACTGGTCCTTCTCTAAAAAAGAAAACAATAAGGTTGGCAAAAATATTTATTATTTACCAAATTAAAATTTCCTCGTTTAAATATATGTGCGTAAGCCCAAATCTATATAACCCCTTTAAGTACGCAGCGACACCGAACTGCAGCATTCCCCGGCAGCTTTCACCACCACGCAACCAAGTGTTGGCATATACCTACCTACCTATTAGAATAACAAAACACAAGACAAATTTTAAGGGAAAGGTAAAAGCATTACTAGAAAGGCAGAAAATGGGAATTCCACGACGTCTTGCATAGGCGGCGAGAGATGGGACGTGTGAATTATACTGTATACGGATTATAAAACACCCTACCCATCTTTAATAAAGTAAAATAATAATATTAATAGTTGTAAATTACCTCTATTTAATTAAGATTACATAAATTAATTGTATTTGTTATTTTTGTGAGGTTTAATGTATTGTTTTATTTAGAAACATTATGTCAACCATTTTAATTTATTGTCCATTTACATGCACAAAACGTTGCTAGCTATGATACTGGATGGCAGATCAAGGACCAGTACCGGTAGTAAAGCAATGCACGCATGGTCTAGCACTGGTCTTTCGGTTATAGCTGAAAATCGGCAATTTGCTCTCTGAACAGATACGATCGCAGCACCGCTTTTATACACTGGATTTTATACATCATAAGTTGGTGTATAAACATGAAAACAACACTGGCTATCATAGAATCCTTGTTACCACTTCGAGCGTTCCGCGAGCATTGCCGATCCAGCTGTTCGTAACTGAATATGCGGTATAATGATACTGCATCAGATACATTAAATGATACGCCGATAAGTGAGTCCACGCTTTACAATCATCCATCTATAGACAGCTAGTACCGTCATTTTTGGGACGAAACTTGTGGATAGATCAGATGTTACTACTAACTAAAGAAAGCCACCTACGACTAACCGCAGGCAGGATGTAGAACAGCGGTAATTGAAGGTGGCAGCGGTGTGGACGCGGACGGCGCGACTGCGGGCGCAGAGAGGGCGGTAGAGGTACAAACAACAATGTATAGTTAGTGGTTTATTTCACTAGTTTTTCATGCTATACTGATTTGGGTGGTATACGTTAGTACAAATACGTTAATATAATTACCTACGATAGGATGTATTTCTTGATTAATGCGAATCACGTCAAATTGTAAGAAATATATGGTAGACAGTCCGAGCTTTCAAACCAGACGGCTATGCACCTTCATCCGCTCTTAAAAAAATTGATATTTTTTGCGTAGCGATGACGGGTAAAACTGACTATATAGCCGCCAGTGTCGAACGTCGCTGTGCGTATGCTTCTCCATTACAGATTCCGAAAACGTGTACCGGGTTGAAGAAGATGACGTCGAGAGTATCTGATTCGCTCCTAAAACGATTCAATTCCCGTTACATTGCACGAAGTTCCATCTCATATCAAGAACCTTAATACCCTGAAGATTCCGATCTGGAATTATCTTAGTAAAAAACTACTAAATGCGTGTGCCAAACTTTAATGGCTCTGGCGGTCACAATCCTATAAGTGCGCCTTGCGCGTTGTTAGATACTTTTGGAAATCTGACAAGACGCTATCATAATTCATATACTCATTAGTATGCCAGTATAAAAGATTATTATAGAATTACTCATTCTCACTTGTCACAATCTTTCGAAGAATTTAAATACAATATTTAAGTAAATATCATTATATCATTATTAGTGGACCATTCATCTCGTAAAATCTTGTTATTAAAGAAACATTTGGATTTCGTCGTCACCACTCGTACCCTCGTGAACTGTCCGTTGTGTAGAGCGCGCCTGGAACTGCATCCTCTGTCATAAGTAATTTAATGGCGTTATAGTCTGTGCAGCTAAACACTAGTATTTTTAGGTATCTCCATATTCGATGAAACAACAGAACTCTTACAAGATTTCTCAAGCGTCTGTTCGTCGGTCCGTCACAGCTTATTTTCACGAAGGTTAATGGGTATTGAAAATTAATATTTGATGATATGAACTGATTTCCATTAAATTTAGAACGCTGAATGCGGTTTTATTAAGATTGGAGCCGATTAGATTTAAAATCGATCGGTATAAGTTTTAAAATGTTACACAGAAATTTATGAGTAATGTAATGTTTAAAAATGATAACGCAGTCGATGTAGGAGCGCACCGGCTAGATAAGACGCGGCGGCAGTCGGCGACGCGCGCCGGAACTATTTGAGCGTCTACGATGTGGGTAGTGCTGCTGGTGGCGGCGGCGAGCGGCGCGTGGGCGCAGAGCGAGCCCACGGCGCGTACGGCGCAGGGCGCGTTGACGGGCCTGCGCGCCGCCGATGGAAACTACGGCGTGTTCTACGGCGTGCCTTACGCCGGGCCCACGGCGGGACACAATAGGTTCAAGGTTATTGTCATTCCTAGATTCTATCGACAAATGTAATATGCTAGAACACAAAATTCATTTGACGAACGCCGCGAAAAAATATTATTTAATGTTCGATTTTATTGAGAAATGCTATTATAATCTTGAAACTTTAAACCTGTAAACTTATCATGGAATCGAATAGTTATTTTCTTGTGTTTAATGTAGTTTGACTCGCTTCGAAATATTTATAATTTAAAATGAAATGTTTTTTTAGAACGACTAAAACATGTTATGAACCGCATGACATATATTACATACTCTATAAGAAAATAAAAGCCGGCCCGAAACGTCATGTATCCTTAAAGTTTTACAACAGAATATATAATTATGTTATCGCACCTGCCGCGGCACAGCGGATAATTTCGCAACGAACATCTATTTTATCTATAGTGAGTACATTGCAACTGCGTTAATCTTATCGTACGAATTTCCCTTGTAGATAGATATATAATTTAACGTACAAAAATTTGTCAGGGAGCGGCGGTCGCCAGCCCGGCACGGCCGCCGCTCACGGCGCGGGCGGTGAAATAAAGTGAAGTTGGGAACGAATTTACAAATTTAGATACTCATATTATATGAATCTTTCATGACATTTGATTATGCTGCGCTAATGAGCGAAATATTTAGTTTCCCGAGTAATGATAATAGGATCACTTAGTCTTTTCATGCGTATTTCGTGGGAATTAATAAAACTTCTGGAAAATTTAAACACTGACCGATGATTTGCCTTCACGACCCGAGCCCGAGAGTAGAAGCGCGACATCAGCGACACGGTCAAAATGTCTAGTAGCATCGCTGTCAAGTAGCTCGCCTACTTGTTTGACACACACAGAAATGGCTCGAGACTACGCAGGAGAGGTCCTTTGTTTAGCGGTACCCTGCCACAGGCGGCAGTATATTATTAATAATGTTTTCGTTTAAGCAGACGCAATCACTTCATACTTACCTTAGTCGTTTGTCTATTTGCCAAATGTAAACTTTTTTTCAGCTTAAAATTATTTATCCGTCAATTCAGTATTGAATTATTAATAGATATATATAGACTTACATGGTGTATTTAGAGTTATGAAGTTATTTCATAAATACATTACTTATGTTTTAAATTCCTACAAGTTTAAGGTGTTATATATTTTAGGTATAAGCGATCTGTGTTATTTCGGTAGTCCAGAATTTTGTATCCATAGCGGCGAATAGGAAAACACACCTAACACTTAAAGACTTTTACTAATATAAATACGCAACACAAGATAGCGAACAACTCAGAGAAAATTACTATTAAAACAATACTATAACATGATTATTAAAAACAAAGTATAAAATAAACGACATATTTAAGCGGCGAACAGTTAGGTCCATGAAAAACGGCGACACGATATACGTCGACGTTGAAGGTGGATTGCAACTTTTTTTACATTATATGCAACGTTAAACCTAACTGATTGTTATGGGAGTTGGCGTTTCGAGTAACCCCGAATCGCAGTGATAAAAATTTTAACAAAAAAAAAACGACTTCAAAAAGTAACTATTCCAAAACATATTCTAATATGCTCGAGAAAAAGTAAAAAAAATATTGCGTATTCTTCAGGTAGGTAAGTACTTATCCACTTTAAATTTAACTCAACCTATGAATAACAAACAATGATTATAATACTTATAGAGGTCTCCTAAGTAAAATGAAAAATATTAGACTACATAAAAGACAATCAAATTATTACGATAATATAACATAGTTACAATTATTATTTTTGGAGTCGGTGTCTAATGATAAATATATTGTAGTTGTTTCCATGGCTAAAACCGACTCCAAAAATAACAATAATTGTTACTACATTAAATTATTGTAATAATTTGATTGACTTTTAAGTAGTTTAATATTTTTAATTTCATTTTACTTAGGAGAATTCAACAAAATATTTTGATTATTGTTTGTTATTCATAGGTATGTGTTGGGTTAAATTTGAAGTGGATAGGTACCTACCTACCTTCTTGCGTGGTAAACACATAAATCGTATCTACATATGGATGAGTAGAAAAAGTAAGTTGATTATTAAGTCGTAGAAGAATACAGGATTATTTTTTTTACTTTTTAGTGCATATTAATTTGTTTTGGAATAGGTTTTGTTTTAAAATCGAGTTTTTTTTGTTAAATTTTTTGTTTATTTTTTGATTTTTAGTGAATCTGAAGTACACTAACTAATTTGTCTGAATATGGGTAGACCTACTAAACATGCTGCTCATAGATCGCACCCTTACTGTAAGCCGTTAAAGAGTTCAATTGATCATCATATTCGACTACTATAATTACTTGACCATAACGACGTTACGGTAGGTGACTCAAATATCCGGATAGCCTATAAAGGATTCGGCCGAGTATTGTTGATTTGCTTCAAAGAATTGAAGAGTTCCGTTACTTTGTCATGGATCCCATAATCAGAACCTAACCAAACTCTCATCAAACTATCCTTGAAGTACATCCTTTTCAACAAAAAAAGAATTATCGAAATCGGTTGGCATGATATTGAGTTATTCGTCCATTTGTTGCGCACATTTTATTTTTTTATATTTTTATTTATTTAATTCCCAGAAAATAGTTAAATACACATTGATAAGTATATTTAAATCCTATAGAGGAAACATGATGTTCCCTGTGCATAGGTTCGGGAGAAATGAGTAGGCATATATGATTCATTTGTCATATATGCCTATTTAACAAAAAACAACTTAATACATATATAACTTAATTACTAATCTCAGCTATTTTAAAGTGAAAAAATAACAATAATAAGTAAGTGCTCAAAAGTATAAAGTTCCATGTGAGATGTTATACTCGACTTTAAAAAGCAAAGACGAGAAATGGGATATGACCTTTTATAGAGATAATAATTGCTTTTGAGTGAGCATTAACCATTTTTTAATATTATATTTAATTGATTTAGTTAACATAGGTGTATTCTTAAATTCATTTGGTAACATATTAAAGTATTTGATAGCTGTATATAAAGGACTACTTTGGTACTTGGTCTTGGTAATTTTAGTTCCCTGTATATATTTGTGTCTGGATCTACCATCGTAGTTATTATATTTATGTGCGCAAGTTTTAAAGTATTTGATCAGACTACAATAGACAAATTGTTGCTTGATGTTACATATATGATTGTTTTCTATTTTAATTTTTTTAATTCTTTTGGATTGTAAATAATGCCTTAATAGACTTTTATACGCACCACCCCATGCTATTATACCGTAGTTAATAATGCTTTCGAATAATGAATGATATAGCATTTTAGTATTCTTCGTTCCATAAAAGACTTAGTTTGTACACGAGGAATTGGAAATACTTGACTTTTTAACTATCTCATTTACATGTACATCCCACTTTAAACAGCCATCAATATAGATACCTAGATATTTACAGTAATCAACTCTTTTATTATTACATTATTAATACTAATTTCAGTCCTTGGTATAGAATCACTATAACATGAAAAGTTAGATAGACAGTTTTCTCTACGTTCAACGTCAATTGATTATTTTTAACCAATTATAGACAATTTTAGAACTTTATTCATGTCACTTTGCACATCTTCCCAATTATCTGCTGTACACCTGATTGCAGTATCATCAGCATATGATGACAAGTGATTTTTGTCTACAATGCTAAAAATATCATTAATGTATAATAAAAATAATAGGGTCCAAGTATGGTTCCTTGAGGGACTCCAATTCTAACATTTTCAGGTTTACTGTTTACTCCTTTATATCTTACAGTTTGAACTCTGTTATCCAGGTAATCTTTAATTAAATTATTAGCAACACCTCTTATACCATATCTCTCAATTTGTTCAGCAATATGACATGATTAACAGTGTCGAAAGCCTTAGCTAGATCCAGAAAAGTAACAATTGTTCGTTTATCAGAGTTTAAGTTATCATATATACACTGAACAAGATCAGCATGGGCATCACTTGTGCTTTTATTTTTTAAGAAACCAAATTGCCTCTCGGATATTATGTTGCATTCAGTTGTAAAATCAGTTAAACGAACATGTACTAGCTTCTCTAGTACTTTAGCTATGTTTGAAATCAGTGATATAGGACGATAGTTACTTGGCTCATAGTGGCTTCCATTTTTGAATATGGGTACAATAACTGCGGATTTTAGGGCACTAGGCCAGGTTCCTTCATTCAAACAAATATTAAATATATGCTCAAGTGGCTTGCTAATATATTGAGCCAATGTTTTTAAAACTTTACTGTTAATACTATCCGGGCCACCTGCCTTGTCTTTTAAGTTTTTAATAATCTTAAAAATTTCATCAGAATCAGTAGGTCGTAAAAATATTGATTTACAATTATTTTCGACTATATCAGACGCCTTATCTTCACACATTTCATCAGAATTGATTCTTTTAGCCAGACTTAGACCTATGTTGCTGAAAAGTCAACAAAACATCAGCCACATCTTTGGCATCCATTACCTCCTTATCTTTATAGATTAGTTTTTTTTCGTTATCTACTTTGCTAGTTCTGCCTAATTTATTATTTATGTATTGCCATAGTTTTCTACTGTCACTGCTGTTTTGTTAACCTGTTCCGCTTCATAGTTTCTTTTAGCCCTAGTAATTACACAATTTAATATATTACAATATGATTTATAATTGTCTTTGAGTTCAGTATTACTTTTATCTATTCTCCATAAGTTATATAACAATTCCTTAGTTTTACAGGATTTAACAATACCCACAGTAATCCAGTTTTTCTAGGTTTATTTTATTTTAGAATTATTCGCTTTAACTTTCATTGTTGCCTCTTTAGTTAGTGTTTTGATGTCATTAATTAACATATCTATTGCTATATTCGGGTCTTGTATTTCAAATATGTATAAAAGATCAGTTTGACTACAGAGCGTTTTTAATTTTTTATAATTAATGGTAGCTTTAGGAGCTCGAGAGATGCCATCTTTATGCCAGTTAACTGTTAGAAAAATAGGATAGTGATCTGCAAAAATGTTAGTGTATGTAAAAGAATTTGACTTAGCTATTCTAGATTTAATAAACATGTTATCAATACAAGAACCCTCGAAACTATTAGGTCTAGTGATGTCACTAAAGCAATTAATATAGTTAGCATTTAACATGGTCTCCAGGAATTGTTCAGTTATAAAGTCTGTTTTGAGTAAATTAATGTTAAAGTCGCCTACAATACAGTGGTGCTTGACATTTTTGTTTAACCTTAAATATTCTTTCATTTGTACATTAAAATATTCAACATTTACATCATGACACCTATAGATACCTGTGATTTTAAACGCCATGCTATTTTTAAATCTTAATATAATTGATAGTATTTTACATGGACCTAAATTCTCGGTAGTAGCTGTGTGTGAGATTGTGGATTTGACGTAGATCACCACTCCATCCGCCTTGTTGACATTTCCATGATTGTAGTGTATAGTATATTCATCCAACTGATAAAACTTATAGTAATCTAGATTCCACGTTTCGGTGCAAACAATAACATCTGGTTTTATTTCAAGACTATTTATCAAAAGTTCTATGTTTTGGTAATTTGAATTAAGGCTTCTAACATTGAGGTGTAGTATTAATAGATTATTGGACACTAGGACCTGGTTTATCTCACTTAGACAGTTGCAATGTTTTTCAATTCTTGTTATTTTTTCGTCATAGTTATCCATTGATAAGTAGATAACTAAGTGTTTGTCGATAACAAAGTTCCTTTGTTTTGACCAGGTATTCGCCCTAGGAATTTAGGAACTTTAGGTAACGTAGGGTAATCCGTCATATTCATTATCTTTTGTAATTTAAATTTGATGTATTCACACTTCGTGGTATCATTTGGATGATGGTTTGTACATTTTCGTTGTTTGTATTTTCATTGTAAAAGCACAATTAACACATTTAATAATTTCAGCCTTGCAGTTGGTAGTTTCATGGTCACCAGAGCATTTTAAACATTTTGTCACATTTCTACAGTTTTTACCACTGTGGTTTAAACGACCACATTTAAAACACAGGTTTAGACTAATGTCATCTACCACTTTACAACATTGATATCCTATATATAGTTTATACTCGTTCTTGACAATAGCACTGTACATCTCAGACGCAGTTTCAAGAATAACAGTGCGCTGTTTTAGAGCATTTTTAAATTCACTGACTAATGTAAAGTTACCGTTAAGCATCACTGGGTTCCTATTCTTAATATCCTCCGTAAGGCTTTCAAGGTTCATATCATTTTGGACATCAAGTATTCTCATTCTCGGTGCCTTTAGCGTTTGCACTTCAACTTGGTAGTCGTTGATCAAATTATTTCTTAGCATGGCCGTAGTTCTTTCGACGTCTTCTTTGTTTTTACACTTGATGGTAACATCACCAGATTTGTTTGTTTGAAGTTTCTTGATCGGTACAGCGATATCACCCACCAGTTGGCACTTAACTTGGTTGACAGTATCTTTGTTCTTTTTATCTTTAGCTTTAATTACAATGTTGGGAATAATTTTTCTAGTATTATTTTTATCACACTTTGCTATATCTGCATAACTAGCCACATTTGTTTTATTATAATTATTTCTATCTTTTGCTAACTCACGCAGCATATCATTTTTTTTCTTTCAGTTCTGAGTTCAGTTCTTTAAGTAAATCATTCTCAACCCTGAGTAGAGCCAGGTCATCTTCGATGACTGTATCATCCAACAACATGCTTTCTCTGGTTTTATTTAGAGATGTTATGTCGTAACTCTCTCTTACTTTGTCTTTCTCGAACATTTTAGTGTAAGCTATGATTTTACGAGCGTTTTCACAAAGATCAATGTTGTCAAATTGACTTGTAGAGGTTATGTTCACATTATGCTTCGAGCAGATAACTAGCATATCACTAATAAATTTACCTGAACCATCTTTATTTAGTCTATTAAAATCATTTGTATGGTATACACTTTCACATATCAAACAAATCACAATTTTGGGAACTCTTATATTGGAATGGCACTTGAAAGTTTTCACACTGTTCTCTGCGATGTCAGTATCGCCCGCCATCCTAATCGTGTTCTTTTTCACTTATCGCACAAGCATTCGATCCACAGCAGAGTTATCCTCACCAGCAGCGCCACAATCCTTAATCCCGTTCACCGAACGGGCTGAACGCCGCACCGCGCCTCATACTCGATGCCCTGACGGTTTCCCGCTTTGCAGCGGGAATTGCAGGCTATTATCGAGACGCAGGATCTGCAGGATGTGCTCGTAACACCACTTAGAACACCAATAATTTAAACACGCTTTTTTTATTTATTTTTATTATTACAAATTTAAAACGCTTTTTGCGGGTATAAAAATAAACGGGGCGATAACGCGCGACACGTCCGCTTCGATCGGACTCGGACGATCATACATACTTATATGCAAATTTAAGATTTATATGATTTTCTCATGGACGCCATTGTCAGAACTGATTCAAATTAAAATGGGACCACACGAAAGCACCTATTTCAAATAAAAAAAGAATTATCAAAATCGGTTTACCCACTCGAAAGTTCTGAGGTAACAAACATAAAAAAATACAGTCGAATTGAGAATCTCCTCCTTTTTAATTTTGAAGTCGGTTAAAAATATTTCATAATTATTTTTAATCATGATCCTATTGTAATTTAAAATACATTTAAAGTTTTGTTTGACAAATAATAGGTGGATAGGTGTGTATGCGCGTGTATATGTTATTATGATGTATATAGTGTATATATATATTAATGTAATAAATGTAGCTGAACAGTCTACACAAGCATAATATGACCAGTATCGTTATTGTATAATCTGATTAAAATTATTAGTATATTAATAATACAATATAAGGCAGCGATTCCGCTAATGTAGTATTACATAAGTAAAAAATGCAATCGTTTCATATTTGCGACGTTATATGTATTGCATTTGCAGGCGCCTTCTCCTCCAGCGAATTATAACGGGACGTTCATGGCTACGAACCCCGGAACAGTATGCGCCCAGCCTAGCAGCAGCGGTATGCGCGGAGTAGAAGATTGCTTGGTGCTAGACATTCATACTAATTCGACTAATTCGAGTGAAGCCTCCAGCCCGGTCATGGTGTGGCTGCACGGGGGTCATTATTCCACAGGGTCTAATCAAGGAATATCTTTTAAGAATCTTGTAGCAGAAGGAATTGTGGTTGTCGCTTTAAATTACAGACTCTCTATATTTGGGTTTCTATGTCTCGGAGTGGCCGATGCCCCCGGGAACGCGGGGCTGAAGGACGTGGTGGCCGGCTTGAGATGGATAAAGGACAATATAAAGGCGTTCGGTGGTAACCCAAACAATATCGTTTTGTTCGGTCACGGTTCTGGAGCAGCAATGGTGGATTTGATCACTTTGCAAACGCACACCAGAGGGCTGGTACACAAAGCCATCGCCCAGAGTGGCTCCTCGCTCGCACCTTGGGCTATAGCTTATGAACCCGTAGAAAGAGCGCAATTATTCGGTGAAAAGTTAAACTATTCAAGAAAGTCAAATGAAGAATTGGCACGAACGTTCGTAAACACTAATTTGACCGCGCTACTGACTAATTTGAACGGATTCAAATTCACCGATAATACTCCATTGTTCGCCCCGTGCTTAGAAAACCCCCTTCTTGATTCAAACGATACATTTATGACAGAAGCTCCGATAGATGTATTGAGATCGGGAAACTATAGTAAAATTCCTTTTATAACAGGTTACACGACAGCAGAAGGTTCTTTGCGTGCCTCCGAAGTTATCGAAAACGATTGGCTTAATAAGATGCAAGCGAACTTTTCACAGTTTCTGCAACCTGACTTAGAATTCGTAAACGGAAGTATCAGAAACGAAACGGAGGCGTCCATAAGGGATAGGTATTTCCAAAACAGAATCATAAATATGGAAACCATCACAGATTATTTAGAATATCACGGGGACTCGATGATTTTGATTTCTGTCATCCGCGGGGCCAGAGAACGGGCCACAAATTCGCCTGATCAAGTGAGGCTATACGAGTTCGGGTACATGGGCAGCTACGGCCAGCCGTGGACCCTCGACACCATCACGCTGCACGGCGCTAGGCATGGCCGCGAACTTGACTACCTGTTCGGCACCACAGCACAGCCCAGAAGTCTTATCACGGACGACACGGTGAGCACATCTCTTGTCCGACGTTGGACCATGTTTGCTCATACGGGGTAAGTTATAATTTTTTTTTGACATGTAATACATTTTAGGCAATTAAAAAAAAAAGATTCGTTTCCTTAAGATCGAAAAAAATTAAATTATTCTGTTACTCGATCACGTTTCGGACAAAAATAAATAAAACGTACTAACTAAACGTATTTAATGAAATATACTTTACAATTTTAAGGAACATACGACATTATAAGACAACGAACTCCAAACAACTTTATTTATTATTTTTTAAAAACTTAAGAATACAAAAAATATTACAGGGTACCAATAGCGCTGACCGCCCCGGGTAATGCGTCCTGGCCGCCCTTCTCCGCGACAGCCATGAACTGCTTCGTGTACAGTCAGCCTGGGACTGCCAACGGCGCCACCGAGAACTTGAAGCAAGACCCCCATCAGAGTCGAATGACCTACTGGTTGGACATCTACTCTAAGTACTATAGACCGCCTCGGCCGCTCAACACTGCCTCGACGTTATTTTCTTGTTTAATAGTCGTCACTTTGTGTCAGATAATTATTAAATTATTGTAAACTTTCATTTTTAATAAATATTATAGAATATATAGTAAATTGGTTACTTATAAGTTTTTCGTTATTATTTATATATCTCATATTTAAGTTTAAATCATGGAAAACGCGCTGGATTTTTGACTTAGAGCGAAGTAAGCCTTTCCGGATCTAATAGTATGGACGTAAAGCGAATTTAAACTTATCACGGTCGTCTTCATCACTATCATGCTTACTAATCTAAAATAACAAAACGTCACTAGGTAGTTAACAAGTTGATTACAGGTGCGTCGGACCGCACACCGCATACATTTATGGGGGAGGCTTAAGTTCAATAGTGGACGTTCAATGGGTGAAACGAACGATCGGATTTCATGAGACCTGAATACTTAAGGTTGTCTAAATGAAGACGGTAGTCTTATTCATAAAGCCTTACTCATAAGGCTACCGTCGGTGTGTACGACGAAAACGCCATCCTTACGGCGACCGGTATGATGCCACACGTTAACTCGGCGACGTCGGAGTACGCCTTAAAGTATATGTTAAACGTCCACCAGTAAGGTGAATTTTATATATGACAATTTATAAACATTGCCGACGGTGGTGTAACCAAGACCATCCCCAAAGTGATATGGCGTCGGCAGTGATGATTCTCCGTTTCAAATTTCAATAGTCTTAATTGTTTTTAACTAACCTTTGTTTCAACGAGTTTTGTGTTTTTTATTCCAGTATGTTTATACATATTTCATATGTATAGACATCCTGGAGCTATAAGCTAACTGCGAATTGATGGCTGATGAATATAAGATAGAACTGTTCACGAGCTGCGGTTTAATCAATTTGGCGGACTTACATAGATTGCAAAAAAAAAACTTCTCTATGAAGGAACACTTTGGTGTGCCAAGTTCGACAATAAACAGTCAAACGATGTTTAGCGATCTCATATAAAAAAAAATATTTATTATTTTTTATACAGATTAATGTGCTAGTCTTGGTTACCTATAGTTTTACCTGTTATATTACATTGATAAGTCAGGCAAGAGTAACAGATTTCATCACGAGTATGCAGTAATGATTTCTCTATCTGGTTTTTTGAGCACGAACGTACTGCATTTCCTTTGAGTAGGATTAGACATTCCTGCTCAAAAGAAATACTATAGGATTATTGTGTAACACATGTTCAAGCAAGAGAAATTGTTAGACTTTTCGAAAAAATACGTGTCAACAAGAAAAGTATCTTCGTGGTCGTGCTTTATAAATTTATATTTATTATCAGTTTTCTTATTTCCTATTCCATCGCGCCATATTATTTAAATACTCTGTTTTTAATACGACTTACACTGAAAACGCGACTGCGAATAAAGGTTTTAATACAGAAGAATTGTGACTCAAATTAGCATCCGCAACTGAAGGAACTACGCTTTGGTAAGAAATAGAGAATTGGTAGCAATAAATACAAAGGCTTGCTTTCAACATTTTTATAATCAGCACAACGTGCTTCATTATCTACATGCATATCCAGTGTTTGAATGCGCGAGTGAATACAGTCTCTATATTGCTGGCTATTCTAAAACAGGTGATGACATAAGTCTGTGTACAAAACTATAGCAATAAAATAAATGAAAAGAGAAGATATTTATTTAAAATAGCAAAGAACCGATTCTAACATCGGCTGTGGCAGCTTTGATCAATGCCGTTGACGGTGAATTCCGTATACTGGTTTTTTTTCGTCACAATCACAAATAGAATATTAATTCTAATTGTGATTGATTTTGGTGAGAAGTTGATAAATATATTCACAGGCAAATTACATTTGTCAGTTGTTTTTAAAATGTAACAAATTTAAGAACTATTTTCATTAGTTTCTATAATAATAAATGTAATTTATGTACTCTATATCTTCTTTTTTTGTTATTCGCATCTGGATAAATATAATGAAGTAAATTAGTCTGCAGATACTTGAAAACTTTTTTGGTTAATAAACAATCGAACCATTATTGATTTGCTACGTTCTATCTAAAATTTATTGAAACTTTACTAAGCATTGAAAAATAATGTAACGATGAATTAATTGTATATAGCATGTTTTCCTAAATACAATAAGATATTACATTTCTTATTAATAAAACTAACCTCAGCGCGTTCAATTAAAAACATATTAAATGTTGTTAACAACAACGTTTGATATGTTAAAGTTTAACACCATATATTTTAATACGTTGACACAGAATATATGTCAATATATTAAAATACTTACATGTACCTTTAATTAATTACAAAAGTGCAATTTATAACCTGTAGCGAGCTGCAATAGATACAGCCGTTTCCCTACACCTTCAAGTTTAGAGTGAGAAATTCTTCTGGAAGTGCAGAGTACATCAAGACAGTCTGTACACCAACTGATTATGTTTTGATTATTTGGACGTGATTTTTCATTATTGACTAATATTTCCAAAAGACTAGTACTGGAATGTAATAGAATGGGACAATTGGTCCAAACTTATTGTTTTAAAAAAGCAAATGTTAAAAAAATCATCGAATTTTCTTTTGATTCCAGCTATATTTTGTTTAACTGTCAGTTTCACCAACAGTGTGATGGTGGCAGCGTGAGTAATCCTGTGAGTCCGATATTAGCTGACATTATAATGGGCTATGTCTTTAGGAAAGTTCTGGAGCCAGTACCATTTTTAATTGATTTCCTCACAAGCTATATGTAAATAACAGTGCATTGGGAATTCTAAAAGACAAAACCGATGAACACTTTTTGACATCAATCCATGAAACAAGTTAACGATTGAAGTTGAAGAAAATTGTACTGTTAATTTCTTTGATACTAAAATTCAGTCTACCAGATGGAGTAATGAAAACCAACCGATACCGGAAAGTTTTAAGTTTGGATACACCTTTAAATAATGACTTTGACCATCTTATGAGTACGAAAATACGTTTTATCGTAAGTCTAATGGATAGAGCTTACACATTAAGCTATGAGAATTTCCATGGGACCACTAAGATTAGAATAATTGACCTTCTGATTAGAAATACATACCTATATAGACTTCTTGACAGATGCATGATTAATTATAACTAAGTTACCAATAAAAAGTATAACAACAAATCATCTATGCGGTATTTTTGATTTCCCTTTATAAAACTAACGCCATTTAAAATGGATCGGTGCGTGAGAAAAAGACATTGTAAGCTTATACTAATGCCGTAAATGGTTTAAACATAGAGATGACCTCAAAATTTATTTGAAAGTACTATACTCCGAATTATCGTTCAAATTACATAGCATCGAATTCCATTTGGTTAATCAAAAAGCTAGAGTTGGCTTCTATAATTATTCACAAAAAGTTCTTAATACAAAGCAACGTTTAATGATAGATCAAAATCAATAGAATCACATTGACAATTTGTACCAAAACAATAAAACGAATTATTTCTTTTATCGGAAAATAAAAAAAAATATCTAATACGAGACTTAATAAAAATGAAGAATCACTTCTGAAGAAAGGAATAAAAAATAATTTTAGAAAAAAAATACAAGTGGTGTCGTGGGACACCAAATAAGAACGAAGTTCCTAATTATAAAAATATCAATTTCAAGTTCTATTCGAGGTATAAAGAAAATAATTATTCGGATATACATTTTTTATTATGATTTTTTTTATCGATAAGAATTTAAAAACGAATAAATGAATAAACTCAATAACTATAAATGTAGTCGACATATTGTACAAAAATTAAATTTTCAATTTTTGAAAAACATACTGCATTACTGATTGCTGGGTATTGTTAACCGACGTAACACCATTTGTCGCGGTTATTTTTTCTCGTAGTTTATCTTGTACATTGTCGGAATTATATATTTATGAACTAAAAAGAAAACAGTAAAAACAGTAAAAAATACTACGTAATTTTGACATTGTTTCATAATAACCAACAATTATAAAAATATTTATTAATAAATAATTTACTAATTAATAAAATTAATTTTTGTTCAATTTAAATGTATATTTAATAATAGTAATAATTAAATGATGTCAGAGAAATTAAATATTGTAAATTTAACCAAAATTTAATTATAGTCAATCATTTCATAAATAGAACAAAATTTAAGAAATAATAAAACAGTAAAATATAATACTATATAACTTGGACATTGTTTAATAATAACCACGCTTAGATCATGAAACGTTAGTGGAATGCTTTAATAATAATAGCAAACTGCAATGATAATAACAGTCATCACGTGGACTATACACTAGACGCTGTACAGCCATCATACGTAGACTATACATAGAAATCTTACGCTTTTTTTTTAATGCTACGGATGTTTTTTGCCGGCTAGGGTATCTCTCCGCAACGGCTCATAAGAAAATTTGTTCCAAAAATTCGAATAACAAAACACGTAGAGAGATACTGTCGATAGGTACTGAAATATCTTTGCATAAGAGTAAATTTAATAAGTCCATAAACAAAAAAAAAATGTGAGCCGTCACAGGACGCCTGGCAGATGTGGAACATCGACTTTGTACAAGTAATATGCATTAAAGACAAGATTACGACAGGAACGAAATATAGCATAATGGAAAAATTAAAAATGACGAATTTTTTACAGCAAATGATGACTATTTATTTAATAAACATTTATTTTCACTAAATACAAAAATTCACTGTTAATTTCAAGTCGCCACATCTTAATTCATTTCATCTGTGACTTCAGTAATAGTTACATTCGATGTTTCCTCTGACGGTATTACTGTGACAATTGCTTGTCACACTAATAATTAATAATCAATTATCAATCAAAAATACAATCATATTAATCAAAATGCAGTAATGTGTATGGTGTGGCGACGGGTTGCCACGCTATGCTATAGATATATACAGTTCACAAGAAGTAGTGTGTGCCATGTGGCAACGCGTCGCCATGCGCAAGCGAGTGTGCGACTCCCTTCTCACTTGGTTCGATGGTGCTGTTTACTACGGTACCTATACATTTTGACTATATATATACCATTGTACAGCATGGCGACCCGTCGCCACATGGTGAACTCTACTATAAATAGACTGTAGATATATCATAGTATAGCGTGGCGATCCATCGCCACGGCTAGTGTCGCCAAGCCAACAATCCGGTTTACCCTACGCCTATAGATATTTCCATCAGAAATTCTGATTCATTAAAATTTTACAGCAATAGTAACGTTTCGAACTGTATAACACAGATCATAAGACATTATTACCTTTAAAACAAAAAATTGAAAGATAATCTAATTATTAGCAAAGCCGATAAAGGGAATGCTATAGTAATAACGAACAAGTCTGATTACTAAAACTAATAACATAGTTAATAATGAAAATGAATCCAAAAAATTAAAATATTACTGCAACCATAAATATATTGCAGAAATTAAACAAAATTTAGCATCTAAATTTTTATTCACTAAAGAATCCGAAAAAAGAAACTTGACACCGATGAATCCACAGGTCCCTAAATTTTATGGTTTGCCAAAAGTACATAGAGGATGAGCAGGTCCATCCAATAGTATCATATGTGCAGGCGCTAATATATAAACTAGCCAAATACGTTAATACTGTAATAAAGGAAAAACTGCATTCAACACAAAATACAGTTTAATTAATAGTTAAAACTCGGTAAACAAAATGAAAGATGTTATCCTCTTAAATAATAATAAATTAATCTCATTAAACGTTGACTGTTTGTTTAATAATGCTCCTTTTAGAGAATGCTTAACAATTAAAAAAAGATAAGTTAGAAAAACAGAGATAGACGATATTTTAAAATTAACAGGATTATGTATGACTCAAAATTATTTCCGTTATCGTAATCAATTTTATACGCAAAAGGAGAGTTTAGATATGAATTCACCTTTAAATCCATTAATAGCGGAATTTTTAATGGATGAATTTAAAAATAAATATATAAAGAACAATAATAATATACTATATTATTTTAGATATGTACACTATATTTTCATATGTTGGCTAGGTAATTCGACGCAATTAGAATTGTTTTAAAATTATATTAATTATATACACTCAAAATCCAATTTAAACACGAAAAAGCAACAATCAATGCAATTTTTTTTTGGATTTGACTATAACTAGAATAAATAATAGACCTAAATTTAAAATATACAGAAAACCCACTTGCACGAATACTATAATACCCATTTCTTCTTGTCATCCATGGCAACACAAATTAGCAGCATATAAATCTATGATAAATCGGTTAATCACTATACCCCTTAACAATCATAATTACTTATTAAAATTAAATACCACTTATATAATAGCATTACCTAACGGATACAGTAAAAATTATATTGATGGACCCATCAATAAATAGCAAAATATCAAAATTATTGAAAAAAACATATTTACACGGCCTTTAACACAGATAACAATTTAATTTTTTTTTGTAAGAATAAAGATAAATTGCATAGTAATAAAAAATTCGGAATTTCCAAATTAACTTGTGTTGAAAGTAAATATATATAGGACAAATTGGACGATGTTTGAAAACTAACTACAAAGAACCTTTCGGCTTTTAAAAATAATAAATCAAACAGATCCACTTTGCTAAATATTTAATAAAAAACCGGTCATAAACTCAATAACTAAACATAACTTCCATGTTTTACACCTGTGTAAGAAGGGGCTACGATTAAATGTTTTGGAAACCTTCGAAATTTTTAAACGTAAAGATAATAATAATATGCTCAATGACCAAATTAACATTTATAAATCGTCATTGTTCGATGCTTGTTTGTAACTATTTGGGTAACGGTTAGAGATGCTTAATCTGTGACAATTGACAGGTATGTCTATCGGTGATGGTCAGTGGCTGCTAGTAGAGGGGCTTTTGTCACCCCTTGACGTATTGTCCAATGCTTATGATTGCATGTCACAGAAGGAGGTTGGAATCGCATCTGCCGGTTGTTTTTAACACGCTTTACGCCTTGGTGGATGTAACTATCTGTATTTTCCTGAGGATGAGCCTAGTTGGCATGAAACGTACGTAGAAATAGCAATATAGCTATTAGCTTGCTTAGATGTGATATTTGTCAATCCTCCCGAATCAATATTCAATTCTTTGGATAGCGATTCGTAGGGGAAAACAGATTCGAGGGTCAGTGGTGGATCGCATACTGCATGTTAATTCAAGTTGCAGGCAAGTGTCTACAGATTGTTATCACAAGGTTGACGGATGGATCGTAGGGTGTTCGTTACTTGCGGATAAAAAAATTTAGTAAACTCAAATAAGTTTTTTGACGTCAACCATGAACTTAAATTTAAATTAGCCGTTACCTTCTTACTTCGCTGGAAGTAAATTAATATTCTTTTTTTCATCGATAATAAACTATAATTGTTTTTTGTAGATGTCAATTCTGGTTCCATTCTTAGATCCGATCCCGGTTCCGCCACTTCAATAACAGTCTTGATGCTAATTTTGTTCCTTCCTCGGCCGTGGATGTTATTGTCAACAAATTACTATTATTAATGATGTTTATATTTATTTTTACATTAAAGTTAATCTTGTTTTAGAATATAATGAAATAATCGTATTATATTAATATCCTATTTAAGAATATATTCTACTTCTATGAAAAATTTTATCACAATCCGACTAGCTCTCACTGTATCACAAACGTCCATCTATATGATGGAGGAAGGAGAGGTGGATAGGGCGACCGGAAATCACACACTGCATGAAATGCAACAGCGGAAGCTGCCACTTCACGTCCGTATTCCGTGAGAGTGCGATATTTCACATTTCGGGCAGGCCCATTTTGTGCTGCAGCCAAGTTGGCCACAGTACGACCACACCGCAGTGATATTTGCAAGCATTACACCTATATACTGTGAAGATTTGCCCAAGTCATTATCTAATAATAGAATTCCTTGACCATTGAACTATAGGCTTAAATATCATACAATTAGGAATTATCACATGCTGCTAAGCGTCATGGAAACCACAGCACTCCTTAATGGTAGGAGTTAAGGGATAATACTGCGACTTGGCTAATAGTAAAACCTTCTATACGTAGTATAAAAAGTATTTATTCAAAAACACATCAGAACTCTTTAGCGATAACAGCATACAAATGGTGAAATCAATTTATTATAGGAGCGAATGCGAATGTGAAGTGCATGAATTGTTGAAATTTAATATTATAAAGAACAAGAACTTTTTATACAGTTTGTACAAGAATAATTTGGTAGTTGCACTGCAACTAAGAATGTGATAATTACCCACGACAACAAATTCGTGATTGTAAAACGTAAACGTGAAAGATAGCAAAACGATCGTGAAAAATGTTAATCTACGTGCATTTGAGTACAAGTGTTACATTCAGACTGTTTCGGTGTAGACTCTTTAGGTTTTTAATACAAAACCTACCTCAGAACCTATACCTATTTATAAAAGTGCGCTTTGTCAGTTTATTAAACTATTAATGTATTTTTTTCATTTTTTAATCAAATATTTAAAATAATTTAGCCATTTAAGAAATTTATGTAATTTTCATTATAGGTCGACCCTTGCGCAGTAATTCATAAAGGGACAAGGCTACTCATAACAGGGTTGCGCCCAGTGCTGTGAGGTGAAGCTTTCAACACGACACTTTTAACTACCCTCATATTCTTCCTCAGAACTATACATAATTGTAAACTGTAATGATGATCCAACAATTAAAAGTGTGTGAAATTTAATTTTTTAAGATTCCGTTATATCAATAATAGCATATATACATATACTGTTACGACATAATAGTTATCCGATACAAAATATCTCACCACATACTTTTTTTCTTAACACCTCCGTAATTGAAACAAGCGCAATCTAGCGGTCATTATAGTTCAAATTGATATCGCTACGGCGCAGATAATTTTTCGTGTATGTACATTGTATGTGATGGCTCCCGTGCATTGGTTCGGCATCGTGGGCTAATCTTCATTTCGCTACATTTATCAAGTCGGTGATCATGACACTGGGTCAAAACGGAGAAAGGAAGAGGGCGCGCCGCAGTGAGTGAGGTCAGGCCGCTTCTCCCGCGGTATGTTCCTTTTTCTTTCCCATTCTCTTTCCACTATTTAGTTTTAGCGTTTCTCTATCACTAGAGACAGATAAATGCGATACAGACCATCGCCAGACACTACATTAGAAAAGCCGCGAAAACTCATGTCATTTGAGTAAAAAATGTCTTTGTGAATGCTGTTATTTTGCTATTTGTACATAATGTTAATTGTTACATACTTTTTTAAGTACCTATACCTTTTTTGTATCCTATTTGAATAACAACTTATACTTACTATATGCTAAAAAAGATCATATGGAAGAAAACTTTTATACCTTTATACTAGTTGGCCCAACAGCGTTGTTCTGTCCTTTCTTGTGGGTAGCTTGCCCATATAGTCAATGTCCGCAGCTTCGTCAGCATGGACATAGAATTAATTTTTTCATCTTTTGTATCGGCCGATGCCAATTTAATCTCGATCTTCCTTTTCATTCCGATTCCAGTCACACTTTTGAGTCTGGTTCCGATCCGACACTCGTTTTCGACCCCAGTCCCGTTCTCAATTTCAGTCCCGCTCTCAATTCTAATCATGTTTCCATTCTCGATTCTGTTTCCCGTCCCGTTTTTAATTCTGATTCCGCTACCAATCACAGTTCTGATTTGGACGAAGTCGAGGCAAAATAGTCCTTCATCTTTTGTATTTCAATTCCGATTTGGCTCTAGATTCTAATGCCGATCTCACACTTTGGTGTTTTTAATTTCGGACCCAGTACTAGGTCTGGATTCTGTTCCCCATCCCGTTTTCAATTCTATCAGTATAAGTTTTAAAGTATAGTAAATATTTTTAATTTAATGTAATGCGAATTGGTAAATGATATTTTTGTCAATCCGTCTTATATCAATTGAGGGGCGAGAGTAGAGAAATTAAAATTTGAGTTTGTGTGTATTTTTGTATGAGAAATCTGAAAAAAAAATAATAAAAATGTATAAAAAAAAATTGAAAAGGTACTTGACAATTACGCCACCTATCAGAATATAAACTATCCTCTCTCTCAAATTGGACTAAATTTCACATAAATGCTAAGTTTTATGAAGATCGTTTGAGTTGTTTTAGAGTTCATCATGGACAAACATCGTGACATTGAATTTTTAAACATAAAGATTAATCGAATGAAAATATATACCGCACGTGTCAACATGATGGATTTTATGAAAACAATAGCGGATCTACAGCAGGACTGTCATTGATAGTGCAAAAAAAATACACACACAAAATGTATATTCATCCGATAGCTACAGAACTTCATAGGATCACCCGCTAGGCCAATTTGAAGATTACCTGAAAATTTCATCAAAATCGGTCTAGCCATTTCGGAGTCCATAGTGAATATCGACTTTTCTGTATATGGACTAGTGTGATAGTAGCAACAAGGATATTATGATGCGGATAATAAAGAATTTATATTACATAATAAATTTATCAAATAAAATTACAATGGAAGACTATTTTATGAAAGAAAAAAGCACGAACCTATCAAGGATAAGCCTTTAAAGGTTGCGAAATTTCTTGCATCAAATCTGGATTTGTGTTATGCCGAGCTAAGTAATGTCAAAACTTTAAGGTAAGTATTGCTGTTATGTTAACTTCTTAGGTAAGTATGTTCTGGCTGGATGTGTTTAAGTACACATCTTCACAAAAGTACATGGTATTTTTATCAACAATCATTCTACATCTCTTCCTACAAATTTCAACCAAGTCTTATACTTTGTACCAGCGGTTGGCATCTTATCCACAGCCTTCCTAATGTTTTCACATTGGCATCATTATATTCCTAGCTTGAGAAACAATACACCAATGAAAGGCATTGTAACTTATTTTAAGTTACAAGCATCTAAATTATTTCTCTTACAGTTTACTGTTGACAGTCGAGGACTGTCTCGTAACGTCAGGAATCCCAGTAACATGGAGGCTAGTGTTTGTGCGTAAATTCAATGGCTTTTTATTACAAAAGGATCAAATTATGCCATATTTCAGAAAATGGTTTAGCACCCTACGAAGTAGCATCCCATTCTTCAAATTGTAATAGAGCGCCTGGACGCGATCGATGCAACATTTGCCATGAGAGCTATGGTAGAATAAAGATATCTACTGGAGCGCTGCGAGAAGTCCCGTGACCGCGCGGGTCACTAGGTTGAAAATTACTTTTTGCATTATAAAAAATGCGATTCCAAATCAGGAAAGAACTTAAAAGCGTATGGGATTAACTTTCATGAGCAGGTACTTAGTTTTTATTCCGTTATAACATTATACAATGGAATATTGTAACATTTATAATATTCCGTTATTATAAAGATATCGTACCTACTTTATTCGACAACGGAGTTGTAAAACATGGAAAAGGACTTCATTATTCTAAATTTGTTGTGGTTATTTTTAAGTTTTCTTTATATACCTTTTCGTGTTTTTCTGTAATAATAACACGAGTTTATAATAAATTTTTGTGTTAAGCAGAAAGAATTCTATATCAACATATTCGATAATCTCGAGAGTCTTTCACTTGAACAACTGGTGTCATTCAATTATAAATTACTTTTAGTAATAAGTAAGATCGAATAACATGTGAAACTTCATCTATATAAATGTATCGAAAAAAGATAAGTTAGTAAATGCGACTAAACGTCAGAGATTTAATAAACTCGCTTTATTACATGGAATGTAGTTAGGTTATAGAACAAAATAGTCATCTCCTGCAAATAACCTATTACTTAACCAGAAGAAAACAAAATGTGTGAAATTGCCACTTTCGAATATAAAGCCTGTGCTTGAAACTTACCAATTCATTGATAGCGCCGTGTACGTACACGGTCAATGCCGTATCTTTAGGTATACAAAATTTACCTTTGTTTAAATGAAAGATTATTATTAAACAAACTTCATAAAAAAAAAGTGTGTTACATTTAGATATATTTAAGGGATGGATGCTCATAGACATTAATTGCTTTGTATATTGCATGTAATTGATTTTTTCTTATTTTTAAAATAAATCGTGAACAATAAGCTACCCTCATTTTTTTGTACATTCTGCACGAGAAGTTAATTCTAAAAAACGTGTAATGACGTATTTGTGTTATTTTGTAATCTATGAAATAAAATAGTTTAAGTTTTTAATTTATTTTATAGTATTTATTTCAATAAAATGAGTGTTATTCACCTTATGTAAAACCTGACTACGCAATAAATAATTATTGCATTTTACTTTTTTTCGATTACAATAAAAAGCCGCTGTCTATAAGAATTTAACTGCGCCGACCGGCACTCACCTGACAAAAAAATCTACCAGAAAAGCGTATTACTGTATAATATAACGTACGAAACTTTGCCGCTATGAAGTTCGTCACGAAAGCGTCGTAATGACGTAATACAGGAACGTGGCGGAGAAAAATAAATGGGTCGGGGAGCGTAATACGTGCGCACTATAACATTCACAGCCAATTAAGAGCGGCAAAGTTTCGTGAGTTGTGCTGTGTGAGTGTTCGAATGCAGAGAAGCACTTAAGAAGTACTTAAGTTACTTTTATTGTGCAAATGTAGAGAAGAACAAACGATACGTCTGCCAGGCGTAAGAAAGAGAAATAAAATAATGTTTACGACTAGTCACGAGACTACTTGACGAAACTCGAAGGGGTCAAGATTTTGGTCTTTGTTTTACTTTGTAAGAGACGGTCAAGAGGCGACAACCCTCAATTTATAAGTCGCTAGCTCGCTTGGGACTTCACAGCAGGTAAATAACACATTTTCCAGTGTTATCATCCGTTCTCAGAAGTTAAATAATGAGCTCACCACTGATTACGTTATCATACTGCAGCAGACAACTGGATTAGGTCGTGATGGCCTCCGGCGCAGCGCAGCGTCACATCGCGGCACGTCTTTGTATCTATACAACATAAGTATACTACTCTACTTGTTTTGTGGTATCTACTTACCTTCTCGAGTTTTGCCCAAGCCAGAGTTACTGTGTTTTTCATAGCTTTTGCTTCGTTTTTAGATTAGAGGATATTCACGGCTACGGTTATGTGAATATAGAATACATTAATGTTAGTCCACCCTTTAAATCGCTAGTTTGAGGCTGACTTTAATTTCGGTCTCGCTTATAACCTACATCCAGCAGAAATAAAGTAATTTTAAAAGAACAGTGTAATATTTGAAATGAATAGCTATTTTTCGTATTCACTCCCTACAAGCGAGCAAAAGAACTTTCGCCTCTTTATAAACATTATTATAGATTTTATGTCCGCCCACTTAAGCGAATAGCTACACTATAGTAAGCAGATAGGAGAAAATTATGATGCGTCTACTTTATTTGTATTAATTTAAACTCGAAAACTTACAGTACACCCTTTTCTATTTAAAAATATACTGTAGCCATATAGTAGGAAGTTAAGGATTTAGCAGCTGCTAATTGTGCTCGTGCATTCTTGTGCCTATTGCGTACGACACACGTCGCTGTAGTGACAAAATAAATATATCCCAGAAGGTCCGTTGCTGCATGTATTCGATTTTAATTACATATTCTCGGCCGTGCGCTCAGGGCTGGAGGGTTCGTCTTTTGAAGAATTACATTTAAGAGATGTTTCATAAAAAAATATCGAATTCAGACCGCTATTTTTCAAGATTAAAAATCGCTTGCGTCCATTCAAAGAAAGTTTCTTTATTCGCTGTGTTAATATAGACAGTATAGCGTAAATTATATTATTATTACATTGCCTATTCTATACAAATAAAGTCATATATTCAATTTGGGTGCACCGGTATTATTTAAAGGAACAGAGTTTAAATATCAATATAATAAAAAAAATCAAGAAGTGTTTTTTTATTAGTACCTTTTTATGACAACAGGTACCGAAACAAAAGTAAATTCAACACTTATGGCGATATTTAGGCACCCCGATACTGGCAATAATAATAGCTCTGCTTAATTGCAGTCATTTTGTCGTTTAAAAAAAAAAAACCAAGCATCGCTACTGTCTCTGACGTCACGCAGCCGTAATTAACACAATTTTCGTGATACAGAAGCGAACTATTCGTGCTGTTGATGATTTGAGACCAATGGCATCTCTCAAAGAAAAATTTAAGGAAATTAATATCATATCTTTAGCATCACAATACATATACGAAAACCTGGTATATGTCAAGAGACATATAGAATCGTTTCATAAAAGGAGCGACGTCCGTAACATTAACATTAGACATAAGTTCTTATAGATCTCGCTGCTAAAACCTGTCTAAGCAAAGTCAATAAACAATTGAAGGGGGGCAGTGTGTTCGCTTTTATTGTAGAATTCCAGCTAAAATTTAAAATTTTCCATTTGCCGAATTTAAACGTTTCGTTAAAAGAAAGTTATATGGCAAGGGCTATTATACCGTGTCTGAATATCTTAATGAAAAATAGACCCTGGGATTGAACTGCTCGGCTATCAGGTTACTTCATATTATTTTCAAATGTCGACTAAATTGTTAATTACTCAATCTTTTGTATAGATGAGTAAAAAGAGTAAGCCTTGAGTTTCTTGCCCATTCTTCTTATGGTGAATCAGTATTTGGAATAGACGGTAATGTCGAAAAGTATTTATTAATAACGTATATGAAGTGTAATTTCATTATTTAAGATATAAAAATATTTTTGATTTGATTAGATTTGATTTGTGTGCTAGTCGCAACTGACACGTTTAGGATGGATTGGGAATCCTTTGTTCGGCCGGCGGCGCACGTGCGTCGTCGTTTGGCGCGCGCTTTATATAGAGTGCACCTTCTGGATCTACTCATTTTGTGCTGTAGTGCTAATGTTTAATCCACATGTTGCACCTGGGAATACTGTTTACTCTTAAGTGCTAATACTACAAATGCCGACGGACGGCACCGCGCGTCGCTTGACAGACAAACGCTAGACCATGACCAGGCAAATAACATTTATCAACAACATCCTTATCGCAGTCGTTCGCAATTGCTTATTAAAATAAATATCTGATTATTTATTAACGAATTCGTATCCCTTTTAGGAGGTTAAAAAAAAAACAAATATTTGATAGGAAAAATCAATTTATATAAATCACCGGTACATAAAACGATCCCTTAAAAAATATAAATAATAACAGAATTAATATTCTCTCTAAATGCATATTGCTGGACCGAGAAGTAAATAAAAATTTAGTAAATATACATATAAATATATACACAAGCTTTTGCCCGCAGCTTCGCCCGTGTGGCCTGCTTCGATTTGAGTTCAGATTTCAAAATTAGTTCTAATTCGGTCACGTTATCTATTCCCATTCTGCGTCCCTTCCTATTACAATCACAATATCGCTCTCGATTTAGATATTGATCCCGCTTTAGATATCGATTCCGCCTTCTTGTAAATTATTGCACAGGAACGCTTAGTGGGAAATATGTACTATTCATCGTACAATGCAGAAAATATTCTATCTGTGTGTTAAATTTCATCCAAATCCGTCCAGCCACTTATGAGTAATTGAGTTACATGGAATCAAGTATTGTCACAAAGTATTACATTTATAATATTATAATCAGAGAATATAGTACTGGATACGACCGATAGGGTTTACATTACGAAGGCGCTCATTAAATCCGACGCCCGTCGGTCGTATCAGTTTAATATGACTTTCTTATTATTATATTATTATTGAACATTTAGTTACAATCGGGTTGTTGACCCGATCGGTCTTTCTTATTCCGCTTTCGCTCTACCTCTGCTTCTCACACCACATCTTTTTGTCCCCCCACCTTCTATTCCTATCGTCCACTATAATACCACTCCTTCTTTAAACAAAGCAAACAAATATTGGAGAAATCCAAAAGACGATGTCGCAAAGTATTGTTTATTAATAAAACTTGCAAATTAAAATACTTATGTGCGCGTGAACGTGAGAAGTTATATTTCTTTGGCGTACTTAAAGAAATTGTTTTTATTTGCATGCAAATAATTAATTACTATAACATAATAAAAGAATTGTAGTGGAATAGTCAATACGATTGATAAACTTTAATTTAAATTTGAAAAATAAAATAAATTAATATTTATTTTCTTATACGAAGTGTAATATAAATTGCGTTTTTTTTATTTAAAATTATAACAATTATTAAGTCTTAGAAATTTTAATGTTATTTCTAAAGGCTCGATTGAATTTAGAAAATTACTAGGGGCCGAAAATTTTTTCTTCCAATGCCGATTCAAACGGGCCCAATTTCGAAATTCTAGGACCACTCACCACAAAGATAGGTTGTAGGAGGGTATCAGTTGCTACCTCCCCAATACCCTCTGGAATAATGTGGGTACAAGGTAGAGTAAGGTGAGGGGGATACCCTCGAGGGTGTATGGTCGCCTACTTGGTGACAGGAAACTCAAAAAAACAGGAACTAAAAATAAGTAAAGGACGTAATACGAAGGTGTCGTAGGGATACAGGAAATATATTTATAAATAATGGAGTAAAGAAAAAACCTCCTCTCAAAGTCACCTAATGGAAAAAATATATATATAAGAAAATAAATAAAAAATAGGGGTATACTACTGAAGGTACTATACTAACAATTATGAAGAGATGAGCGAGAGAAGGGCTAGTATTTTGAAGGCACCTAAATAGTGATCCAAGGACAAATTTTGAAAAAGAGCGGGAAATATATAATAATAATACTAATCGACAGACAACGAGGCACTTACAAATTAATATTAATAACTTATATTATAAACGCCACCTAGTGGCAAACCTTACAAAACATTAGTAATTAGTTGCTCAATAAATTGCTTGCGAGAACTTCATACTGTAGTTTTCGTTTCACTCCGATGAAAATTCACTCTCATCATTTTTTCATAATGTGCCAAAAGAAGTATAACTTCAAAAACTGGCGATGAATAATGATAACAGCCCTAGATATATTTTAAAATATAAACTTTAATTCCAATATGTCAATAGAGTCAAAAAGATAAATAACAGTTTATCGCCAATATCTCTACTAACTCAAACAACTTATTTCATATTTATAAGAGATAATGTTCCTTTACAAGTCCGAGGCGTCGTCAGCAAGTCCCTTAAAAGTTTCTAAGACTCGAATTTTTGCTTACAGCAAGGACCGGGATGTTTTAGTTAATAGAAATTTCATAATGTTCACGCACCCATGTGCCTGAACATCTTTCTCTTTTTACACGACTTCTGCGAAGGCCAAAAGGAGGGTTATGTGTTTGACCTGTATGTATGTAAGCACATTTGTATGTATGTATGATGTCCATGGTTCGTCGTAGCAACCAAACTTATAAACGAATTACGCTAATCTATACGTCATTAGATTCGTCTCAGTGACGCGAGTGTCACTGGCTACATTAAACTCATAAAATCAAGATGACGGATTTTTGCACAGCATTACGCATTTTTAATTTTTTTTCTTACAAATATATGGGAGTAGAGTATCAAAATACTGGGTTTAAGACGAGATTACAAAACTAGATTCAACTTACACGTTTACAAGTAATTTTAAATGGTAATAAAGTAAAATGATTATACCTTCTAGCAACCATTTTGATGAATACTATTAATCTAATAAATTTCCCAACGTGTTTTTTACCTGACCACGATATCTTCACGTAACTACATGACAATAAAGACAGAGTTTATGTTTCTAAAGCGTATGTGGGAATACATGCATGTAGGATTATTTATACCCGCTAAATATGTCAACGACTGGATGGAATTTGTTTAGCGAGGTGTCTATCCATTTCTCTAAACATGAATAACTGTAGGCTAAGATCTGTTTTTATAAAAGAAGATTGGCGGCCTTAACCCGCCGTCAGCACAGGCGAAATGTGTAACAACGATATCAGGGTTGGGTCTAGAAGACCCGCATAAAATTTTGCAAATACCAACAAATAAAAGAAATTTAGTAACATAATTATCATAGTCTTTTGATATAACTACTATTTTAAGAAATTTTGGGTAATCTAAAACAATTTGATATGCAAATGTCTTTTTAAAGAAATTTTTAAAACAGCCTTACAAAAAATAAACAAAATAGACTACCTCTGTCCTAAAGTTATAAAACTCAAACAAAACAAACTTTTTTTCTAAAATATTAATTAACAACTTACATAGGAATCAAGTCTACAGTAAGACTATGAATAATATTCTATATCAGTCTTATAAGTCACTCATAGTATCGTTTACATCTGTGAAATATTTGCAGTACAACATTGCTTGCTCATTGCAGATGTATTTGTTGCAGCCCCTACAAGTATTATTAGTTTTTCTGTATTTTTTGGCAGGACAGTCTTGACATCTCTTTCTTACATTAGGTGTCTTGGCAGGTGGCTTCTCATCAACTGATTCTCCTAAAAACTCTTATCCATTTGCGCATCAGCCTTGGCAATTAAGTGACATTTTTACAATTCTGCAAATGCTCACGAATAAGTGTAAGGCCTAAGTTCTTTAGGAATTTGCGACGCTTTGTCGCTATGTTATTCTTCTAAGAAGAAGAATAACACAGCGACAAAGATGTAATATACGTGTATTTATTCCAGACATATTCAGTAGGCCGTAGAAAATGGTCAGAGGTCAATTTTTCGAATTACGACTTACGTTATAAGTAGAACAAAGCTCGTCAGCAACATCGGCTCTGCCTTTTGTCACATTATTAAATGTTATCTCCAGTTTTTTTTTTTTGTCGCCGGTAGATATATTAATACTATCATCATGATGAAAGGTCGATCATTTTGTTTGTAAAAAAAATATTCCAGCACTTTTTTTCTGAAAAAGCATTCCTTGCTATTGGTCGAAAACCTGGTACTTGTGTAATAATATTTTCAGCTCTAGTTCGAACATTTTGGCGGAAAGGTGTCTTTTGCCACTTTGTTCCATCTTTTCCGAAAAAATTAGTTTTTCGTACCTGGCTTTCGGATGTGGTTGTCGAATCACTACCAAAATCCTGCTCTAATTCAGATGTCGATTCAGAAGAATGTAGACGACGGCGTAGTTGGGCTCATTGTCGCTGTTATCGCCAGACACGTTTTGGTCGGTGTCACTTTCTTGGCGAACGCTCGGATGATATTCTACGTCTTCAGCGTCTGATGTAGAATATTGTCATAATCGGAGTCGAATTCCTCCAAAACACTCAAAATCCGTTGCCGTTCGCGTTCTTCGCGATCCATTATTGCGAAAGTTTTGAAAATAGATAAATACATTGTTTTTTAAGAAAGGCGCAAAATTACGACACAAGCTGTATGGTTGGGTCATATTTATCTTTTTCGTGTTTAGGCGCGTTTATCCATCGCTTCGACTGCAACACAACTAAGGGAACGTCCATAAACCACGTGGTCATATTTTAGTCTCTCTAGGACTCCTCCCTCTCCCCATGTGGCCTCACGTAGCCTTTTCTATGACCCCCCCCCCCCCAACCCAATGGAACGTGGTTTTTTTTCACGATACATTAATTTATTTATAAAATAAAATAATTAATAAATTAATTTATTAACAGTTTATTTTTTCAAATAATGTATTTAATTATTTGATTCCTCTTGTTAAATTAACATCAGGGTCACTCAAATTATCTTATTCAACAAAATTGTCATCTGAAGAAAACCACGTAGCTTTGCTCTCGACTCCCTCCCCTATTACGTGCCTCAGCGTAGCCTTAAACTATCCCTCCCCTTGGTCGAGCTACGTAGTTTATGGACGCTCCCTAAATGGCGACACCCCGCGGAAAGGGGTGATCATTGACGCCAGCTATTGAGATATGGCAACGTCACACAAAATCATAAGAAATACGCTTATTCCAAAATGGCGCGGGTCAAATAGACCCAACTGTGCTGACGCCGGGTTAAAATACAAAGTAGCTAGATAAAGATACAAAAGGTGGAAAGTAGAAAAGAAAATAAAAGCATACCATATTGAGTGAGCATACATGATATTTACGCCCCTTTAAAATTATAGTTTATCTTCCATAAACAATAGACAACTCGCAGATGCGGGCAAACGTCATACAAATTTGCTTGCGGCGGATCAGATGTACATCGCTCAAGCGCGGGCGAGTGAAATTAAACGAAAGTGCGGGTCAATACAGTATGTATTATATATAAAACGCAGTGTGCGGGAATGACAACAATAAAACGCAACAGTGCCACTAGACGATCGCGGCCTTGAGCGCTCGGGCACCCGGACGCGTCAGCGAAATCCAGGCGAGCCCCGGTACTGACTATTTCTCAGGGCTGTCGCGGCGCGTACACTTGTCGGTGAGCGTGACCAAGGATTAAGGATTGCTGCGGGTGAAAAAGGGTTTGTATGCGGATTTTGCAACAGTTCATTTTAATATCTCGATTTCTTTTGTTTTTTTTTTCGCAGGTATTCATAACATTTGGCATTTGGTTTCCACGTTAAAAGGCATAGGATGTTTTTAATGAGGTAACGTACAAGCTGGTTAAAGGAATACCGAAGTTTTAAAGTGTGCATATGGAGTGGAATCGCGAAATAAATGGTGGCTTATTAAGACGTAGCATTATATTGGCGGGAATTTACCGGCCGTTAGCGGGAGACCGTAAACGGTTAAGAGCGACATTTTATTTTTATTTTAAAAATATAACGTATGACTTAGATTACACAAAGCGGGCGGTTTATTTCTTGTTTAATATAAGACGAGCATATTAGTTAATAATTTATTTTGTTCTGTAAAGTTCATATTATATTGCGGACTATTTCTTTAGGTATTTTTTGTATGAAACATTTAACTTTAATATTTTATTTTTTGTGTTTAGTAGTTTACATACATTTTAATTCGAGTTCGAGATTTATTGTTGATAACATTATTTAATATAGGTGAAGGTTTAGTTTTCTTTTTGTTATATAATTTTGGCGGGAATTATTAGCATATTGCAATATATTTTTAGATAGAAATTTTCGATTACGGATTCCGCGGGCGAGCAACATTTATTGTCTTTTGTTTTTCACAACAATTTCTCTTTTCTTTTTTTCTCTTTTTATTGTACTTGTAGAGATCCTTGGATAAGAATTCCGAGACCGGGCAACAATATTATTTGCTTTTCTTTTGTAAAATAAATATTTTTTGTAATAATTAAGTGTTCCGGGTTTCGTATTAATTTTCTTGCGTTTCGGTGGAAAATATTTTGACGTTCCACTGAACTTTATTTTCCATTTTTCTATTTGTGTTACTTTTTTATTTTTTTTCTGTATACATTCAGAATATAAGATGTATAAAAAACATTTAGCGGTTTTTAAAGACAAAGCGGCGTGGTTTGAGAGTGCTGAGGATTTAACGAATTTCGAAAACAAAAATAGATTGCGGGCACGCTCGATGATTTCCGGGAGTATCAAATCTAGTTCAGATTAGATTCGATTAAATTGGCCTTCGACAATTTAGGATGCGGTTATTATCGTACTTTCATTATTGAACTAATTAATTGACAGAATTTTTAAAAGAATTCGAATCAGTAATATATTATTAAATCGAAATATATGTGTGTGTGCGTGCGCGAGGCGTGCGTGCGTGCATGTATTGAATTTCTTTTACTCTCTCCTGTACAGTGTACTTATACGATAACGTATATCTATATCGCTTGTGTAACGTTACGCGCAATAATTAAGGAATTCAGAAGAATTTCAGCTCAAGTCGAATAATTGCAGACCGCTATTCCCACAATCTTATTATCTATTCAAAGAATCTGGCTTTTAGTACTCCGTGCTAATTCAGTGGGCGTATCAGGCGGATAACGATAGTCGTTATCGATGCGATCGTAATGTCCGCTACCAACAGCTTAATGCAGAGTGAGTTCTCCGAGTCATCGGGCAAGTGCTTGCATTCGGTTTAACTAAAACTCACGGAGTATTTTCACCTGTAGGCAAACCCAATCCCTCCTTAAAAAGAAATTTACTGTCCATTAAATCGCCACATTACAGGCCAAAATAATATAGTGACAAAGCGGACATTGACTATATTTGTATACTTTGATCTTGTGCCTCGCTAATTGTTGCCTAGTTATAGTGGCGTTTTGCACTACACTGAGCGATTTTAGCCTCATTGTTTGCCTTAGTACAATACCATGTATACTATAATACGTATACGAGTTTAATGCACAACCAAGATCCTACAAACGGCCCTAACGATTGCGATGAAAATTTTTGTTTAGATAAGGGTTTGTTTATTCCTATCAACTATATTTATATCCTATAAAATTTGTCTATATAGGTGCCTTTCCTTAAAAAATCAATTTTTATACTAAAACAATTCTTAATGTTACTTTATAACACCATCTCGGATGATTTGAGGTAATCACATTGTTGCCTGGTTACGGTGACGTATCACACTACACCGAGACTTTTAGTTCTCAACAACAAATGCCACAACGTGGTATAACTACAGATGCAACTACATAAATAACAACCACAGACAGTAATTAGAATTAAATATTAGTGGAAATAAATATATACATCGTTTGGCGAATGAATTTATACGCCCAACGGCAAATCCGCAAGACGCAGAACAAGCTCGGTTGCACTGGCTGACTCATCATCTGTTGTTCCGCTCGTGTCCGTTTGCGTCTAAATACTTTTAACACATTGCTATTATTGGCAATCGGACTTATTTACAAGGTCCTATTGAATCTTCGATAAGATAAGTTATGGGTATATTATATTCCGGAGCAGTATAATTGTGTGCACTGATTAATTATTGGGCTGCGATGATGCAGTCGTTCGTGGACTTATTATGTGTGTCGCTTTTCTTATCGGCAGCAATTACGAGTACGCCGGCGCAAGTCGCGCCCACGGTCACCATCGCGCAGGGAGAGGTGGTGGGCGTGCGCGCGGTCGACGGAGCCTACAATGTCTTCTACGGCATCCCCTACGCCGGGTCCGTCTCCGGCCAGAACAGGTTTAAGGTGAGACTTGTCCATGTACTTCAGTAGATCACTCATTTTAAGAACTATTACCCAGTTTTTATTTTATCGTAAGAAAGAATACACCGATAAATTTGACGCATGCTATAGATATAATTATTTCTACATCATTTTTACGTTTTGTTGAAATCTTAAAAGTAAGTCTGCATATAAAATGTGCATTTTATGTCGAAATTAACAGAATGCGACATATAACACGTTCTATTCTGTCATATTTTGTAATTGCCAAGAAGATATATGTATTTACTTATATATATATATACTTCGTGGTATGTGATACAAGTGAATCAATTATATTATTGAATAAGTCATAACCTAAGTCTTATTGACAACGATTTTCATCTTAATCCACCGAGTGAGAACTATAATAGATAGATCACGAGTAACTACTATAACATTATTTTAAACAACTTACTGTTCGCGGTCTGCTCGCCGAGGCCGCCAGACGGACCAAAACGTCATACGTTGTAGACAATTTTGAAATATAGTCCCTCAGGCTACCTGCGTACTGTGAAAATATTTCATTCAAAAATTGCTGACACCCGCCGGTACAGGCACACCTATTTTCGATCCGTCGAGTCTGAGTTCAGTTTGCGACTGACCGCCAGCATGTTTGTATATAATCCTCTTACAAAAACACACTTACAAAAATAAAATTAACGACCGTGACTTAGTTTCATTAGTGTTATTGTTCTATTTAATGAATAAAAATCGTGGAACGGATAAAAATCCAGTAAATAATGGATTATATTTCAAACTTATAATTTTCTTATCTTTACAATTTAAATAATTTAAATTTTTTATTACTTTTTGCAAACTTCTTCACAGGCCAATTCTTGTTCAATTTTATTGTATAATTGTCGTCGCACAGATTGCATATACAAGGTTATTTTTCAATGCCCATAACGAAATCTTTCACGTTTACCATTCAGTGCCCCGTATAGAGTGAACACACACGTATGGTACACGGCGTCCGCTCGACACTTGTGCCAAACAAACCAAACATACAAAATTATAAAGAAAGCTTCTTAGACGAAAAATTTCTGCCGTCCGATCAACGGGCATCCGGCGCTCATCAGAAGCGGACGTACTACACGTACTCTGATCGCGTGCGTGACCTAGTATAAAGCACAAGGGCAAAATGCCTCCTGGCGAGCCTTGGAAATTTTCCGACACACAAATTCTTATAGTATGCAGCCAGCCTCAACGCGGCGTGGGGTAGGAGTTGACTGGTAGAGATCGTAACATAACAAAACAGCCTCATGCACCGTCCATTCGACTCTTCCTGTCTCTCTCGAAGTTATTTATTTAGTATTTTTGTTATAGAATTTATATTTCACTACATATTTTATATCTAATATTTAATAAATGGTTATTTTCCCTAAAATATTAAATGGAAATTTAATTGTATTGCTTATTTTATTATTTACATTGATAAAAATGACGATCTTGACAGGGATCCCCCGACGTACATTTACAGATAGTATATCCTTCTATCGATATCAACAATTATATGTTTGATAAATTGTGTTTTTAAGATTACAAATGATAAGAAAAAAAGTAGTACATTAAATATTGTTAAGAACTACGCTGGCAGGCTAAGAATAAAACTGAAAAATAATTTTCCTATAAATAAGTGTCTGAGAATAAAATTCTCTCCGTATAAAGAAACCAGCCAGCGCGATCCGCGCGTCTCGCGCTTCAACCCTTGCATCCGTCGACATTTTGGATGTGTGTTTACGTTTTAATTTAAAAAAGGATTTATTTTGCGGGGTGGAATATTGGAGAGGCAATAAATCTTTATTTTTATGATGTCACATATGACACTGTCTGTTTCACACAATTCGATAAATTTGTGGACGGTCAGTCCGCAAATATAAAAAGTGAAGTGCGGGCGAGCAAAAGTAAGCTTTATTTTTGCGATCGGAGCGTCAATATGTCAAAAGCAATCAACTGGTTCCACAGTTACAATAAATCGTTCCATGTATTGCAACTTTGTGTTACTGAATATTCGCTTTTCTACGTGTTTCCTGACATCAGATCTGTATCTTCGGACATCCTGTGAGGGTTACTAGCATTTGCCACGTTTAAACGCAAACCGTAACCGTGAGCAGAATCGAAATTACAAACGGGACGAGGAGGGAGTATTGAATTTGAGACCGGAAGAAATCGAAATCGAGAACGGAATCAATGTCAGAATAGAGTGGCATAAGATTACATTAAAGATCAAAATAAAGAGCTGTACCGAGATAAGAGTTTAGAGCAGGACCGGAATTGTAATCCACTTAGATCGGGACCGGATACGCAAACAAGAGTGGGGCCGCGATAGGAGTCGGGAGCGAGACCGTTTAACGTCGAGGACACGACCGGGCTTAGGACCGAGAACGGGAGAGCGATCAGGATCACGAGTAAGATCATAAGCGGTCGATAGGCGATGAAAAACTTCATTCTATGGCCATGCGAGTGGAAGCTGGTAAACATAATATATAAATGTACATGTGGTAGAGCCATACTGCGGCTAAGTTGGACGTAACATCAAAGTAAGTCGGTTCAACCGGTGACGTATCACAATGTAACTGAATGTGAAGTGACAGCTTGCGCTATTAAGTTTAATTCAGTAAGTGAGACGTTCGGTGGTCCACTCTCCCCTTCAACCCTTCACTCACCTCTCTACCAACTTACTCACCTCTCCATCACCTCGATCTTCTCTCTATCACTACAATTCCTACTTTATGAGATATTTTATTCACACCCAAGCGGAGGACAAAGCATTGGTGACTAGTGTAAGGTTGCAAGTATCAATGGAAAACAGTGACCACGCACCCTTTAGTGGCTCGCATGCTCGTTTTCTCTTCAAGCATGCAATGACTTAAAAACAAGTTTTCTCAATTTTTGCGACGGTCCAAGTTGATTGTCACTGGTTGCATAATTAGCACTTCTGTTGAACGATAATTTTCATGTTTAAAACGCTTGTGTACATTCTATTTGAAATACTTAGGGACGACAACGGCTTACGTATTGCCGATGATTTTTATTGAATAAAAACTTGTAACCGCTTTAAAACTTTATGCAGCTGTTTACAATTACGTTATAAAGTGATATTTAAGAAAGACTGGTAGGTGTATTTAACGTATGTATAATTATATTTATGAAAACTATCTTAAAATAAACCTTTGACGTTACAGTTTTTACAATATTATTGTACCTTTTACTTAATTTTACTCCACAAAAATTATAACAGAGTGGTAACGACGGCCTTTGAATGGCCACGTTGGCTATCCGGTAGTTGATTTGGTTGTTAAACACAGGGTAATTAATTCATACCAACAACCAACAGTCACTTTGTGGCCGTCGAGAATTACAATGAAAACTAAAATTATCTCGCAGAAAAACATAAAAAACCATAAAAAAAGGTAGAAATTCAATTCAAGACTTTTCTGATGACATCAAATTTAACTATAAAAATCCTCATTATCGTATACACATAAATAGACAAAATATTCCTTATTCTCTTAATTATATAATCCTGTTCTATTCTGTTAATCTGTCCAGTACATTAGGAGCAAATTAGCTGTGATAGACGGACACATAGATTTTATAAAGGTTTCGTTTTTTCCTTCGGACACACGGGAACTTAAAAAATGGTAAACTTTATAGACGTGTGCACACGAACACGACAAGAACTAACTTTGCATCCTGTTCTTTCTTGCAAACACGTAAAATGACTGACGTATTAAGAACACACCTTTAATACCTCAGTCTTCTGCATGCCTTTTTAGTGCCTTTTGTTATGCTTACTCTATAGGCGCATGTGCTGAAAGTTGACGCTGCGTAGCTTCGTGCACTACAAGCATTTACTACCCGTACCAAATTTAAAATATATACGGTTATAAAGAACCTATATTATGTACTAGACTGTTACATACCATTTTATCTACATCCCCATGCTTGTGATTTTAATGCTATCACTATTAACACATCAAAATCGAAAATAAATTAAATTTACCAGCAAATTACCAACAATACACAACCAGGAATTTGTGTCTGGACTCGATGACAGGCACTTACCTGAAAAAAGAAAATTTCAATTCAATTACTTAAGCGCATGCGTCTATATAACCTATACTATGTAACCGGCCATAAAAGTTTATTAATATTCTTTGGTGCCATTCTGATATAGAATGCTAATTAATTAACAATTTGTGTTTTTAAAATTAGGTTCGAATACAGAATAGAACGCTGGAAAATAGAAATAGCGGTACGGGCCTGGGACCGCCCTAGACTACGTCAAATTTCGTTTGTTAACGGTAATCTACCTTGTGTTTAAAATTTTTTGGCTTCCCGAAAACGAATTGGTACAAAAGTTGTTTAACATCACAACAGATTAAGAAACCTTATGTAAGCCATTGTAATATTACATAATCTTTCTGATACTAAAACATGCACAGTCTTGTAAAACTACTAATAACTTCGATCAAGATTATCACTTAATTTGGGAACGTGAACTCGATGGTAGGTTAGCGGTATTAAATTACGCGGGAATGATTTTATGAATATATTTGCAGTAATTAGTTTGTGTACGTTACTTATATATCTCTATTCTTTTTCGTCGTGATCTGAGCCTGACTTCATAATCCTTTCAAACTCAAAACATCTATATATTTGAAAAGTAGAAGGCTTTCAGAGGTGTCTATCAACAAACCACCTAAATCGTTACAACATATACTATAGAGACATATTGAGCTCGTAATAAGTAACAATAAAATTTAATTAACAAAATTGTCATTTGTGTACGAATAATAACATAGATAAATTGAATAAAATCTGGGCAACGGTTGACCTTGCAGGCGAGTTCCAAAATTTCCAGCATTATTTGGAGCAATAATACTTTTGAAATTCAAATTTTCGAAATTATTGCTTATATTTTTAATAATTTCAATTTGTCAGTTGCATTTGGTATCAATCGTTCAAAGAATTATCTGAACGATTGATAATTCATTGACAATTCATTTGGATAAGTTGATTCATAATGGATTCAAATGAATCATCAAAAAAGTAGCGCTCGGTATGAGCATTCTTTTATTATAAAGTAATTTGACAATAGAATACATTATAAAAATCGTTTGCTTTTAGGCTCCACCTCCACCTGTTTTCGATGAAACATTCATGGCTACTGATCCATCGATAGAATGTGCCCAACCCACTGCCGCTGGAGTACGTGGGGTGGAAAATTGCTTAGTGCTGGATATTCACACGAAGTTGACAAGCGCCTCTAGTCCGGTCATAGTCTGGGTACACGGGGGGCATTATACCACAGGATCAAAACAAGGAATATCTTTCCAAAATATAGTAAAAGAAGATATCGTGGTCGTTGCTTTAAACTACAGACTGTCTATATTTGGATTCCTTTGCTTGAGAGTACCCGATGCTCCCGGAAACGCTGGATTACATGACGTCGTTACTGGTTTGCAGTGGATCAAAGAAAATATAGCAGCATTCGGAGGAGATCCGCAGAACATAGTACTTCTCGGTCACGGCTCCGGAGCAGCCATGGTTGATTTGATCACTCTCCAGCCACAGACAAATGATCTAGTGGATAAAGCCATAGCACAAAGTGGCTCGTCTCTTTCGCCCTGGGCCATTGTTTACGAGCCCATAGAACGTGCTGTGCAATTTGGAGAAAGACTAGGTTACACTAACAAGTCAGTCGAAGACTTAGCGACAGATTTTATAAATACAGACCTCGATGTTATCGTCGGCAATCTCAATGGTTACAAGTTTACAGACAACTCGGTACTTTTTGCACCTTGTTTAGAAGACCCCACTCTCGCGTCAATTGATACGTTCATGTGGAGAGCACCTATACACATTTTACGATCCGGAAATTATAAGAAAATTCCTTTCTTAGTCGGTTACACGAGTGCAGAAGGCTCTCTACGTGCTAAGGAGGCCGTTGAAAACGATTGGCTTAATAGAATGGAAAAAAATTTTGAACAGTTTTTACAATCAGACTTAGCATTTACCAATGAAACAATCAGAGAGGAAGTAGCAAACTCCATAAAAAGTCATTACTTTCCCCAATCAGTTGTAGATGATACAACGACCACAGAATACATAAAATATCACGGTGACACGATGTTCTTGGTGTCCGTTATACGTGCGGCGAGGGAGCGGGCAGTATATTCTGCGAATTTGGTGAGACTGTATGAATTTGATTTTATGGGAACCTTCGGCGAGCCATGGCCCTACCCAAAGATCGCGCTTGAAGGTGCTAGACACGGGCATGAACTCCACTATTTGTTTATTGCGGCCAATCACAGCGGAGCCTTTGGAGATCTCTCTGTGAGCTTATCGATCACAAGACGGTGGATTTTATTCGCGCATACGGGGTAATAATACTAATTTCATATTTGTAATTTTAATTATAAGTTTCCAGGGAGCGACACATTAACGACACAATGTATCAAAATGAAAGAATTACTAATCCGATATAATATTGTACAATTAATATTCCGTTAACATGAATTCAAAAATAGTTAATCCTTTCAAACTGAAAAGATTAAATTTGCACAGCCATTGAGACTTGTTTTGTGCCGTTCCTGATTAAATTATTCTTAATTTGACGATAATCCTTTTAACTTTAAAGATATAAAACCAATTTTAGTGAAACTTTATCACATATTGTTTCTCACACATAAAAACTTATACCTTATATACCTTCTAAGCTACATCAAAAAAATTGAAATTTCTGAAAATTTACTAAGCGGAATCGTTTAAATTTTCAAGACGTCTAAGTTGAAATTAACGTGATTTACGACATTCGAAACTCTTTTAGAATGTCGCAAACTACGTGAAGATTAGTGAATCCGCTCAAAAGTTATTAGTCTAGTCGATAAGTTGAGAATGGTGTTAATTCAACATAATGGTGTTAAATTATATGTTATGGCTCATTCGATACGGAATCATGTCTAGATCATTGTGCTAAAAAAATCAATTAGCGCATTAAATAGCGAATAAAATCTTAACTAATTATTTAAGCAATAGTTATATGAAAAAAACGTTTGTAAACAATTTAATTATTTTTAAGATTTTTTTTTAAATCATAAATAACAGTTCCTCATGAAGTTGTAAAAAAAAATTTTTAAATATTGATATAGTCATTTTGTTTATAAGAAATTTTAAGCAAATGGAGTTTAATTTTTTTTTAATAACAAATGTTTTTTATTGACATAAAAAAGGTTGTATAATATTAACTGGAAAAAAAAAATTTACAACATTACGGTAACTTTTCTTTTTTTGTTAACTTAAAAAAGTCATTATAAACGAAGTATTAAATTTATTTAAAACTTTATCACTCTATAAGCAAAAAACCAAACACTACTTTTTTTCTATCTTTAATTGTTTATAACTATTGGAATTTTTAATGTGCTAATTCAATTTTCTGGCACAATGATCTAGACATGATTCCGGATCGAATGAGCCATAACACATAATTTAAGCACCATTATGTTGAATTAACACCATTCTCAACTTATCGACTAGACTATTATGAAAGGTTTACATATACACACACATACATATGCAGGCATGCGCGCATCCATCCAAATCTAAAAAATCAAAAAAAAATCTAATAATTTTATTGTCAATGTTTTTATTTACTATTTTGTAGGTACGTTTTGACAGTATACTAGGATTATTTTCCCGTCATCAGTGGTGTCGCCGGCGTGTCTCTTTGTTATAATCGTGATTAATTACTTTTATTGATATATGTTTGCAGATGATACTTCTTCTTTGTTATTCAAAGTTAAAAGACAACAGCCCACTTATGACGATGTGAACAATGCTATCTTTAAGGTAGAGAAATGGTTTACTGCAAATAACCTACTTCTCAATGAAATGAAAACAAAATGTATTAGATTCTCACTTCCAAATGTAAGACATGGATCCAGAACTATTTCAGTACGCAAAAAAGAATTGGAGTTTGTTAATTCTACAGTGTTCCTAGGAATTACTTTAGATAACAGGCTTCAATGGGGTCCTCATATAAGTAAGTTGGCGAAAAGGCTTAGCTCTGCCGCCTATGCTGTCAAAAAAATGAGAAATTTATCGGACGTCGAAACTGCCAGATTGGTTTATTTTGACTGTTTCCATAGTCTGATGTCGTATGACATCTTGCTCTGGGGAAACGCCGCGGATGTTCAAAGAATTTTCGTGCTGCAGAAGCGGGCCGTTCGCGCAATTTACAAGCTCGGACCTCGTGCATCTCTTAGAAATAAGTTTAAGGAAATTGGAATTTTAACCCTGGCATCTCAATTCATTTATGAAAATTTATTATATGTAAAAAAAAAATTAGAAACGTTTAAAAGAAATAGTAGTCGACATAAGCTCAATACCAGAAATAAAAATAAATTGATTTTACATGTTAGTCGACTAAGTACAGTCACAAATTCATCTAGAGGGCTCTGTGTGCGCCTTGTAGATATACAGGATTTACCCCTATATAAATTTAAGAGTGTTATTAAACAATCACTCAGTCAAAAGGGTACTATGCAATTTCTGAATATTTAGAAAACAAATATCCATTGGCAGAAGCGGCTCGACTTCTTACCGGGCTATTTCATTCTTAATGGTCTCGTATTTGTTTTGGCTATGTATGTGCAAATTAGAAAAGAGCTACCCTTAAGTTTCTTGCTCGTTCTTCTTGAGGGAAAACTGCCTTCCGAACGAGCGGTAAAGTGTAAATTCGCAAAAAATTATAACGTATTTCAAATGTTATTTTGTAACCTATGAAATAAAGATATTTTGAATTTGAAAAAAATTGAATTTGAATTGTTGTTAATTAAACTTTCAGGTATGTAATTCTTAAACAGAGATTACTGCTGTGAAATCATGGTCTAGAAAACGTCATCTTGACTTTGACAACACGATGATATGTTATACAATATAATATGTGATATTTTTTTTTCGCCTCTACCTCCTTTTTGTATTTTACCGCCAGTATTCTAATTTTATAAAAACAAAATCTGCCTATATAGTGCCTACCCTTTAACCAACGCACGGTTTTGAGGAATCAATAAATATTTAAGTAAACAAAATTTATCCAGCCCTTGGAATATTTCGAAGATATAAAGAATTCTACATACATAAATATCTAGATACGTGTTTAAAACATAATCCTGTTTTTGCTGTCCCGCAGTCGGGTAAAAAGACACTGTAGATCGACAGAAATGTCGGGAGCTTATTTAGGATAATTTGAGTCGTCAAAGTGGTTTGTTAGAAGGTGTGATAATATCAGTTTATTGCTATTTGTTTACAATATGTTTAGAATGAGATATGAGAACATTTTTTAATTATTAAATACGCTATAATTTATGAGACACGCCGATATTTATAAGCAACAATATATCTAATATTATTTAGATTTAGAACTTGCATATAGTGCATATTCTCATTGAATTCGACAATACGTTATTAAGGGATAGTATTTCGTTTCAGCATACCGGTAGCGACAGAAGGGTCAGGCTCGTGGCCGTGGTCACCGGTCACCACTTCTACCATTCACTGCCTGGTGTACAGGGATACGAGTCCTGATGCCCTCGGATACATGGAAATATCCGATCGAAACCCACATTTCTCGGACACCTCTTTTTGGTTTAATATTTACGCCAATTTTTATCGAGATCCTGACGGATTAGAAATCTCACCCGAACCCGAGCCCGAGGAATCTGAACCTGAAATCGATGTCGATACCGACAATGCTGCACCTGTACTACTCTCTTCTATGACTGCAATTAGAAGTTGTGTAATTTTGATTAAAATAATACAATTATACATAGTAAATGCATGATATTACAAAATAAATGTACATAATGTCAATCTTAAAACAATTAAATACTGATATATTTTAAAATTAATTTAAATAGTAGATGGTAGTTTACTAATAGGTTAGAGGAAAACCTATAAGAAGTTTATAGTTTGCTTCGTTTCGGTTCGTTGCAATGTCCAGAATAAACCGGCACTCGCTAAGTATCTAAGTGAACACTTAGTGTTAATAAGTTCATTTTTCTTATTTTCACTCTATCGTAAAAGCAGTAACATATACAAGCGTCAAGCTTGGTGTTATCATAGTGCAAATTTAAGAAAACAAAAATCGACTAAGCGTGAGTGGGAATCGTGGTAAAAAATCACAACGAATGAATGAAAATATTTTAAGTATTTAACACAAATATATTGTGTTGTAGTACGCTGTGCGAGTCAATGAAGTTAATGAGAACTTAATATTGAAAGAACAATTCGTTAGGATTACTTTAATCTTATGGATTAGCTTTCATATTTTCATTAATGCCAGTACTTCAAAAATCAATAAATATTTATAACAATACGTAAACATTGTTTTTTATTTAATATTGTAAAATTCATTCCGAGACATGTTTTTATTTAATATTTTCGAAATGTGGGACAGAATAATGAATGTAGCAAGTTTTATTTTCCTAAATTCATGCTTAAGGAATTTTAAAATTCTTACGTATGTGTTACTGTATTTTATATTTGAATACCAAAACGAACTTTTATAACTGAAACTACATTTTCTGGGGTTAAGAACAACATCAACTACGGAATCTTATTAACAGTAAAGATGATTTCAGATTAAATAAATCAAACATCTACCCTGGAGAATTAAGTAAATCTTGAATTCAGAACGCAATATTCTTCAGTCAATAATAAACCATTTGGATTGACTGTCCATCCTGAAAATAATTTCTTCATCTAAAACAACATAAATAAGGAATTTTATGAAATCAAAAAAATACATCTTCTTCCCAGATGCGTATTATTTTAGATGGAGAACTTGTCTGTTTTGAGAGTAGAATTGATGATAATTCAAACTTTTGAATGGATTAGTTAAAGAATAATAAAAAATGCCCTACATATTATTTTTTTTTATTAAACATTGCAGGAAATTATGCAAGAAAGATTTATTTCAATTTAGTTAACGGTAAAAATAAAACGGATTACTAAACACTTCTTAGATTAAATGTTTCCATTTAAGAATATTTTTCTAATAATATAATATCTTAATACTAAATCATTTATTGTTTTCCTAATACATGAATCGAAAATTATCTAAAAACAAGGATGTGTTGCTGGTTACAATTTTTTTTCCGTGCGTGTATCACTATGTACGTTACCACAGGCGTGTATTCCAACGTCGGTATGTAACTGCAGGCGTGTATCCCAATGAGAGTGTTTCGCTACAACCCTGCATCGTAATGCCAGTATGTCGTCACAGGCATGTATTCCAACATCTGCACATCGCCACAAGCGAATATCCCAATGTCAATAATATGTCACCGCAGGCGCGTATTCCACCGTCAGTATATCGCCACAGATATATATTTAAACGTCAGAACGTCACCGCAAGAGTGTATCCCAATACCAATGTATCGCTATAAGCGTGTATCCCAACATCATGAAGTCGCCAGAGGCCTGAATTCCAACGTTAGTAGGCCTCCACAGGTGAGTATCCCAATGTCGGTGTGTCACCACAGACATATTCCAACGTCATGTGTCACCACAGGCATACCTTCCAACGTCAGTAAGTCACAGCAGGCATGTATCCTACCGCGCTAAACATGCACCGAGTGCAGTTCCGCTCCGGGCTTTCATGTTTCACCTTCAGATATTGTTGCGAGTTGTATTTTGTCAATTGTAATCATTCACTCCCGTTACTCTTGCAGAAAAACTCCAAGCCTTAAAATCAATACAATCGCAATTACATCATAAACTTCACTTTTCACTTCACTTATAAAGAGTATTACTTTCCGACATTCTAATATTTGGCTGGGCATTGCCCATTACTATGGAGATAAAATATTTCGTTATACGGTAACTGCTAGTATTTTTAAACTTTGAAAAAATGAATTGAAAGGGTAAATCTAAAATATGCGCCCTAAGTTACAAAGTATTAAATAATATTCTACTTTATTTGATTTGGTCATACCGGAACTAAAAAAATATTGAAAAATCAGCACAATCACCACACGATCGTACTAAAAATGAATATACTTTCGTTTTATTTCAAACTTCTGTTAATTTGTTTTGCCTACATTAATGCACATGTTTTAACAAAACCATTTTGTGGAAGTTTTATTGTTAATATCGCAAAAGAATTGGATTTTAAATTACAATTTCGTATATGTAATAAATGTAAAAATATGTCTGTATTTGAACGTAGGAGATTCAAATGAACTGTTTGTAGAAAATATCTATTTTAAAATAAGATTAAATAATCATGGTGGTGAATTTTACCAGTACACTTTAGTTTGAAAAGCAACAAAATATTTTTGGTAGTTTATACTAGTAACTTTAGTTAATTAAAGACTAATGTTTGAAAAATATTGAAGAGTTCTTATGATAATCATAACACAGAGTATTTAGTAATAATAACTAATACGAAACTTAATATTGAGTAAAAGAAATGTCAAAGACTAAACGATTATTACATTGATTTCAAAAATATATTTTTTATAAAAGTGACTTTAAATTACGCTAAAATTAAAGAATTTTGTGAAATATGCGTACCTATTATTATATGATAAAATACAAAAATCTTTTTATGAAATAAATAAAATAATATCATAAGTTTAACTTAAAAAGATGGTAAAAAACTTAATATGTTGTTCAAAATATATTAAATCATTCTAACTTAAAATTTACTTTACTATTAATATTTTATAAATTAAAAGGGCATAATAATTGTTACGAAATTGCCCTATCGGGGGTTCGAAGATTGAGATCAGATGAAAGGAAACACACAGAAAAGCAGATGGCGTATATTCAGTAATAAAAAGTCACAATAAATCACTACGGGACCACTTGATCGCTTATTCTTGATCGGCCTTGGACTTGTGAATACTCTGATTGCAGAAACAAAACGCGCTGTTATGCGCCCGCTTTTCGCTATTTATTCTTGCTAACTGGTTGTCTACAATTTTCTTGAATCATCCGGAACAAACAAGTATAAACATGTCACGTCTGACATAAAAACAAAGATTAATTGACACTGTGAAATTCCACCCCAAAAAATAAATCCATTTAAAAATTAAGATGCAAACACATATCAAAAGCGCCGAAGAAAGCAATGGCTGGCACAAGGGTTGCGCGGGGTGGCTTATTTATGCTAAGGGAATTCTAGTCTTGGACACTTTTCTTTATAGAGGAATTATTTTTAGCTTGCGAGTGCAGTTCGCATACATTCATAAACAAAAAACATACGACAATTTTTGAGATATCACAATTATAAATGTCAACATAATTTTGTGAAAACTACAACAATATGTATAATGGAGGACAGACATTCGGAGACAAAAAATCGGCAGAATTTAATGAACGATCGGGTCGTGTTTTATATTCGATGAATAAAACATGTACTCAAGTGATTGCGGCCCGCCTTAGGACGAGCTACTTTATCAGATCGTATTTCGGTAAGTACAGTTTTTTTTATTGCAATAGTGCAATACCCACGTTGAAAGTCTTGACCATCCGTGCGTACCACAATTAATAAAACACGGTTCTGCACACAACTGGACAAATATCTGAGATTTACCGAAACAAATATTTAAGCTTTTTCATAAGAAGTTGGTTCCATAGAGGTATTTTGTGGTCAAATTGCACACGGAATCATAACTTAGGTGTATGAAAAACTATTAGGCCTGGCAAATTTTCTATATGAGCTGCATTTTAAATTTATATGGTCTCATTTATGATTAAATACAACATATTGTAATATAAAGTGAATAATAAATATATATCTATTTTACAATATTACGCTTGCCTGGCCTGCGCAATGTTACGCTTGCTATCGTTTATCATTTTTCAAAGTTTAATTTTTAGGTAAAAAGGATTCGATGCTCGCCAATCTTTTCTTTACTTTAGAAGTTTAGAAAATACGGCCATTTTAAACATAACTTTTAGACGTCTCTGAATTTAAAATCATTATTCATACACATTGTAAAACACAACATCCCTCGATCTGTCTGTTTCTTCGTTTGTGCGCTTATAGCTTGAAAATCATTAGTCCTTTTTTTAGTTAAATTTCACTGTAAACGCGCAAAATTGTATCTTTCTGGGATTATATTCCCCAAGGTTAACATCTACCGTATTCCGAGGCTTGCTTTAGGGATACCTTGATTTCAGTCACAAACACGTTTAATATCCGACAATGGACTACAGTTTTGCGCCTTCATTGACCAGAATCAAGTTTGACATAAAAAGGGCGTCTATAAGATGGAATTTCTCTTTTACAGTGCGGGCCAGCGAACCATCTTCCTTGCATAGGATGGTTTGATGATTGGGCAGTTTTGTGGGATTTTGGTTCCGCCGAACTTTACAAAGCCCTAAAAGAGGTAGCACGCCAGACTTTCGTCAATTCTGTTTTGTGAATCAGACAGCTTTTTCTTTATTTTTTTATAAAAAATGTAACAATTTAAAATCGAAGAAAAGATTTTTAGGTACGTTTAATAATCACACCGTGGCTAGCCAGTGGAAGGTGAGGTTCCCAGAGGTGGATTCAGGTGATTTTCGAAAATTGAAAAATTCAGCTAGTTAACTTACACTTATTCCATGTTATACATAAACCGTGTACACTGAAACTAATTAAGCTACACAGTTTGAGACCGGAATTAAAATTATATAGAGACTTGAACGAGTCATACTGAAATGGATCGAGTTGTACCTTGGCGAACCGACGCCGGCCGGAGTGGGACCGGCACTCCGGTATCTGGAGGACTCAGGCCTATCGGATGACAGCTTCACCCTGTTGGCTTTTTCCTCAGCAGCACACGGATCTTTGATCTTTTCGACCACGTGGTTGCAGCTGGGGGCTACGGCACTTAGCGGGTTCTAACTCATCGAATGACGACTCCACGTCGTCGGCTGCTTCCTCAGTAGCTCAAGGGAGCGGTCCTCTTGACCACATGATTGCACCTGGGACCAACGATGCCACGCGCGCTAGTCGGAAGTTTCGTTGACGCTGCAACGAAACCTTCGGGAACTCCGCATTTCCCTGGCTAAGTTGTACGGCGAACGATAAGAAAAAAGGCTGGCTATTCATTGAGCAGCAACGATTAGCTGGAGGCAGAGGCTCGTGGCGCTTCGCTTCTGTAATTGAGCGCGTGCATCTGCCAACATTGCGTGCAACCAAAAGTGTCGGCGGCTGGTGCCACCATGCGCGCGTATGTCGTCCCACGCGCGTCGAACCCTGTGAGCTCTAACGAAATCTTTATCTATGGTCTTCCTTTAATATAATGTGTATCTCATTATTTGCAGGTAGCCCAAATCTAATGAGCGAGTATCTATCCCGTTTCCTCGTTTTTCTAGAACTTTTTAGAATTATGAAATGTTTCTATTTACATATAGCGTTCTCTTTCTTTTAAGTGGTGCTTTAATTGGATGGGCGCGTTTCTGTCTCGTTTTCACCCTTTAGCTCAAATGTTTGGCTCCACTTCTTACAATAGATAACGTTCTTAATTTAATATTGTATACTAAGAAACGATAATTAACTTAATTTTACAATTCTACACCTTGTAGGAAAGATGGCCCCCGCCACTCTGTGACCTGTCCACTAAACATATCCGAAAGCGTTTTAGTCGAGTTTATATCGAAAATGTCGTTCCGCTGGAATGATAAAATTACATCAAATTTTGTTACGGAATATTTAAATTACAAATGCCTATAGGTTGTTAAGTCGTTCCTTTCTAAAAATAAACAGGTTAAACAATGGGCGTATATTGATTTGGAACTACCTGTCTAATTTTGTTAGTGCCAGAATTGACTTCGTAACTGGTATCCCTATGTTGAATTTGTAATTGCATTTTCATTATCAGAAAATTAAAACAACTTTCATTCATTCTCAGTGTAGGATAATTCGTAGTTCCTAGTTCATTTCTTCTGCCTATCCATTTCCGTATCCATATTTTTTCATCTTATTAAGTTCGTGTACTACTTCTTCTAAAATAGCTATAAAAATAACCTTCGTTAATTTATTTACTTTGTTATTATATTGCGGCCTATGTTGTGTGTTTCAACACCACTAATGCACTAGAGAAGTATGAACACTTTTTGGTCATTCCAGCGCGTTAGCACTCGCCACTCGATTAAATTACTGGCCTAGTCAGAATAAGCCGTTATGCAGACCCATTGCGGCGTAGAATAAGCATGTCCGACACTATAACATAAAATGAATAACTTTTTCATCTTCTAGTTGTAGGATGTTAAAATGTGTACAACAAAATTATAGTGTATACAACATTAGTAATCTAAATTTCATCAAATTCGTTGAAGTTATTGTCAAGTCACAGAAAAACATAGAGAAAAATAAATAGATAGTAGCTTATATATTACTAAATAATGTACTCTATTGGTATACTAAAGTTCAATAAAATCAGTTTAACGGTTGTTGAGCTACGAAAAAGCGCAGAAACGGACAAACAGATAAACAAATTAAAAGTAACCTATGTGTGTTCCCTGGAGTCAAATTATTTTCTTACCGAACTTTATCCAAAGTGGACCATTCGTTTTTGTGTGATTGAGTAACAAGCATCAAAAGATGCAAACGTTCACATTTATAATACCAGTAGAATATTTGTTTATGAAAATCACTATTTATTTAAACATTTCTATTGTTTTTTCATCTAATATGTAAAATATTTCGTATCACAAGCAACGATACCATTGTCTTAGTAAAATCACAGTGGTTTAGGTTGACATTTTAGGTTTAGTTGTTAAAAAATTTACCCTGAAATCTAGTATTAAGATTTACGCGTTAGACGAAAAGATTTATTTTGAAAATTTGTATACCAATAACACGTGGCGCGCACTATAAATTTCTGGAACAGGCCACTTCATAAACAATCCTTAAATAGTAATTATTACATTTGAAAATGGAACTCTTTGGCTATAGGCCTTTTCATCAGAAGACGAGCGCATGCGTAGCCGCCATCCTGAAATGGTGGGAATTCAAAAGATTCGTACAGTTTTAATGACCAATGGCTGGAAAAGGAATACTATCACCACAATCAAATAAATTATTGGAAGAAACCATCGATGGTGCTTCACTTATTTATGACTCAATTGAAGCTCATAATTGTGAGCAATTAAAAAGATGGCTAAAATGTCATGGACGTCCACAAAAAGGGAAAAAAATGAGCTGATAGAGAGGTTAGGTATCGATATTTGCTTACTATTTATATATAAAAAAAAAGTAATATTAACAATTTTATCTTTATCAATAATATTAAGTGATTTGTAGTACTGAAAGAAAGCAGTTTTTTTGAACATGAATGTGACTCATAAAAATATAATTATAAAATAAGTCATTAATATTTTGAGATTACATATGGCATTAATGATAAGAAAAATGTAAATAAGATATTGAATATTTGTTGTATTTTTTATTATAAATAAAACCTTAATGACGAGAGAATATATAAAAAACTTATAAAATAGTACGTATTGTCTTTGAATGATTTTAGCCGTGTATCACTTTTACATACTCCATAACAACACCGTTTTGTTGTTTCTTTTCGTACAGTCAACATAATTAAAATGAAATGTAAAATTTTTTTTTCAATTATATGATTTATTACTTACTTTCTTTCAATTTTTTACAGTGAAAATGCTTCAACAAAAATTGTTTTATTTTTATGTACGGGCACTTTATCGTGGTTGCTTATCAAAAACTGTACGAAAAAGATGGCTGATGCTAACGCATGCGCACAAAAAAAATTTGAGATGAAAAGGCGTATAGAAAACAGTTTGTTTCATCTAACTGTCAGTTGTTTTAATATTGTAGCGTCAATTTAAAAATTGGGTGTCTTCATCGTTATGGATTTAAGTCGTTAACATTTTTGTGGAAAGATTTTCTACGGTTTTAATTGTAATTGGACAGCTCAGAAGAGCCTTGCTCGGATTCGAACTACTCTTGGCAACGAAGCACCCTGCAGATGATTACACGGGCCAACACAAAATTTGACTTTGACTTTAAAGCATTAAATTTCGATTCTTTAGGTCGTAATTAGTAAAAAAATATATATGGCATGAAAAAATTGCCTTTGTATTTATGAGACCGATTGAACGATATTCTTCAAAATCTGTGGTATTAATTATTAATTGAAGATGAAACCATTCAAATAAATATGTTTATTGTTTTCATTAAGTTTTACTATGAAAATATCTTACAAAAAAATAGAAAATAATTAAAAATGCACACTTTTAACTTTTTTTATGTTCATAAGTACTTTCTCTTAATAAACCCCAAATATAGTCTCCCTTCACGTTTTCGTCGTATTGGCCTTGACAACGTTGTTCGAAGCTCATAATGTCTGATGAAAACGTTCTCTTTGCTCTTCTGAATACGCTTCCAAGTTGTTTCTAAATTTATCTAAACGAGCATACAGCGTGTTTTAATGACATCCTGCAGTCCATGGCCTTAAATTTTTTTTTATCATATCCTCAACTACCTTGTCGTACATTGCAGCTTTATTATTTTTTAAAAATCCAGAAACTACTGCTTTGAAACTGTTCCAACTCGCTTTTTGAGTACGATTCAGCAACGTTGGAAATTTTTCATAGGCGAAAATTTGTCTGAATTGCAGACCAACAAAAACCCCAGCCTCAATCTTTGCTTCTGATAACTTCGGAAAAAAAAATGTCAAGTATCCAAAAGCTTCTGAAGTTTCATCCAGTTTTGACGTGACAACGTCTTAAATTAGGTTTCAGTCAGAAAAGTGTAACGCTCGGTAACGTAACCATGCCTTGCGTCACTCAACTATGATCAGCACTTAGCTTGCAAATGTATTGCAAGTTCGTATGTACAGTGCTTCTTTGTATAAATTAATGTTTTAAATATAATTTTTGTATAAATAAATGTTTTAAATTGTTACTATTATTTCATCCTTCTTCCTACTATACGAATGAATATTCACATTAAAATGATTTTACCATTCAAAGTCGTTGTCACGTAAACTATACCGACTTTAAGGCAACCTACAAATGTTTCATCAGCCCTAACTTAATATGCAAAGGCGACATTAGCACTTTTTTCGCTTCAACAGTCGGCTCAAATTTTACGTTTAGCTTTCCGATACAAAGCCCTATTCCTACAGGCCATGACCGTTGAGCATTAGTGCGCAGCATCCGCTCTGCTAGCCCATAAGCACAGATAACAAAATAAGACGCATTTTACGTCTCGAACTTTAATAAATTGATAACATATATAACAACATGCATCAGCATCATATTTATGCTTTCGTGACATTTTAAGTTGTTCTAGACTTGTACAAAACACCTGATCGTTGTTTATCACTCGAGTGCCATCTAGCGGCACTGTGTGAATGTTAAAATCCCACAAGAATCGCGCGGTATTTTTGAATACATTAAAATTAATTAAAATTTATAAGAAAAATCAAAAATGAGTATTATTACTATAACTATCACAAAAACAAACTTTATACTAAAAAAGGTATTTTTTTTTCGTTTTGTTCATAATTAACCGAAAAATCATAAAACGAACTTTAGGACAAAGAACGAAAATTTTTTTGTAGGATTGTATTATTTATAACCGCTTTGAAAGTCAGACTTGATCCACACATTTATTCTTAGTTTTTATAAATTAACGTGAAATTATGTTAACGTGAGATCATGAAATTATTTTCAAATATAAGGGTACATTTACAGTTATAACCTAAATAAAATGTTACTTCTACATTTTATGCTGTTTGGTGTGAATTACTACATGCTATGAGATGTACTCATAGTTTGTAGTAATTCACACCAAACAAAAGCTTTTATTGTAAATATTTCGGAATTAGTTGCGAACGAATGCTATGAGCTATTACTAGATCAAATACAATAATACAAGCTGAACGTCGGTGGCGGCCATAGAAAAATGTCGGCGATTGGAAATAATTAATAACGAAATGCTTTATTATTTTACAAAATAAATAAAAAATACAGCAAATTAAAATATTCATTGTTGCTTAAGTATTTTAATAATAGTTGGCTCCAAAAATAGTAAAGTGATAACCAGCAGGTGTTCTGAGAGATATGAACAAATAGCTGATTTAAAAAAAAAATATCTTTTTTATTCATATAATTTTTTTTATTTATCAATTTTTCCATTTTGAATGGCATATAAAACGCACAATTTGACTTTCCAAGCGCGGTTACCAAACTCAACTGTCAGTGAAGCACGCACACATTTATCGACTACAAATAAAGTTAGCGTGACCTCAATTATTAAATATCACAGAATGGACGTAGAGTGAGTTCCTTCGCCTATTACATAACACGTCACACTCACCGAGAGCGGGAGACGCGGGAGGTTCCATTTGGTGTGTACAAGTAGATAATTTATAAAGAAAAGTACAATTCGCAATTCTTAGAGCTAGTAACGTTGTATTTTCAGAGACGATAGAGAGACAAAAAATTAAAGACAAACAAATACAATGCACAATATTTAATTGTATATAAGAAACATAAGATTCAGGGTGCATGATTCTTTCATAGTGACTTCCGACATGTCATCGAACTTTGTCCTAGGGCGGAAATGCCTGTTTGGTACTCTCAAGAAGTATTTGAGGCGAAACGAATGATGGGGCCAAATGACACTATAACATTTTGTTCAGAAGCTGGCAAATTTACGAAGGAAATTCATATTTCTCAGTAAACTCCGATATGAATTTTGAGGTGTTAGACGTTGTTTTGTAATTAAATAAATACAACGCATCGATCATTGCCATTTTTTGTCTGTTTTGTCATAAGCTGACTATACATACATTTTGGAGAATCCGCTTCGAAACAAGTTCGACAACGATGAATCGCCATCTCGGTTTTTCATAAATTAAGTAATATATGATTTCAACCTTTAGCCCTGCTTCTCAAAAGCGATCGGAATCAGCGTGTGCGCAACGGTCGCCAGTTAATTGTGATCGATGAGTCAATTTGATATTTCATATGCAAGCACCGCGCCGGCGCAGGCCGCGCGCCCGCGGGCCCGCGGCCCTTCCCTGCGGACGCTAGAGTTGCGTTTTATTGCGGCCGACGTCCACTTCATGTACTATTTCCGTCTCTGATTTTTATGAACAGCTTTGAAATATTTGTACGGTTAAGTCTCGGAGTATTAATAAAATGATATACAGGTGTCTTGTAAAGCGATGCTGTAGGTGTAGAACATCGATGTATTGACGATGTTATTTACGTATCGTGTAATAGAATATCCTATCACAAATCGTGGTTTTGTATAAAAGATGACAAGTTAAGAACTCAATTTTTCCCATTCGATGTAAACTCATGAACGAAAATAATTGTTAAGAAAAATTACATATTTTTAATTCCATACCAGACGAGCGATGTTGATTAAATGGTCAACGGCGTGAGCTTAAGATCGGGAGGACTGGTTCGACCCTGGCTACGAGCGAAGGGACCAAGGAGTTCGTAATTTAAAGTCAAATTAAAACGCCACTCCATGCCTCGGAAAGCATGTTAAGCCATCGGCTCCGGCCGTGGTCATCGGCTGACGCAGCGGGCGGGGGGCGGGGGGAGCGCCTCGAGATGAAGTCCCTCAATCCTCTCACAAGAAAATTGAGAGAGGGTAACCCTCAAAGGTGGGCTGATGGATGAATTGAATCGGTCCATTTGTTCTTGGTGTTTTTCAAATCAGATTCCAAAAATGGAGCTGGTGATGGAGATATCAACTTAATAATTAATTTTTATAATTTGATAGATGATAAATTGATATGAAAAGTTCCATTACATTCGGTTGTCCTTACAGATAATTTTGCGCACTATTGTATATGAATTTAAAAAAAAACTATAGTTTAAAAATTGATAAAGTAAATTGATTGTGAAATTACAACGTACCATTTTCGCCTAATATAATCAATAGCCTAGAATAAAAAAAAAACATAAAATAGATAAATTCAGTGCTACGGGTAATACAATTTTTTAGATATAGCTAAATTTGCAATACTGGTGAAGTTATTTTAAGTATTTAGTGTAGAAAATACCAAAATCACGATTTCATGATCATATACAAAAAAAATAAATGAAAATAAGTATTGAAATCACGATATGAAAATTATTAGAGTAATAGATGAAATCACTAAACTTGCAAGGAAGTTTGACTTTCGAAGTAATAATGAGCAGTGTTGTGGAGGCGTCAGAATAATGTTACGTAATGTCTTGTTGTTTTTTGGCGGGGGTGAGCAGCCTATAACGTGCGCATTAAGATTTTTTAAGTTTATCGCAACTGAAATTTATTATTTATTAAATTGCTACAAAAATAGTTGACGTTTTATTTAATATTTAATTTAACGTTTATCGTTAGGAAACCTAAGTGTTCCGACCGAAGAGCTTTGATTCAAAATATAGATCACATTATTATTACATAAAAAAATATCGAATTTCAACATCGCATGAATCATTTGGCAGGGCTTATTTGTTTGGTAGGTATTTGCTTTTCTAATATTTTCACTCAAGTTAATCTAATATTTTCGCGCCTTCCATGTTTTCTAAGGCGAAAAATTAGCCGCTATATTTTCCATAGTAAGAGTAAATGTTATCTTTAAGTTTGGCGTTTTACAGTTAATCATTTGAATGTTGAATTCTATAATTCTATACCCTCCTGCGCCCCCGTCCTGGCGGACCGGCGTTAGCTCAACCACGCATCAGTATGTCCTTGCAGAAAAAGACCCGTGCGAGACGCACCGTCAAGTTGGTATCGTAGTGATGGCAAAGTTTTCATAATTTTTGTGTCCAACAATTCATCTTCTCCCGCTTAGACCAGTCCTTCAGATAAATTAATGTTAAATTAAGTGTCGATCCACCATAGCATCCTCTATTGCAGCGGTTCTCAAACTTTTTTGGTGATGGAACCCTTTTGGAAATTAAAATACTTGACGGAACCCTACAATAAAACAATAGTTTTTAAAAGTGTATTCTTTATTAATAAGTATAATAAAAGTACAATGTAACAGTTACTAATTATTACTTACTTTACCAAATGGCAAGTACATTATTAGAAGGTATTAAAAAAGAAAATTAATAGGAGGTAAGAAACTGTTTTTTATTTTCCATCAATTGGTTGATATCAGGTTTGATAGAAGACAGATGAAGTCTCATATCAGGTTCGGCGTCCAGTCTATTGCGATATTTTGTTTTCGTGGCTGCACAGGTTGAGAATCCTATTTCGCACCGATATGTTGTTGGGAACGGGAGAAGAATATTCAAAGCCATTTTGCCAAGCATTGGATATTCTGATTCTGCACCAAAAATCTTTGAGAGGCGTTGTTTTGAACAGTGACTCCATACTTGTGTCTGAAGACATTTCTGAAAGAGATTCATCTATCTCGTTTGACATACTTTCAAGCTTTTGCAAGTTGGGTAAAAATGGATTATGAATCCATGAATTAAGTTTCATTTTTGTATTCTGTTCTTCGGGAAAATACTTTTCAAAAGATGCGCACATCAAAGTGAGATATTGGACCAATTTTCAAACACATCATCTTGAAACATTTCTGAGTCCTTATCGCTAACAAAGTCACTGAGTGACGTAAAGCTTTCTATTGAAGAGTTATTTTGTTACAGGCCCGGAATACTGTTGTCTGTTTACCTTGCAATGATAAATTCAATTCGTTCAGTTTTTGAAAGAAATCCGCCATAAAAGACAATCGGAACAACCAAGCTTTCTCATACAAACGGTCTTTCAAATTAAAAGATGTATCCGCCAAAAGAAACATTTGTAACTCGACTCTAAGTTCAAATAGCCTTGTTAAAGTTTTACCCCGAGACAGCCATCGCACTTCTGTATGGAGCAGCAGTGTTTTATGCTTGCTGCCATAATCTTCACTCAATAATGAGAACAATCGGGATTGCAGTGGTCGTGATTTGATAAAATTAATTATTTTTACCGCTTCATCCATAACTAATTTTAGATTTGACAACATTTGCTTCATCGCAAGTCCTTGTCTATGCAGAATACAATGGCTGGAACTACAATTAAGGCTTTATTTTTATTCGTGACACTGCTCCTGCTGTTTTACCTGTCATCGCCTTGACCCCATCTGTACAAATGTCAATGCAATCATTCCAAATAAGATTATTTTCTTCAAAAATATGTCTTCCCCGGTAGTTGTCAAAGCGGTAGTGTTTTTCAAAGAACATGTAACTAGTTCTTGTTTGACGTAGCTTGCCAGATCATGGATTCGCCGTGAAACAGTATCGTTTGATAGCGGCACAGTAGAAAGATGCTTTGCAGATTTTTCTTCGAGCATACATTTTGTTATGTCTAACACACATGGATTTATTAAATTCTCAGCGTGTGAATAGTGTGCGAATAGTGTGCGTTTCACCTGCTTGTGCAATGCGATAGCTAACTAAATATGATGCCTCCGTGGCCTTTTCATTGACAGTTTGTGTTACATGCATCATATTTTTTGACTTTCCCATAATTGTTCTTTTTTATGAAGAAAAAATTCTTTATTGTTGTCTTTAGACTCAGGGTGTACAGTTTCTAAATGTCGGCGCAATTCGGCAGGTGCCATGGAATTATTAGGAAGCAGTTTACTACATAGCATGCAGATAACTGAGCCGTTGGAATCAACAAATCCGAAATTGATATATGATTCATCAATCTTCCTTTTTTTGTCTTTGAAACCGTGGAGCTTGATGTCGTGGCATCATCGTCTGGGTCTGCAATTGCTGTATTCTCCGCGTGTATTGCTTTTGAACATTCAGCGTCATTATAAGATGTTGCAACACGTTTAACGCCTTTAAGCCAACGTTCCATTCTTCTTTATTAATAAGTAATGTTACACGTCAGGATGGTGGGGTCAAAATAATGCACAATTGTTACTGCGTATACGAGACTAAGTTTAGTCCAAAGAAGAAATGTACAAAACTGATACAATCTGAATATAGCAGGCAGTAGAACAATAGAAACTAGTTTCATATCACGTTTAAACTCCGCAATTCGCAAGCCAGCTTGTAAGTAGGTAGGTAGGAACTTATCGCTCTGAACGCTAATCGTCAAGTGACTGACGAGGCGCGAAGTGCGATCGCCACTTTTATACTTAGTCCTAGACTCGATCTCGAATATTCTCAAAAATACTGGAGTTGGCGCCTTTGATAAACAAAAAGCGGAAATAAAAATAGAAATACAAATTGCGTTGTAAATAATCTTGACTTTATGTTTTCGAAGTAAAAGCCGAAAGCCGCTTGTTCACAATTATAGTGTCTAATTCAGAGGCGGCTTTTATCAAAGGGACTGCGCGCTCACAAGTATACGCGCGGCGAGCGGAGTCCAAATGTTCGATCAGAAAGAGGCGTTTTGGTTTTTTCTAAATTCTTGCGGAACCCCTACAGGGGTATCGCGGAAGCTTAGGGTTCCGCGGAACACACTTAGAGTACAGCTGCTCTATTGTGTTTTTTTAATAAATTACTAGTTTTCAACAATGGTTTTTGAGGCGTCTCTTTCATCAAGAATTCAGTGTTAAAAGTAGTATTAAATGAAATATCATAATTGAAAAATTTAATCAATAGGTAGATTGAATGTTAAATAAAAAATGATAAAATTAGATTCTTTTAGTTTCTCATTAAAATCTATAATCGGAATGAGATCTAAATGCAAAACGAGTAATTATATTTTTAGTCGCAATGAATTATCAGACGACTAGTTTGCCTGCAGCTCCGTCCGCGTACGCATCGAGTCCCCCATTTTGTGTAAAGACCGATCACGCTCAACATCCCGATCGCTGTCCCGTTTTCGCTTTTGATTCTGACCCCGATCTTATTATAAGTAGATTCCAATTTTGTTCCAATTTCGAATTCTGTCCCGCTCTTAATTCACGGTTCTGATTTGTACGAAATTCGAATTCTAGTCCCAAAATAAAAATTAAACTATATTTGAGGATAGTGTAGCTTCATCAGGATGGTCCATGAATCACGTAATTATTTAAAGGAGGGGCAGAGGGGGTTTGGGAAAAATATTGAACTGTCGCAGGGCTGGAGAAGAGATGGAAGTTATAGTAAGATATCACGTGAATTTTTTTCGTTAACTCATTTTTGCCAGGTAACATTCTCCTCCCCGCCCTCCGCAACAACCGTCTGGCGTGCCCTTATTGCTGTATTTAAAGATAATATTCTCGTCAAGATATTTTGTACCATACTATACCAAAGAAAAAAACACGTGCTTTGGGTAGAAAGGAGGTTAATCTAAAATCTTACCACATATCACCAGGAGGAGGAAGAGTTTAAAAAGTTGCAGAAAATCACTCTACCGGTTTGGTAGAGTGACACGCACGAAGTAAACAACGTGTGTTGACGGGCCGTGTTCGCGACGGAGTGGCGGAAACAGACATCGCGGGAGGTTCGTAGTACATGTGCGGTAAGCGCGCTATGCGTCTATGCAGCGAACATGCAATGAAAGATAGACTGTTACATTTCATGGTACGTTGAACCAGTCTGTACGCACCTTAACTGCAGGTCACAGGCAAGCGTCTCTTTAGAATTTGTCAATAATTTCAACGGTTTCGTTATTCTACATAAAAATTTCAACTTTTACTTCACTCCTTTCGGAGTTACTTTAAACAAATGATGAATGTCATTGTTTTTTTATTAGTAATGATTAACTAAAATGCAATTTTAACATCAATAGCCATAGCAGTTTCCATATTCCATACCACATTTCACTTCCCATTTTACCCCGATTTACATATGTATTTATGTATATATGTACGTGAGCTGACAATATCATACATCATAATCAAAGATTATATTGTCATTGAATTACCAATTTATTTAATGTACAAACACCGAAATTCATTTTGAGGTGTTACTTTGTGTCCATACGTTCAACGACTTTTTTATACATTTTATTAACAAAGCTTACTTCTCTTCGAAGGTCCATTTACCAGTCGGTAGTGTTAGATTTGACGCATTAGACGAAGGCCGACAGTTGAGCACAGCGCATGGCTGTAGGCCCGCAGAAGTCGGAGTAGGCGCAAGACGGGACTGACCTTTTGTCGGGCGGCTTGTTGGGGCGCTGCGTGTACGCCGACGTAAATAAGATCGTATGCACGGGCGCCTCCGTCGGTATGCTCAGCGAGGTCATGGCGACGGCGCATGCGGACCGCGCTGGCCCTCACCCACTTCCGCACAGCGCACCCTGATCCTACTGCGTTTCTTCTACACACTTTTAAAATTCTTCAACTATTTCGTTCACTTATATCGTTGGTATTATGTAATATTATCATCTAAAACTCGTTAAACATAATCGAGGCAACTATGGTAGAAATATCTAGCTTTTTATTTTACTGTAGATGAAATGATGTAACGCACTTCAACGAAACCCCATTACCTATCCTCAAAGTTAACATCAATCACAGATTAGGCTATTAATGCAACACAGTTAATAATATTTTTTTAATGTTTATCCATTCTTTAAGGTCATCTTTTAATTATGTAACTGAATTTAAAATTTCGTTGACTGCACATTCTTTTTAACAGTGAAATGTGACTTTTTTTGGCGATCGCCTGCCTGTGCGCAAAAATTCGTCTATTTTAATATTTAGGCTGTTCCTTTGCCGGAATATATTGAAATTTAATAGATATATTCAAATACAACTGAACACTAACATAACTTTAACCCAATGCTACCGACGATTATTCTCCTCACAACAGAATTTTGACGGTTCATACATTACTCTCGACTTGCAATACACGCATATTCCAGAATTTATTAATAAATGTTTTACATGACTAATAAGAACGTATTACAAAAACACAAGTAAAAATTCTTTCTGAAATAGAATTTTCATTAAAATCTTCACAAAAAATAATAATTTAATAAAATATTACGTTTTGAGAATGAGAAAACCCAATACAAAAATTTGATCTATTTAATTAACATGTTGGTCCTAAAACAAACATTTCTGTAAATTAAAATGGAGAAAAAAAAATTGAGATTAACACGTATTTGGTAACAAGCTTTTTGATAAATATCTATACAAAATAGCCGGTATGATGTATGCGGCACTGTCTCTATCAGACCAGCACTTGTCTAATGCTCTAAGTGTATCTCCTAATCATTTTCGATGCGGGCCTACATTTAAAGAGTTCTATGTCGTGGCGCTCTGAGGCCATCGCTTTCGACGATCCTTCTGCATCAACGTTGAGTTTTCTGATGCATTCAAATATATTAACAAAACATTTGATTTTTCTTACAGATATCGCTACATTATTTTGTAAGTGAAAACTGGTAGTTTGCCGAATTGGTAGTTTGACATATAAGCTCTATGTCACGGGGCGTACAATTTATATCGTCAAATTAAATAACACTACATATGTAATTTAAAAACTTATGTTCAATTAAAACTTATAGAGTTCTTTACGAAAAATTGAGCTGTATGCAATACAACCGTTTATTTCGGATAAACGCAATCATCACCTCAGAGACTCGTATAGGTGTATATGTTATAACCTTATATATTTTTTTAACCTTAAAATACTACAAGCAATAAGAATTTTCTTTAAGTCGGTGAAATATCGACAACAGCGCTATAACAAATAAATTTATTCATTCGCGGCAAATGTTCACCTCGCTGCGTGCGGCGGAGGGCGGTTTACGCGACAGCGCCTCGGTAACGACAGAACGCTTCAAGAAAATTATGGATTTGCAAACCGTTTATGAAAATTTATACGGCAGCTCTAGGCACTCTGCCGCAGGCCGCAGCGCGAAAACGCCTCTCGTGTGACTTTTGAACTATTACTGACTCGTTTGCTTCAATGTCATTTAGTTTACGATTACACTGCCCTAGGCTTTCCGTAATTTATGCATCTCTGTACGAACAACAGTAGACACGAACGTGACAGCAGCGGTAGACAACCCTCCGTCCCCACGGCCCTCCCGACGCGCGGTCACACGGGCCGTAGTAGTCGAAACGGACATCCGCCCGCGCAGCCGGCGCCGACTCCGCGTCGTCGTCGACGGATGCGGTCCGACTCTAGTCCGACCGTTCCTACTACGATTTTTCTTGCACACTCTGCCGTCACCCGCACGAACTAAACCGGACACACGGCCTCGTAGGCGCAGATCACGTTCCGTGCCAGGAATCTCGGCACGCGTATTTCTATCCAAACTCCGACATTACACGTATGAATTTAACGACAGAGTGCTGAGGACATGTCCGCGTAACGCAAAAGACGTCTTATCATATATTTATTCAGATATGATTCCGAGAAATTTAAGTTTTGTCAATTTTGTTCGCCTGGTTACTATAAAAAAGTCTACACAATAAAGAAAAATATAAAACGAAAAGCTAGCTATTTGCAAATAGTTGTACTTTATCACGAATTTGAACACCATTCCAACAGCGCTCTGTATTTGTAAGTGCGCAGATGAAAACACACCGCGTGGCCGTCGGCGCAGCACTGCCGCCGACGGCCACCGCGCGAGCGGCGCGGCATTATCTCGCAATGACGTTGACTTGTAATTATAATTTATTCACCCGATTTACCTAAATAAACTATATAAGATCCTAACTGACGTCACGTGTAGTCAGATGAGGTATTATTATTTGAACTTTGTGAATGTATTTAGTCGAATATGTACGCATATCTTAAATTTTATATTTAGGTCATATTTTATTCAGAATTTAATTTGTAGAGTTAAATAATAGCATTTTAATTCTCTACCATCGTGACGCTGAAGACAAATTCATTATCAACTAATACATATATTTGTACTCATTCCCATGGCCAACAATCATAGAAGCGTATTATTATTTATTAAGTACGTCACTATTCTGGAACATGACAATATTATTCAAACAAATAAGATTGCGGCCTATCAAACATATCATGTGTTGTGCGTCTAATAAAGAAACAAAAATGGCGTTTTTTAGTTGTGACGTTATACGAATTATCAGGTACATTCAGCGATTTTAAAATACAAAGTGTATTTCAACAGCAGGATGTGAGCAGCCATAGACTCGATCGTGGCGGTGAGGCCAGCCACCCGTCACGCCTGTTAGTTTCTCGGAGGGACGAAACGCGGACTGCATAGATCCCTTTCAGTGATTTGAATTAAAGTGTAGGGATGAATGACAAAGTTAATCATAGCAGCGAATCGATGGAAGACGGACTCGATATTCTATCCATGAATGAGATTAAGCAAATGCAGTTATGGGGTCACCGTGCGGGTCTTTGATATTTATTGGTCTGGCATTGATCTGAGCAAACGAGAATGTCGAATGTTGGCTTCGTCCTATCAGAAAGATAATTATGAGAGTGTACAAACGGTTAACAACGTGTGAATCCGTGGCTGCTCAATCTCCGGTTCAAAGTTGGATTTTTGTCTTAGGTCGTGTCGTGTCCTCGTCCCAGTTGTCCCAGACATGTCGAAACGACCACAAGCAAGAAGAGTTTTGGGTTGATGTAAAACACCTGTTCTGATAAAAGGTTATGCTAGATGATTTTATGGCCGAGAGGGTATACAATGAGATGAGTATGAAAAAGCCTCAGGTAAGTTCGCAGATGAAAGAGTAATTTAAGGCAGTGATTACTTTATCCCACTGTCACAAGAGTTTTGCTGGTGTTTGATAAAGATTATATTTGACCATAGAAGAATAAACTTTTATAATTTGCGTAAAGGAAAATATAAGAGTATGATAGACTCATAATTGTAGATGTTTGGTTGAGAAGCAAAACTGTGATTACAAGAATGTTCCATGGCATCAGCGTCGGTATTGATCATTTCTTAGAAGTCTGCTGAAACAAGTTGTATATCAGCGTTAGCGACATTTGAGAAAATAGTTGCTGCGGAACTACAGTGAATGAAAGCCGGTAACTTTCAGGCTCTAAACATGAAACTTAAGTATATAGGGCAATTGGAGGAAAGCTTGGGTGGACAATCATACAATATGATCGTTTAAAATTTAAAACATAGTACAAGTTAACGAAATCTGTGTTAGTAGACGAAGCAAAAAGGTTGGTATGTGAAATGAGTACGAGAACAAATGGTAGTAATATAATAATTTAAGAAGGATAATAATAAGTTGAAATTATGAGGTAAAAGAAAGTAGTAGGCGAGAAGAAGGCATGGCTTGTTTTACAACAATACAACTATATTTGTACATCACAAAATTAAATCACGAAATATCAAGACATTTCGTGATTTAAAAAATTGTACTTGTTGTAGACGTGGTACAGAGAGCTTACGATAACTGCGCGGTGGCCATTTTTAGAAAAAATTCCATAAAATACACAAGTTTAAAACGAGTCCATACTTAATAATTTCATTCTCATTAATAATTTTAGTACTGGTATTATAAATTTTTATCCACACATTGGGAAATACACCATAATCTACCGAAGATCGATAAATATAGTAGCAGGTTGCCCCTATCGATCATCATCGATAGATGCGATGAAGCAACAACTGCAACAAATGGAGAGGCAACGGTTCGTCTCCTCTTCACTGCTTCTCACTAGTAATCTAGACGGAATGAAAATAGTTGCATCCACTTTGTAAATATTGACGTTTTTTTTTAACTTTTGGAGTATTAGATATGGATTAAGTCAGATAGAATATGTACTTGCTACATTAACTGATGGATACTGAGTTGGATAAAAGAATTGATGATAGTGACTTGGCATAAAAGTATTTTAAGTAAATTGAAGGTGTTATTTCTAAATACAGATTAAAAGTGTAAATTAAATTCTAAACTCATATCTTTATCATTATAGTTTGCGACTGATGATAAATTTTTTTAGGGATATTCATACCATTGATTCTTTTGAATGTAACAAAACACAAAAAATATTTGAAGTTCAAGCCTATTTTATTTTTTTAACCATCAAGTCAGTTTACGAAATCGCGGTCTAAGAGTAATAAAGGTAGCGTCATTGTTGTTTCCGTAACGTTTCCATTTTCTATGAAATTCGCATGTTCACCTCTAACTTTAAACTGGCAAAGTCAAACGCAAGCTTATATTGAGATCCTTGTGATGAGCATCTGCAGGTGTTATAGAACTAGTGTTGTTGAGAACTAAATCTAATAAATGGTATTATAGTAATTTAAATTGAAAGATAATGTAAAGAAGAAAAATAATAAATAAAGAAATTCAAATTAAAAGAAGTAATTTACATGTATTCCTGAAATTAGCAGTTAAGGTAGTCAAGTTGTCATTAATGAACATTTGCCACCGTTTAGCTGTTTAAGGTAATACTGGTAGGATTCACTGATATCAAATCCCCTAAACGAGGTGAGCTTCTCTGGAATGCCAAAACATTGACGATGTGTGCACGCGCGCGGTCGCACCGCCACGTCGCCGCGCGCCGGGCTCGGCTACACGCGCACTCGCGGCTACAGCGAGACGTAAACCGGCTAACGTAACGCTCTGAACAGTTGAAGTCATCGTTGAGGCCAAGTCTCGCTTCAATAGAATATAATCATTTACAATTACGAATACGATTTGCACGTTTAAACTTTCTCGCATAACTACAGTACAGGAATTAGATTAAGCGAAATACACGTGTCGGCTCCAATAATTCTCGAGGTTCATAGAGTTCATAGAGGAACCGGCCCGTGGCACTGCCACTGCTCGTTGACGAACGCTGCGAAAGCATTGTCACCTCACGTATAACATTGTCAATAATAATTAATACAGGACGGCGTCTTTGTAATTGTTGAGAAGGATTGAACAAGGTGATGTAAAAAAATATTTAAAGTTTTCTTAGTCTGCCTCTCTCGCAGCCTCCGACTACAAATTTGTAACATTTAATTGGATGATTTTTTTACTTCATCTTATTTTTGTCCTTTTATTCACATTCATACAATCTGGTTTTATAAATTTTCGTAATTAATTTTTTATTTACTACTTTTTGGTTCTGCTTTAACAATAAATAAGATTGCTTGCTCGTCATTAGCGGTATCAACGTCGTGTTTTGTATTGATCGTAATAAATTTCTTTAATTAATATATCAATATTAATAATTTATATATTCAAGTTGTGTAATTTTTAAAGAGGTTAGGAGTTATTAATGTTACATGAAAGACATACTCAATGATGTTACTCAATACGGTGTTCATATTTTTTTTCGTTTCTGCCGCCATTTTGTATTTTACTGTCGTCATTCTGGTTTCGTAATAATTATTTTTCAAGTTAGTAAGATTTATTATACGATTATAAGGACTTTATCACAACTTCATTATAAGATTTTAAAATTTAAGTGATAATAGTTGCTAATCAACTTTAAATCGCTATAGATCCGAAATGGTCATTAAATGTGAACAATAATAATTAATGAAACCAGATGATGATTTTCAAAAACCTATTCAATGATATTCCGCTTGATATTGTTCATCGACTTTCAGTTTTTTTCTTTTCCATAATATGGTATCTGGTTGTCATCACCAGATAACATACTTAAGTTGATGAATTGTATTGATAATTCAGTACGGAAAGCAGCGCGAATATTGTGATTTCTCAAGTGACTTTCATGTGACTTTTAGCAGTCATGTGTCGATGATACTCTGCAATGCATCAGTTCACAGCCATCTAGAATTGACTTCCGTTGTTTTGAACCCAGGGTACAGCGTTAATTCTCAAGGAATAGAAAATACACAACGTGTTTTTACATATCACTAGACCTATGCAACGTCTAGAATCACATATAAGATACCGTATGAGTAAAAATTGTCAAAAATCGTAGAAAAATCTAAACTTAGAGATGAGTGCTGCAAAATATGTTTTTTGTTTCCAAAAGTTAATTTGGTTTGAGCCCATGATCCCAAAATACGTCAGCCCCTAATATAATATAAAGGGACAATAAAACCTGGGGTCGGCAAGCTCAATATTTGTAGGCAAGATGAGATTGCTGATATCGATATGTTTTAATGGTAAAAGACGAGTGATTTGTGGTACGACTAAACACTGTAAATCTATACAAAACGAACCAGCAAATAAATTTAAGTTGATTGTAATATTCTTTAATATTTAATGAAACGTTATTTATTCCCGACACTTTAGTCAGATTATGTTTTTGAGTTGTAAAGATATATTTTTTTAATTTTCTGTTACGAATTAAGATTGACTTCCCGAATCTAGGAGAGCGCGACCTCGACAAACCTTTTTGTTAATTTATTTTTAACTTCGACTGCTGCGGTGCACAGGAGAACTTAGCAGACCGACACGACACAACATGTTTTGTTTAAATGTTATAAAGTATTAAGTTATAATTTACAGATACGACAAGATTCTTGGATAGAACATTGCGAGAATTTGTGGCGTTTACGCAAACAATTAGTACATAATTTTAGGCGTGCTACTACATTATGGCGTTCTTCTACAGGCATAACTTTGAATTGAGGGCACTTTTGGACGAAATGGTTTTGATCACGTATTGTATTGTATATAAACAATTGATATTGGTTACGGTTATAAACAATTGAACTTAGTAGTCGCATTACCTGTGTTGTTAAATAACACTGAGAAAGGTTTGGTGCAGTTATCTTTGCGTACACCTACCTTATGACTGTACGTAGATTTATCATTCCTACCCACTTGAGTGGTTTCTAAAATGTCGGCTCTATTTGTTAGAAAAGAAAAAATATATATCTAGCGTGAGTAAACCAGAAAGCTTGCCCTTGTTCTCTTCCCACTTCGAATTTGTTATGACGTCTACTTTTAAGGAAACCAAAAATATTATTATGGCATCTCAACTTTCGGTAGGTCGTCCTAGTGTGTTTTTTGGCAAAGTTTTTGTTGACAACGTCTAAGACAAAACGTAAAGCCTTGCATGATTCTTTAGATAGTGGTTCTAATGAAAATAGCGCCTTTAAAAGGTTATTGACTAAAATATTCTTATTGTTATACCGCTCGCATAGCAAGTCCCACGCTAACTCATAGTTATTTGAAGTAAACTCAATAGATTTTATCACTACAAAGGCACTCCCTTCTAGTGCTGAGCATAAATACTGAAATGTATTGACGGTAGGAATAGAATCATTTTGTATTGATTAGAGCGTGGAAAGTATCTCTGAACTCCAACCATTTGAGGTGATTTCCATCAAATGTCGGAAGCTTAATCGTTGGTAGTTTAATGTTATTTTCGTTTACACACGAACTTTCAACAGTATTGTAGTGATAATTCGACTTGTTAGTTGATGCATTTATTTCAATTAATTCTTTTATAGAAGATATTAATAATCTAAACTGGTTTTCAATGATTTCTCTTTCATTTAATTCAGTATTTAAGTCGCGAGTGTATTTCTCAGTTTCTGATTAAATTTCGTCAAAGACTGAAATAAAAGTTGATATTTTTCTAAACGAATGTTTAATTCTCTTACTTGAACGTTGGACAGGTTATTTGAGTGAATTGAATAAATGTTATCAAAGCATTCTTTCTATTTGGTTTAACGTCCCTTTATAGAGCTACGTTTTCGTATGAGATGAGAAACCTTTTCATTTAAATTATCATTTTTGTTTGCCATTGAAACGATAACCAACAATGAATTAGGCAAGTAAAGAATTGTGTAGATCTATCTTGTGGTAAAGCGCGAGGTCAGTCGTGGCGCAGCTTGCCTCAAGGACGAAGGCCGTTCCGAAGCCATGCTACGTGAAGCAGCAGTCGGCACCTGAAATCAGCTCACGGGGCTGTGACCGCACTAGCCGTTTCTCGATGCTGAAATACGTTCGGCAAATAACCTTGAAATATCGGTCTTACGATTTAAAATAATAAGTAGCATGACAAATCATAGAAAAGAAAACTGTACCAAATCACAAGCATACCCGAAAGAATCAGGCATAAAATTTTAGAATAGTTTAAAATACTTTAAATTGTTCTATGCATGTCAAAATAAATAGCAATTCTTCTGCGAATTTGGTATGATAACGTAAAAAATATAAAATAGATTACATATTTTGCTTATAGAAACGTGGGTATTTTTAAATTGCACATAAATGCATTTTAATGAATTTTAAAAAATTATATAAAAACTGAATTTATTTCTTTAATTGAATTATTTATACGAAACACTTATAGCACAAATATATCTGCCAAAAATTGCTAAGTTAAAAGGAAAAAAAGGTAGGAATAACACTTCCCTTAAAACGACCTTCTCGTACATATTTCGTTATTAATTATCCAATTTATGTCTTGTCACAGTCGCCAGTTTTAATGTACGGGATGTACGTTAAAACTTTAGTTTAATGATAATACAATTTATAGGATTAGACGTGCGTTGCGAGCGATTGCATTTTCAGGGTGTATTACCGCGGCTGCCGCGGATGCGTTCCGTCATAGCACTGTAGGTGTCCGACGTCGCTTCGTAACGGCCTTAACAAGCAGTTTTTCGGCAATAACTTTAAAAGAGTATATATAAAATAATTATATATAATTATAAAACGATTAATAAATAAATATAAAACGATTATACACAAAATAATTTTCAATAAAGTATTTAATAAGCTTTATTTTCGTTAATGTTTTCATATTTTTTGTAAATACGGTTTAGAAAATAGAGAGGGCGGGACACAATTTTTGCTCGTTTTGGAGCGATTACTTCCGAATTATTCACATAATCAGAAAAATTGCTTAGAAACCATAACATATATTTAAAATAACTGTCGAAATATGTGCCACTTGTTAATGTTTGCTAAAGAGATTTTTTTAACTTCCGTAACATGTATGGTATGCCCCTCTAGAAATATTTATTTTTATTATTTAACCATCAAACTAAGTAGCGGCTTATACAAGACACCTACACTATAAATTTTATGAATACACGTCTAGTAGTTTTTGAATAAAATGCCTGTGACATACGGACGGCCGGTTAAGACGAAACTATAAGAGTTCCTTTTTTGCCATTTTAGCTCGGAACCCTAGAAGCCAAGGACTTAGCTCAAAAATCACGGCATCGTGCAGAAGCCGTTATCGGTCGACAGAGTAAACATCGCTCGAACGAGCGTCGCATTCGGAGGCCGGCGGGGGTGGTGGCGCAGGCAGGAGCATCCGTAAGATCCGCTAGGGGCTACGCTGCGTAGCAGGCCACGAGCTATTTGTAATAGCTAAATGGGGGACCAGTTTCCAGAACTCACAGGCCGCGTCGTCGGGGAGTAACGAAGTGCCGGGACGCGGCCTTCACAAGGACCGAGGTCGTCCGGCACCACCGATGGTGCCAGGTCGTCTCGCGTGTGTGACGCGACCACGACGCTCACGATGCGCTACAGGCGTTAAGTCAAGTTCAGAGCGCAAAATATTGTACATATAGCACTATAAGAATGAGTAATGAAATTTTTAATAGATTTATCTAGTATTTTACGAAATGTTTAGATGAAGATATGGGACCATTCAAGTTTTACGTAAGCAGAATCTATCTAATCTTTGATCCCGCCTCTCTCTTTCCAGAAAAGAAAGCAAAACGTTAAAGTGTAAACATATTAATATCTGTGCCTTGTATTTTACTGTACCAAAGAAAAACAAGGGAAGAAAGATTATTTATCCTATGACGTTTCAATCGAGGGATCATAAGAAAAAGGTTCATTTTTAAATAAGTTTGGTACAAATAACGATCATGTTACTGGATCACAATAAGAAATAATTTATGCAATTTTCAGGTGCTGTTGTAAAACAATGCCTCAGTAGAGCGGTCTAACATTGTTTTGATCCCTCATTATTATTTTTTGTTCGAATGAATGAACATGATGATAAGACATTATCTGCAGAGTAAAACGTAATGTAGTAATAACATGATGTTATACTTAACGTAAAATGTTATTATTATTATTTCCATTGAAATATACATTAAAGGACTTGATAATTTCTTAATACAATTCTAATTCTAATTAATTGTAACATACAACAGGTGACGATTCATTAAATATTAACATATTTTTATTAATTAACAATGTATTATATACTGTACATAATTTATTAAAACACAAATCGAAATACATATATGCCATATCAATTTCCTTGGATTCGATTTAAATCGTTGTACAATAGTCTTTTAGATGTAATTTAAAGATTGCACAAAAAACAAAAATTTTGTAAGTGACAAAGGCGCCTCTATGAGATTAAGAACAGAGTCTCTATTGGTGAGCGAGTGAAGGTTGTCACAACGCAGAGAGTACGACATAAGGGATGTTTTGGTATATTTCTATAAAGTCCGTTTACATCTCAGATTTTGATGGTGTTTTAAACGAAAAAAATGAAATACCGTGTTACCAAATTCTCGTTATAATACACGATTGAGCACTTCTCATAAATAAACTAAATTTCACTTCTCCAAATAAGAAATACCTTTTTTCAAGGCTTTCAACGTGTTATTTAGTAATTTTTTAACAGAACATTTCAACATCCTAACGAATAAGCTGAGGAAACTACACTAAGTGCAACGAGAGCTCGACGGCCCGTCTCAGCACTCAATTGCCGCGGCCGTTTTGAGCGCGGAACAGCGCATCTTCTCTTTTATATGTCCATGTGAAACAACCATTAACTAATAAGGCCTTAATCTCAATGAAGGAACCGATATGAGATCGAATAAGTTTAAACAAGTGATTAGCGCGCACGGTAATTCCCCTACTCCGGTTCTTTCTAACTTAACCATAAATACCGCGCGGGGGCAGTAAGTAATTAGGGAATCTCTTTCCAAAAATATAAAGCACTTAAAGTATATATATATTGCTGACATAATAGTCATTCAGACCCCTCCGTCCCCCGTGTCATCAAACGTAAGCAAAGCAAAGACCCTTCCCTTCTTTGGTGCTTACGTAAAACTGAATGGCCTCTAGAATTATATAAACAGAAATCTCACTGACCGACCTGTTAATCTTAAAAATAAATCGTATTACACGTAGCTTTACCTGACACGAATACATACCACGCTCAAGCTTATATTTGAAGCTTATTTTTAAATTTCAACATATGTCCGCTACATCAGCACTCATATTTACAGCTTTATATTTATTTCTTTAACTGTACAGACGGCAGGTGAGCAACACGTTTAAACCTGAAAAGTTAACCAAAACTCGTTGAATCTATAAAAAGTAATTAAAATGACAATAAAATTCATATTTTAATTTAAAGAATTAGTTATTAACACGTCGTCTACAAGCACGGCGGGTGCTTGTCTCGGTATTTAACGCGCAGTCCCATGAGAATATCGCTACGCCCGATCAGTCATTCTCTACGTAAAAACAAAATTCGTAAACGAGTACCTTGATTAGAAGGCTCGCCTAAAGTAAGAAAGACTTCCTATTAGGGTCAGGTTAATGGCACACCACCATTTTGCAAACGCAGTAACACGTTTAATTCTTTGCGGATCTTTATGTGGCCCTCAAATGAGCACTCTAGTGCTCCTAAGATTTTACATGTTACGCTTCCAAATCATATTATTACTAAGTAGTAAGTAGCGTCCTTCGAACCGATGAAATAGAGAAACAGTTCAAGTCTCGGTTGCTCGAAGAAATGCTAAAATTAATTTTTCTTCTAGGCTACCCGTCAGGTCGTTCACAACTCTCTGTCACGTCTGTTTCTGTCGGTCACGAAGGGTACAACGCACCCTCCCCGATGTCTCTCGTTGAAGGTTACCATAGATGACCTCTTTGTACCTTTACATATAAGCGGCCCCATTTCCAAAATACGTTTGAGCTTTTCATTATCACTAAATTATATAGGACCTGATAAAAACATGAAAAGATTTTGGATGAACGCAGACAGCCGTTCGCCCGACCGGTCTGCAAACAAATCGGATGAGCGATCGTATTTTAACAATCTCACAAGATTTACGTGTGTTTGGGCAAACACATCACCGGCGCAAATAGCCGTGATGAATACCACCGGCGAAGATAAGGCCGTGATTAATTTATGACTGATCTTGAAATTTTTCCATTATTAAATTTTAGATTACGTCCACGTTCGGCTTAAGCCGTTAGCATGAGTATTTATACTTTCGAAAATTTAAATTGACGTAAAAAATTCAGTTGGATCAGATAATGGTGCTGAAATTTGATAAAAAGCGGCCGATTGTACGTCAGCACCAACAGTCACCGGTGTGGGTCTCCGCGGTCAGTGTAAACGTTTGCGTATCTTACTTTTATTCAGATTTAAGAATAACTAATGTGATGATAACTAAGACGTCACAAAGTAACCAACTTTGTAAGACGAGTTTGAAAATATCGATAGTTAATTCCAGAGTAAGTGAGTTTGTCCGCTCTGGCTCGTAAACCAGATTAACTTATTTATTTAGTCGTGATCCAGTTACACGTAAGTTTCAAAAATTACAAAACCAATTGCAGAGATAACTCGGTTGAGGACTACTCGTGAGTTGGAATTGACTGCTTATTTGATCGTTAACTAGCAACACGAAACTTTGAAAGATCACAAAATCGATTGCAGAGATGACTTCGCCATTCATAGCCCCTGAATTAGAACAGCGAAGTAGATCCTACTGATACTGCCTGGTTATAATTTCAAGTTCGTAAAAAATAGAGATTTGAGAAGATGTGAGTCCTTACATCTAAATTCTAGCTAGAAAAGTATCGATATTCCCTAAACACCAATTTACAACACATACTGATAAAAAATTCCTCATTTCATAATTTGATTTTTAGTCTGATTTTTTTGTAAATGTTGCAAAACATTTTAAATGTAAATGCAAATATAAAAAGACATTGCTGTAACATCCTAGTTTGAATATAAAATGTCTACCACGTAAAGACGGATGTAGAAATGTATGAAGCACAACTACAGGTTAGCCTAAGTTGATGGGGAATCTAAAAAATTAAGCCATATTGTAACAAAACTGCCTTAACGAGGAAGACTTCGCCTATCCTTTAATTATTACTCTCTTATTAGAATATTAAACAGACTAAACTAAGTTACATAAAGAACACACTACTGTGTGTCCTACCCGTCCGCTGCGCACGCGCGGTGTCGTTATCATTTAAGTCTTGCAGCGACAACGCCTGCGGTACGGCGTGCCGGCAAAGGTCCCGCTAGTGTGTCCAGGCGCTCCTGCCCACGTCCATGACGCCTTTTGCTACTAATAGCTGATGTTAATAGCGCAAATCGTTTTAATCATAATTTAAGCTTATTAACGTATACTCTTTAGCTGTCAGAGAAACCATCTCAGAAACACACAAGAGATTCAGAAGCTTAAAAATATTAGCGTTGAGAGAAACGTACTTAACAAATGATACCCGACAGCGACGCCAGGAAATTGAATGAAAGTATGTACAGAGAATTTAAATGACGATGTGGTTTGGAGACGAGCACAGCCTCTCTCAAACGGCGCCGCGCACCGCAACTATTGTAAAGCATATGGCCTTAAAATGCCTCATCATTTTAAGCATTCGCAAATAGGCAATTTTAGTCTTTTCAAATTTTTGTGCATCGGCATTTTGAACTGGGTGCATTCCATGTTTTGAGATATTGAGTTCGTTTTACTCTGACCGTAGGACCGTCGCAAGCCTCCGGCCGTAGCCCGGCCGTATTTCGTGGCTATTGGTTCATAAAACCTCGATATCTCTTGCTGGTGAATTCGGGGCTTATAGAATATACCGTAAGCTACTGAACTCGCAGCAGTACGTTACTTAAACTTGCGTTTATCTTCATCACGTATTTTATCATTTTTTATTCTCTATTTGTTGCCAAAGTATTTATAATTCAGTGTCGTGTTGTTTTAGCACGTATGGTCATCTCGAAGTACAAGAAACTATGCTCAGTAAAAACTTAATAAAAGCCATCGGTAGACCGATGTGGATAAATTATCTAATTTTTCCATTCGCAGCTCTACGATTTTTACGACCGGATAGTAGCGGTCGTGACGTCACTGTACGAGGGCGCACAAGGACAGATTAGTGTTGCCAGACATTCAAGCTGTACATATATGACCTTGATTTTATTTTTGAGGATCTTTCCCATTAGTAGTTATAGTGTATATATAAAAATGTAATATCAAGTTTTTGTCTAGAGATTTTATTTTGACTCAATCGAGATATTTTCTGTTTTAAAAAGCGAAGTGATGGGATTTAACAAGTTACGGAAGACATTGCACGCAGTTTTAGTTGAATTATAATTATAAGTGGTCTTTGACTTTTAATATTTTTATTCAAGAATGAATGCCTAAAAACAAAGACGACGGTCTTTTGTCACCATTTTCGTCCGTCTGTCCGACCGCAGCTTAGCTCAAAAATTATTTATTATACTGGTTTTCATATTAATCACTCCGACAAAATAGTAAAATTAAAAGTTGATAACTTTTTTAGGATAGCTCACCCACCTGTAAAGCGCAGATGAATTTTTTTGTATCGTCTATCCGCTATCCCATGGTGTGGGGTACCGTTTTACGATTTAGGGGTGCGTTTGCGTAATATTAAGTTTTAAATGCTAATTTAAGTTAGAGTCAGAAGCCCCCCTTCACTCCTAATAGGTAAATGGTTATTCCTGGATATGTAAAAAAATTCACGACAGTAGTACATATTACGAAATTAAAAGGGAAACTATCACAGGGTTTACTAGTTTCAAGTAAAAAGCAAAATTTCGTACAAATTCCACTGAAAATTACGTAGATAACGTTGTTGATTGTATAAAATAAGTAGTAAACATATATTCGTGAACCATATAATAATGCGTTTCTGTGTCAGCGGAATACATTCAACTTTGCTAGTATTTACTCGATAGAAGTTATAACTATCTAGATTCGATTCGTAAAGAAAACAGCAGTTTAGCAACCCTAGGCAAAACGGGGTGGTAGCTGAAGCATTTAGGGGGTGTGCCTTGTACCCCTTGGTTTTAGCTGTGTGGAAAAACAATACACCGAAAAAGATTTAGAAATAAATACCTATTATTAATATGCACCCCTCTGAAAATAACGGTACCGGCGTCCGTGGGATCAGAGTTCAGAAAACGGACTCCTCCGTATTGCGTCCAATTCTAAAGCTATAGAATAGTCATAAATACTAATTATTGTATTATCGTATTACATTGTTGTTCGGAAACTTTCAAGTTATTTGTATATATAAATAAATATAAAATACTATATAGTATTTGGATAAGTAAAGGTAATTAGAAGAAAATAAATATGAAGAAATAATGATTTTTAATAATGCCTATATATTTTTTGAATATCGTTGAAATATTACTTTATTGCTATATAATTACAAATACAAAGATTTTCTATTGGGTTTTACATATAAAAAGGATATTTTTATTTACAAAAGTGACGTGACGTTTTTAATTTTAACTTACTTTATTTGGGGGGGTTATCAACAAATAACAATATGTTAATTATTCCTTCAATTATTTTATATATCGTATTAAAAATACAAAAGAAGTCAATATAGTATAAATTACATTTTCACAGCATCCTTTTGATTTAGTGCTACTGAAATAAACTTCTGGTATTCTAACACGATGATGTGATTCAATTTAAATTGCACAATCGATTTCACCACAAAGCAAGTTAGCACCGCAATGTTTCAATGCAAGCAGGAATTGGCGATCAATACAATTGAATTCCTTCGATAAGTCGTGAAAGACAAAGTGAAAATGGATTCGATGTAAAGTTATAAACTCATTTTCAAACATTAAACAAACCGTGAAATATTGTAAATGAAATTCTACGAATATCATTGCGATACATCTCATTCCTAGAATAACAATCAGTGCCGTTTCTTAGACTTAGTCGAACAACTTAGAAAAAGCAATTTAACGTTTGCGTATTAAGACGTTACATAATTTATTTGCTCCTTGAACATCTAGATTTATCACGATGACCGCGGCTTCTAAGCTGTAAATAGATATATGTCAGGCTGTAAACTGTTGGCTAGTTTACAGTTAGGATCACAAAGAATGCCCAATGGTTTTCAGCGAAAGGCTTCGGTGATTTATTCCTCGACGATTCTTCCACAGTCGGCAAAAGCGCACGCGCAGACCGGCGCGCGCGCGCGTGTGACCTCCGCGGCGTCGGTCCGTTTGCACTCGCATTGTGCGGAGCCGCTCTCGGCGCCGGCGCGGGCACGGGCGCGGAGGCCGGGGTCCGTTGCCGTGTATATAAATACAGTAATATTTAGTTTAGAGTGAGATTCGCGCGCCACAAATAGCTCGGTTACAATTCGCACTCTGGCGCGGTAACCGCATGCGCCGAAACGATTCACCGCTAACTTCCATCTCGCAGCAACAAAATTACTTGTGAAACCATATTATTTATATTTTTTGGTACAGTCGGCCCATATTCGAATTCGCTTATCATAAATTAATTTTACTTCCTTAATAGGTTACGCTCAGATGTGCGTGTTCGCCTCCAGTGGGAAGACATCGCGAGCGTCCTCCGTGTTCCGAACGCGGGCGACCGCTTTATTCTTGTATCTCTATTGCATAAAATAAACAAGATAAGTCGTTCATCAGTACATCCACTATCGGTTGAATGTCTGTAGCGATCCGGACCTCTTACAACGGATCATCGATGATCATCATTAGTTCGACTCCAATCACTTCTGAATAGAAAACTAAACTTTAAAAGTAAAGTAAAAAGTATAAAAATGTGATTTTGATATCATTTCATTTTTTTTATTATCAATCTTTAATTGGTTTCTTTAAATATAAGTAAATGTAATATGTTTTCCATTCGTGATATACTTACGTAACGTTTATGTTTCTGTAATAAAATAAGGATATCTTATTCTTAAATGTGGTATCTGCTAAATGGCGCCGTTTGTACTATTTTTAGTATAAACGAATTCATGAACTCTCATAAAAAAATTTAACAGAGTGTGAAATGGCAACATATTATACGTCACATTTTAGAAATGTTCGCGCAGATTAGATTATCAATAATTATGTCACAGAATACAGTTCAAGAGTGCTAATTGGCAGGATATTATACGAGTTATTAGGGACATCATCCTACTATTTTTATTTTTTCTCGTAAGCTTATGAAACTTTCTTTTCCTCTCATACATATTGGGAAATAAGATGAAAAAGTGAAAAAAAGATATTAAAAAACAATTTAGAACAAACAAATTTAGGATGTCAATACTGCAAGCGTATTTCATGTATTTTTTAAAGTTATACTTCTTTTGGCACGTGAGGAAAATCTAATTAGTCTATTTTGAAAAGGAGACGCACCGATGTGACACAATGAAGCAAAGTTCGTACATTCTGAAGTTATTCATTGCAGTTAAATGATGACGCACGTGTACCGTTTTTCCATCGAGAGTCCCAATGCAAGAAGGAACCCTTATAAGACCACACATGACTTTCAGTGTTTTACAGGTTAATTTCTCCGAATCTACTGGAAGGAGTAATTTATGCAATTTGTTTAGCAATGCCGAATATCCCATGTAATGTTTTTGGAACGAAGTATCTTAATGCGGCTTGCGGTTGGACTTGTTTGGTAGAAATCGTAACATAACAAAAAATTATTACAAACCAAAAATCGTCACGCTCTCCTTATGAAACTCTTAGATTTTTTTCTTTCTAAGATTCATCTAATTTATTATATTTTTTTTTATACAAATAACGCATAAAACTTTTTGGTTTTTTCGTATGTGGAGAGTATTCAATTTTTAACTTTCAATAATTTAGGTATGTACTTACAAAAATATAAAAATGAGATCTATTATCGATTTCAAAAATAACTAAATTGCGCAGATTGACGAACTTGATAAAGTTTTTAATAAAGAAAACGCATCCCGCTGTTTAGCGTTGTTTTATATAATTTACTAGCTTTTGCCCGCGACTTCGTCCATATGGTGGTCGACATCAGACATCGTAGAGGATACAATGAATAAAGACTATATGTATATGTATGAAAGAATAGACAAGTTAACTGACTGACTATTTTACTGATCGATTGATAAACGTTCGTAGGTAAAGATGCATCGTAAGTTATTATGTTAATATTTCTTTTTAAACAACATTTGACCATTTTTGTGGATGGAGCTAAGATAAGCAGACCACGATGTGAGTTCATACAAGAACAAGCAACTTAAACGGCCCATGTGAAACATAGAACTTTCGCAAGTCGATTCCTGCAAATTTCAAAGTTTGGCCTTGTGACTTATTTATAGTCACGGCGCAACATATTTTTAAAGGAAATTGAAAGCCTTGAATTCAAGCGGCAGATCATTAGGAATCCACGGTATACGCGGTATAAATACTGTTTCTTTCTGGGCCGGTCCTGTCAGTATAGTGGCTTCTACTAAATTTCGAAGTAAAGTCTTAACCTGCAATCTAGTACTATTGCATAATTTCGATGCTTTTATATTCCGAAGTAACATCACAGGTGTACCGATACGCAGTAAGAGCTTATAATATAGAAGACCTGCTGGATTAATAGTATTTAAAAACTCAACAGGACAGTAAACAAATACTTGAAATAACTTCATGGTATATAAACTTTTGTTCTTCTGTTAATGTGTATTTATAAATACTTTTAAGGCAGAAACATCGTAGTCAATTTCTTCTACATATACTCCTAACTCACTTTCTACAAATGTAGATCTACACTGCTTTGGTAAATCATAATCTTCTAAGGCACGTCTACCTAGTGCTAAACAATCTCATTCTATTTTTAATAAACATTTATTGAAGATTTGACGCATAAAATTTTTTACACTGCCTTCTATTTGCCTCTCGATTTGTTGTTTAAAGTATTCTAAAAGGAATACCTTAAATTTAATCCACAGACTGTAAGGATCTGATACTTGACAAAATATTAATATAACCGCGAAAAACAGTCTCATTTTGAAAGGAGATTCACACAGTACTGCCTCTTTTAATGCTACATGCCAATTTTGATCATGTTCAAGAAGTTCTAAAGCTTTGTAAGCCAATTTAAATGTAGGTTGAACAACGCCATTTATAGTTTTTAACGCTTCATAAGATTTAGGGCCCCTAATTGAAAATTTTCATATCAATAAATTGAAAAAAAAAGAGTGTAAATCCATTCTATAAATATTAAATCATACCTAATATCACCATAACATTCGGTTACTTTGGAGGCGAATATTAATAACAACAATTTGTAACGTTATATTATTGTTTTTATTTGAATGTCAGTTTGATTGATAATGACATTTGAAGAGAAGTTTTAATTTCGATAGTAATAATTTTTCTTCTCTCGTAACCAATAAATCAGCAAGGGATACTTTTTCTTTGAGTAACATAATGCATATAATTTACCAGTGTTAAATTATACGATGATTTAATTCACTCAACTTAATTCCAGCGCTCTACTTTGTATTCGCATGTTAAAAAATTGGGATTTTAAAACCATTCGATGAAGTATTCGATTTCAACTATTAGGCAATTTATGAATAATATTCATGGAAATATTTACGAGCGCTCACACATAAATCCCCAGGTCTCAGGTTTCTAAATCTGTGTCTCGATTTCGGCCCCACTCTCGATCCCGTTCCGGTTCCGCCCTCGGTTCAGGTCCGATCGACGAGCATTGCCTGACCTCACATCGAAAACACATTTACTGCCGCTAAATAACTTAATTGTGGAACGATCTCGTTACATTCTTGATGCCAATCTCATATTTTTGTTATATGACGCGCTCAACATTGTAATCTCAGTCTGATATCCATTTTGATTTTTCGTTGGTCAATGCCGCAAGCAAATAGGAAATCTATATAAAAATCCTTCTTCTACGTTCATGAGAGCGAAACCGTGGGCAAAAGATAGGGTACACTAAAACCTGATCAGATAATGAATATTTACACTGAAAAACAATCATAAACGCTTCACAAATTACCCAGAAACTTACACACTAACGGAAAGGCAGACAGAAAATTGTAGTGTTTTAGAATATCTTAGAGTTATAGAGTGTGGCTGTGTGTCAGTTCGTATCACATGCGAATGAAAAGGTCGAATTCTGATTTAGAGGTAAATTTTCGTTACTTTTTTTAATTAACCGTTAAATCTCAGAGTCCCTCCGACCGCCTATCCTTTCTACTCGCTTATACCTACTATATTTTCAAAAATGTATGCTCGCGGCAATTAAAAAATCATTACCTCAGTAGGGCACTGACATTTCCATGAATGAATTCCTGAATTCCTCCCCAGGCTTGTCTCGGGCAATACCACCGTATCGAGGCAGGGAGAAGGGGAATTTCCCTAATGGGAAATTGGAAGCACTAGGTTCGATTACGGCGAAGAGTTTCGCCACCCGTCGCTTTGTGACTTTGCACATTAAGAATCCAAAACTTTAGATCCGCAGAAAAATACTCATAAACGACAGATCAGTGGATGGATAAAAGAAACATTATAAGAGCGGTACAGACACGTCAATTATTATAGGCTATAGCACGAGCCACAACTCCACTTGTATGGTTAAATATACAGCTTACCGGAAAAACGACAGCTTATGTCTATCGTCAAAAATGTTTCTTAGATTTTAGAAAAAAAAATATAATGCAAATACTCCTGAACCCTTGGCATATACAATCCGCTAAAACAATAAAAACTCAAATATATTTAAATAACATGGTTATATAGCAGACATTGGCAATATTTCTATACAAAACGTTGATCTAGCGTGTCGATAACTGTTACCTGATTACGCTTCGGTGCATCGACACTAGATAAAGCGCTTGTTATGTACCTGGTACCAAGTACCAGGATGTAAATTAGGATTTTGTCGGAATTGTCCACGCTACTATAACATTAAAATTTAAACTTCCTAACAAATCCTGAGAACTTCTTAAGAACAGCTAAGTGTGTAACTTAACGTCATTGTTGTCATATTTTTATTGTGTAATATATTCTTAAATTCATCATGCGTCTGGCTATATGCGGATAATAAATAAATAGATGGCATACGATAGCATATTCTGTTCAACTGTAATCTTGAAACATCCTATACTGTTTGTAATCTCTAAGGACGATGCATGAACCATAATCGTTAAATGTCACAATGTTACCCGGTACATGAAGTTTGATGACAATCATATGAAGCGCATCTTCCTAGAGACTGCGGTCAATTATCCTAAATAACCATATAACCGAAATACAACATACCCCATTGATGAAATAAAACAGTACGTCAGTGCGTAATACGTAACAGTACGTAATAATTACGTTCGACGGTTAAAGCAATGAGAACCATAGGACGTTGTAGACATTTATTATGTTTTTTCTTTCTTATCACAACCTGTCTCGACTCTGAAATTCGCCCTACATCACGGAAAATTACTACTAATTGTTTCTCGAAGATGATATATTCCATACAAATATTATCGAAAGTCAGTTACAAGGTAAGATCATTTGATTTAATAATGCTAATTATAATTGTTCACATACGATGTTTTGTCACAAAAAAAAAAGATTTTCAAATTTCTTACTTACCTTACTCTAAATATGAACCATGAATGAAGGTAAAAGAAATTGGACAAATTTCATAATCAACAATAAGTTTTAAGTTTATTTACAATGAATCATTTTAACGGTATTTACAATCGAAAACAAATACATCTGACGCTTGGTCTGATAGTCTTTGGCTATCTTTTAAGGAGAGACATGAGATTTCTCGAAGTTAAATTCACACACAATTAAAGCGTGGTTAATCCATTTATTGCATAGAATATTCAGAGCCGCAACTTTAGATCGATTTCATTGGAATTTCATGTTTTAACTTATGTAATATATATTCGCAAAAATATCGATTCTATAAACTTTAATATTTTTTGTTCTTGTTGGCTTTCTGAAATTAGGTTTTTCTTTAATGCGGGTAAAATAAATTATATACAACATTTACGTACTAGTTTTTATTAAAGAGATAGTAATTGCAGAATTTAATATATGTATATATAAAGGCCCATCGGATATGGAATTTCAAGAGAGGACGTGAGCTACGCCCTTTCTATTTTGACTTCGCATGGGAAATTCCGTCGTAGTGAGAATCTGTTCAGACATGCACTGCCTATTTGTTACTCGAAGAATGACCATACACAATGAGGAAATACCACAACTCGCACCAACACTGGCCGTAATGTGTATATATACAGTATGAAAGTTTTATTATATAATACAACCAAATGGACGGAGTTCGTTAGGAAAAAAATCATATGCATACAAGTGATTTTGTGATCATGTATTTCGAAACATAGACACTGAAAAAACAAATACAAGAGTACACATAGCTTTTATTAGTTTAGAGAATGACACACCATATTTACAGAGTCGAGCATGCCGAAAGGGGCGTGCTACAACGACGGCCGAGACCGCGGCGCGTGCCACGTGCGTCTACTGACTTTGTCGTTCTTGTTGTCGTGCATGGGCAGCAGCGACAGCGACAGCATGGCCAGCCCCATTCGCCGCAGGCCCGCCTGCACGCCCTGCCGCACAAGCACAGCTTAATGACGAGCACTCTGCGACTGCGTCTCGACACGGCGCCTCACGGCCAGAGTCGGGAACGCAAAGCGCAGTCGACGGTAACCAATGTAAGATTTATAAAATAAAGTTTTTAACGTTTTTTGCCGGATATTAACAAAACAACGTGCGGTCAAAAGCACGCACAATAACTATATGATATTGAGGAAAAATAAACATGTTTAACTTTGCATGTTACACTTTAAACTCACACAATCTCTTTTACAATCAAATATTGCAACCATATTGGATGACACAAAAACTATAGTTGCGTATTAGCGTATCGCGTCCGACATTTCTTTTTTATTCTCTGCTAAATCCAACACAGAGTAGCCGTACTTCACTCGCAGATCGGTCCTCCGCTCATTTTGCGGTGTTTGCTACGGTTCATTCGCGTCAAATGTAAATTAAACTACGGCGGTCACTCACGCGGGCTGCCGACAGAAAACTACGACGCGCCGATGGCCCGTAGAGCCCGCCTCTAAGTAACTGATCTCGATACCATCATAATTTATGCACTAGAAAAATATTATAAAGATATTCTGACCGACGCAACTCGTGTGCGCGGGCACCGATCCGCGCTCCGTTTTAGTAACGCTGGAAATAAGTTCACCAGTAAAATGGTAACTTAAGAAGTTTTTTGTATTAAAGAATTAGTGACTGTAGGACAAAAGAAGTATAGTATGTACTTGTTAAATTATAGTAACTCATAGAAATTATATATGTCAAAATAAATAATTGGTCGAGTAGGTAGAAATAAAATACGTAACTCAAAATATTATTATACAATATACATGTATGCAGATAGACACAATCACCCGTCTTTCCCTAACTAACGAAAATCTTCTCTATTCAATCAATTTTGCTACAAAAAGGTAAATCATTAAATCAGTAATTATTTTTTGAAATACAACATTCAACATGCGCTTAGATATGACTTGTCCACAATACAGACCATTTTATAAGTATAACTCTAAAGAAAATTTTACATGAACATAGTGACTATACCATCTACGATGATAGTGATAACCATATTAATGGATTTAAAAAAAAAATTATAAAACTGTCAGCCCTATAAGTGAATCCCAAAATTACGGCTATTTTCGATTTTTTTGTTTGAAGCGAAATACACACGATTAACAAAACAATTTACCTCAAACCATTTTTTTATAACTTTAACACAATTATTATTATAATCCACATCCAACCCCAGAAAAAGTGTTTTATGAAATATGGATATATCTGAATACACGCAAACTAATTTATCCTACTAAAATACATACGAAATTAAATTCTCTTGTATATTAAATATGATAACTTGTTATGAATCTTAAATAGCGTACATATAATAATATTTCTCCCGTTCTCATTTCAGTTCCGGCTCCACGATCTGTTTTCATTCCGATTTCTATTCCGCCTACGGTTCCGCTTTTGTTCTAATACATGGTCTCTCTCTTGAGTTCCATCTTAGTCTATTTCTTAGTTCCAATTCCGATCTCGTTCTCGATTACGATTCAGAACCATCTTTCGACCCCGGTCGTACGCCTATATGCCCACCCATTCGTCCACCTATTTGGCTATTTGCTCATCTACGTACATTACTTCGGCTATTCAGCTAAACATTTATTATATCATCCACACATATTTCACCCTAATAATGAAATAATAATAGAATTTTTAATTGAATGGCCTAATGTTTCCAATATTTTTTTTACTTCTATTACTTTTTTTTACTTACAATACTTATACTTCTATTGGTTTAAGAAGTTATATGTATTAGCCCGAAGCAAGATTATAGAACATTATAGAACAAAAGTTTTAGGATACTAAGCAGTTTTTCGTCCACAAAATTGATATGAAAAATCATGAAAACGATATAGGTATTATTTAGTCATTTCATGAAATGGCAGCGATTCACAAAATGGTCGTACTCATGATTTGCTGGAAAAAAAAATATATATATATATATATATCCTTTATTTTCCATCGAAGGTCTTTGCAATTTCAGCGTTCATCAGTTAACAAAATTCGTATACCTTGATTTTCATGCTTCAAAAAAAGAAAGTGAGCTGTAAGAATAGGTTCGGACCTGTTGGATTTAACGCTTATCTTTTTTAATTTTACGTAAAACTTCATCGAGGCAAAAGACCCCATTAAAGTTTTAGAACAGAAAAGGAACAAATATAAAATTAAAATTTTCGTCCTGAATATCGAGACGGCGAGTTCAAAATTGATTCCACCAAATAAATGGGTGTGTGTCTTTGTTAAGGAGCAAGTGAGCAAGCGTTGTTCAATTCGTAGAGTAATACGGTGGTGATGCAGACTTCGGATATATATACACACGTATATCCACACTAAATTCAAACCAAACCACATTAAATTTAAAATCATTAAGACTCATACTTGTAGCAGTATATAAATCGAAAACGGGACAGGGAACATAATCGAAAGCCAGGACCGGGTTCGAAATTGAAAACGAGATTGAAGTCGATTTTGAGAGTGGGATCGAGATCAGAGCCAAGAGACTAATCGGGATCGAAATACAAAAAATGAAGGAATCGTTTGCTGGCGGTTTCGTCCAAATTGGAACTGTAATTAACAGGAAATAAAAAGCGAGACAGGCAACAGAATCGAGAAAACAGGAACAGGATCAGAATTGAGAGCGGGACTGAAATTGGGAAAGGGTCTGGGGTTGTAAACGAGTGTGGGATCGGAACCAGACTCAAAAGTGTGAGTGAGACCGGAACCGAAAACGAAACTGGGATTGAGATTGAAATCGATACAAAAGATGTCTATTATTGTCTATCCTAACGGAGCTGCGAACATTAATTATATGGGCAAGGCACCCGCAAGGAAAGACACAATAACGTCTGGCGGCCAGCTCCTATATATAGTAATCTCTCTCTCTCTATGTACCTGCCCGTATTAAGAATTTTTTAAACAGTACGCACATTCACTATTGGTAACGAGAATTAAAGTTACGTCCTGTCGCAACACAAATGTAACAAGGCTTATGCGAATGCTCGTTCTACCTTTCTAGTTCTCCAAAATAAGCAAGAGTAAAATTTTATCATTTTTATAACTTTTATCTTTGAGCACCGGAAGCTTTGTATTTTTAAGTAGACGCATTCATTACTAAAAGGGTATGCATGTAAAAGAATTACGAACGATAAAAGACAAAAATAATTCGATTCGAAATACAGAGAAGTGAATCGAGCGCCTCTCGCAACATATCCTTTAATATCGATGTGACACGTGAGAGACAGAGACAGACGACATTTGACATTAATATGGCACACGAGAGACAGGAACAGAAGACGTTAAACACGATGCCATGGGTTGCTGTAAGAGTAAAATTTTCTGTCTTTATCTCTCGTGTCGTGCCAACGGTCATGACCTGTAACTGATTCGTGTCGCTAAATGCAGGTTAAGTTTATTTTATTACGGGCACAAAAACGAAGAATGATATTCGTGCTATTTTTTCTTGTTTTATTAGAATTAACTGGCGCTGTCGGCGCTGATGCGTCTCTTTCCACGTTTTCAAGACCTTTGTTCTATCTCGCTAGCCCTGCCTACCTATTAGCGCTCAATACAACCTGCTTTTTCTGACTACACAATATCGGATATTCAATGATATATAAATATCTATATCAAGAAATTGCTTTTTACCTCACCTTATAAATGTACGTATATGAAATAATTATTAGACATACATAAGAGTCGTACAGCACCTGTGACCCCTACGACGTGTACAATATAAATGTCTATCGAATGACGATGTAAATCAAAATATAAATCGGCACATAAGACGTGTAGCTCTCAACCAAAGGGCCCCTAAATAAATGTAGTTGTTTAAATTCTACATTCATATAATTCTAGAAGTGCCTCGTATTGTTTAGTTCACACAAGTGATCATCAAAAACCACACTATCATATTGTTATAAATGTTGGATATAAGTGTTCTACGTATTGTTTCAGCCCAGCAAGTACTGAAATTAAAAAGATTCGCCCAAATAAGTTTTTGTAGTAACTTTTACGCAATCACGCGTCGTCACGTGTGACGCATCCCCCGAACGGCCGTCGAGTTAGAACTTTGTCGATGAGATTTTTGTTCTCATTTTCAGGATTCCTTAAACGACCTCGTAAGACGAAGACGTAAACTCACTTTTTTTTAAACTTCTATATGATTTCGTTGTCGACCATCGAACGTAGTGCGATACATTTAATATCCATATATCATTAGCTAACTCAAGGCACAAGGTAAATTCTTCCATCATACATAATAAGCAGTATTTTAGAATTCGGCCACGGGTGACAGCCGCAATGGTGTCGTGCTCTTCGTTACGAAAACGTGCGGTCAGTTCAAACTGGTACTTAGAAATTCCGGTATCGTACTGTCGAAAAAAACAAATCTGCTGAGTTCAAGTATAATTACGATGGACATAGAAGACGATTTTGTCGAAAATGACTGTGAACTAAGTTGTTATTTGTAATATCTACATTAATAACTTTCATTCACTAATCGATTACATATACAAATATGGAGATTTCGAGACGAGATAAACGTGATTACGAAAAAAATTGTAAAAGAATTTATCCCTAAGTTTTTCTGTGGGCAGATCTATCCTTCAAAGCATCCGCAGCCACACAGTCGACGGCCTACCCCGAAGTTTTAATGTAATTAGCACACAAATCGACGGGGCGGCTAGAACTGATGTAGGAAGTAGATAAGCACGTCCCGTCTAAACCTCTCGGAACCTGCGGTGTTAAGAGATAGATTTTTCATCATACTGTAGAACACACTGGCACAATATGATATTAGATGCGAAAGATTTTCAAAACTGTCACTGCCGGTATGTGTGACGAGGTGTGGTTCAAGGGGCCTTCGACTTATTCCGGTCTTCGATGAAAAAAGCGTGTGGTTCGATTTGATGTACCCACTTAACTCGAATGCTCATCGCGGCCATATTATCTAAAAGAAATCGAATTCTGATTTCGGATGATTTAAAAATTATTTTAGTAATTTCCAAGTTGATATTTCGAAATGCTAATTGTCTTTCTGTCAACAGTATTGTCTTTAGAAAGAAATCACTAAATTATTAAAATGGAATTTAATCGTATATTTGAATTCAAAAACCATTAAGGATCGCGATTTCGAAATTATTCCAAAATTAGATTGTCAAAGCGAGAACTGGTCTATAGCGATTCTCAAGTGATTTACAATCGATTTTCCGTCATTAGTATTTTGTATAGTGATTTTTTTTATGTAAGTCGTTAAATTAAATAAAATCTGCACATTTATCAAGGACCTATGATATTGCAATAATATAGTATACTTAATTGGACTGATCTGATGATGGAAACAGAAGGTAAGCACAGGAACTCAATAACAGAATTACATATCGCAGTCGCGCTTGAGCTTGTTAGAGTTGGATTGAAATGTACTCTCATCATGAGTGATTATCAGGGTCTGATGATGGAGCCGGAAAGTAAGCACTAGCACTCCATAATAGAACGACGTAGCCTGACCTTATTTGGGCTTAATGGATTTTTTTAAGTGCACTTTGGCCATAATTGGCTTTCAGGGTCTGATAGTGGAGCCAGAAGGTAAACACAGGAACTCCATAATGAAACAACGTATCCTAAACGTGTTTGATCTTGTAAAAATCGTCTTGAGATATATTTTGCCCATGAACGATTTTCAGGGTCTGATGATGCAGCTGGAAGGTAGACGCTAGTATTCCATAATGAAACAACGCAGTCTAGCCGTGTTTGTACTTGTTTATATACACTTTGATCATGATTGACTTTCAGGGTCTAATAACGGAGCTGAAAGTTTGGAAGCTCCATCACCAGACCCTGAAAGTTAAACGTAGTCAAAATACATTTCAGGGCAATTCCAACAAGCCCAAATACGGTTACGATATATTGTTTCGGTACGATATGTTAATTCCGGTGCCAACCGTCGGACTCCATCATCAGACCCTGGAAGCTAATTATGGCCAAAATGCATTTAAAAAAAATCCTTTAAGCCTAAACACGGACAGGCTACGTTGTTCTATTATGGAGTGCTAGTGCTTACCTTCCGGCTCCATCGTCAAACCCTGAAAATCACTCATGGTGAGAGTACACCTCAAGACAACTCTAATGAGCTCAAACACGACTAGGATATGTTATTCCTTTATAGAGTTCATGTGCCTACCTTCTGGCTCCATCATCAGATCAGTTCAATTATACCATATTATTGTACAATTATCGGTCCTCAATAAGTATGCAAAGTATTAATTTAATCTAACGCTTCAAAGTCACTCAAAATTGCGTATAAGAATATCATTTTTTTATACCCAACAATTTCGACTCGCAAATCGATTCCGGAATCGCAATCTATTTCTACTTTTACGTGATAAGGCCCCCGGTCTGTTCGTCGACGGTCGGAGATCGAATCGCCAGCTTCACCAGCTGAGTCCACCCGTCTGTGTTTACGGCATCAATTGTGGCAATCGTTTTCGCATACAATATATAACATTGAACAGCGCTACACCTACTCTATTAAACTTTCAACGTCTCTTTCACGACTTTTGTTCAATTGTTTGCCGTTAGTGAGGACGCGTGCTTGTCGAGAGGGAGGTCGATCTGATCCAATTGTAAACGACGACGTCGATGACTATTTCTGGCGTCCGCCTCGACCGTGCTGAATGAGGCTACTCCACCGGGAACACTGAGTATTTGTAGGTATGTATTGTACATATTTTTTTTCTATTTTTTGTATATTGTAAACATAATAATTGTGTATATTTCACTTCGATATCTACGTTTTCATTGCGAATTCACTTTAAAAGAATGCCGAAAACAGGGGAATATACCCTAGCAGGGATCGAGAATTACCTCCAGTGGCAAGAATGAACCGTGACCAGCGGTGGAGCCAGGGAGGGGTCATGACCCTCACCCGGGCTGGATCTATGTCTTACTATTGTAATCGAGTTAGAGCTTGACTGAACCTCGTATGTGTGGCTCCTCCCCGACCTGAAGGCTGGATCTGCCCTTGACCATGATAATATTATAATGATACATTGCGTGTCTCGATTGATTTAACTAACTGATTATGAAAGATAATCGCATAATACAGATAAAGCAATGAACAAATGCTTAATATTATTATATATTACTTAGAGAGAGCAGAATTGCATCGATACCGCGGGTCGCGGGCGTCGGGGCAGTGCCGCGGGCTCGCCGGCGTCTGGCGAGAGATGGACCCACCGAAGCGCTAAGTTTCCTCCAGAAGTCAAATGTTCTGACACTGCGGCGTTCGACATAATTTATTGTATCTGCTGTAAGTTTTACTCGATTTTGTCTTAAGACGATGTCCGAAGCATAATAAGATATTTCTGACGGGTAATAATATCTTGTAAAACACTAAGTCATACCTCAATACGCGGAAGTAATGTACAACTACAGAACTTTCTTGAGAAATTTTGTGTTTCAAAAACTTAATAAAATGAAAAGACTTATACAAAAGTCCTGTAAAAGGACCTCCTCAAAATCATTTCAATTCCTTTTCTCCAAAATCCGTCCTTCATTATTGGCTCAAAAACATAAGTCATACGGTGTTCATTATGCTCTAAGACTGTGTGTTTTACTTTTTATCAAGTCGGTCTTGCCCACAATAGTTTCTTATAAATTTGGCGCTTACGTTATTTACTTCTAAGGATCACTAAGTCTTTTTTCTGTGGCGCTCATATTACTTTCACATGCAATGTTGCTAATTTGTGGAGAATTCCCGAAACGGGGTAATCTTATGTTGATTGGAGATATATTAGGGATTGATATTATGAGGGGAAAATGTGGGGATTTTGACATCTCACTTTTAAATAATATTAATAGTTCGGATCGGAACATTTTCGCAAAAACTATATTAGGATTTTTCTTTTAATGTAATTATTTGAAACCACAGATCGGAATAAAACGAACCGAACATTATAAAATATTTTTTCAAGCTTCAAAATGGTCGGTAGGCATATTGGAAATTAATGTTCTTCCAAATATATGATGATTTTATCATAATGTTTTCAATCTACATCCGGATACCGACTCTCCGCACTTTAATATTTTACATTGCACTACATTTATGCTGAATCCAATAAAAAGTTATTCATCATATTTTCACCTTTTTATCATTTTATTTATAACAATATTTTTGTAACCATAGAATTACCTTTTGCTGAAAAAAATATATAATATTTCAAATAGTTTTAAGAAATAAACATCGATCAGACTATCTGATAAAAAAAAAGACAAAATTATAAATTAAATATTGGCAATAGATAATAAAGTTTTACTTTACCATATAATTTTTCAATGTCCGGTTTACTGTTGCTATTCGGTTTATCGTCACGGACAAATAACATAAAAACTTTAAAAAAGAATTATCTATCATTGGGTAGTTTTCGAATACATCGATCAAAAAAAAAATTATTCCTATAAATTACAAAACAGAAAATCGCAATCGATTAAATGCAGTTACTGTAATATTTGTAATGGCGTTTAGGGAAGGATTAAAAAACTGGACAGCAATATCAAATTCAACCGTCAAGTAAAATGCTTTCACAAAAACATAGAAAAAAGTATTCTACATGAAAAATGAAAAATAAATGTCATTTAAATAGTTGAAATTTGTTTCATTTCTTAACGTAAATTGAGGGTAACTTGATTTAGATTACTGGGGATTTGATTAACCGGTATTGGCGACGCTGATAGCGTGATCTCGTCGCCACCCCCAGCGCCACCACCAGCGCCACCCCCAGCGCCACCCCCAGCGCCACCTCCGACCCGCCGGCCCTGCGTCGCTACTGGAGCATCCGGACTGGGTCCACGCCATCTCTTTTCCTTCGTTAAGATTAAAGTTGCTACGCATTGTATTTTAGTTTACGCTAAATTACGTTTAATATTGTTTGTGACAATAAAAAATTGTAGATAGCTTCAATTTTTGTGAGCAATACAGTGTTTATTAATTTAGTGTTCAAATAATTCTTGTAACACAAAAATTAAGAATAAGTTTAATAAAACAAAATAAAAGAAAACGAAAATGTTTAAAAATGTGCAGCAGTTTTTTTGGTTGTGAATTATACAGCGTGTGCAAAATACACATTGAATAGCCGTTGGAAAATATAACCGACATACTTAATATGGAAAAAAAAATCTGTTGCTCTATCTAATGCGGAAAAAGGAACGAAATTCTAAATTTTATTTAGTTTCGAACATCGCCTTAAGGTGTACGTATAGGACGCTTTGTCCGTTAGACAATTATCCTTTAACTGTAGATGTACAAAAAGGAGAAGACGCACAGTCGCATATAATTTACACGGCGAAAATAGCTCAGCGTATCTGACGTCTCTGTCTCACATTCTATGATATTATTTTGCAGTGCCAAAGAATAAGAAGTGAAGGAACATTATTCATCATTTGACATTCCAAACGAAATGTCATGATATGTATAAGGTTTATTTTTAAATGCAAAGAGAACAAATAAAGATCATTTTGATATTGGAAGACAATAAAATCCTATTTTTACAATTTACATGTGCTGTTTTAAAACAAGGCATCAATGAAGTGGTATAATATTATTTTCAATCTTTATTATTGTATTTTGGTTAAATATATGAAAAGAATTGTAATGTATTTTTCTCCATAATAAAACTTAATGCAGTAAGTAATCACCGAAAATTAAAATTAATATAAACCTCTAATTTATAAATGTCGGTGAAAATATAATTATCTTTATGATAAAATAAGATTAAACATAAACATATTTTGATGAACATAATACTTACATACAATTTGCTAAAAAAAAAACAAATTTAAATATAATGAATATAATTTTTTATTGAATAGGTTTAATCTATTGCATGATTTCCCTTTAGAGGTAATTATAAAATTTGTGTAAATATAAAACAAATAAATAAAAAAAGGCGACTCCATTAGTGTAAGAACAGAATATTGTTATACGATCTAATAATGTACCAACGCAAGAAGTACGAGACCGGTGTTGCTTAGGTCTATTTCTTTTAAGTCTGTTTATATCTCGGCTTTTCGATGCTACTTTAAATGAAGAAGTACAAAATACTCTATTGAATACTCATTATAATACATGATTGAGCAGCTATTATGAATAAACTAAATGTTGCTTATCAAAATAAGAAGTCCCATCCTTCTTCATGAGCTTCACGTGCAGTGCATTTTTAGTAAAGCACTTCGCCATGTAGCGGAGGGCACACGGACTACACTGCGCGCAGAGCGCTGAACTGTGTCTCAGCACTCGTTCACGGCGGCCGTTCTTGAGCGCGGACTGTGCACTCTCTTTTATAGATCAGTGCCTTTAGGCGAATTTATTGCAATGACAGTAATATAGTTGAATATTTTTATATGAATAGTATACCTCGAACGATAAATAAATAGTCAAATGACATGGCGCATACATTTAATTACGAAAATATATACGATATCTTCCTTCAATAAGAACGTGCGCGACCAAAATGGGTATTTATCTACACCCGAAGCTGATTGATCTACTTGAAACTGACGGTGACCGACTTTTAAAATATTTCTTAACATCATTACTCGAGTACTACCAGTAAGTATAAAAATCATACGGGCAACACGTTGTCGTTTTACGATTCGATTTCACAATTCGCCCATAAATGAGCTGCATGACAAACCAGCAGTACTTCCATTTCGACTGCGTAGTTGTCGGGCTACACGACACAGGAAAACGTGAAATATTGATTCACATGCAGATGTTAATACCATCCATGGGTGTCACCTCTTTCGCTTAAGTATAAGATATTGCTTGTACCTTGTGTTTTGTAGAACTGTCAGAGCGAAATAAATGCATAAGGTTGTATTTACTTATACATTATTAATTAGTGATCTCTGTAATAACTTATAACGGGTGTTTTTAATTTATAGCAAAATACAGATATTCCACAATCCCTGTGTTTCAATTTCAATGGGGAAAATAAATACTATTATGTACAAATTTGCGTATATCAATTTTACAATCTATCGGACGGCGATGAGGAAGGAACATGTAACAAGTGTCACACGTGCTAACTCACCGTCTTATTGTCGTTGCTGCTGGAGGATTTAGTGTTGGACATAGCCTTGATCATCCTGCTGGAATTGTCCAAGAGGCACTTCTGGATACTCATCGGTAACACCAGAGTTACCATACGTACTGGCGCAAACACTGCACGCGCGTACCACCGCACCTCACTGGACGGACACCCGACAGAGCGCAACCGACAGAAATAAATTAATTACTGAGACTTCTTTTGCAATTCACTGAGAATAGATTACATTTTACCACGCTTCTTGTGTTTGTTTCGATAGTCGTGGTCGAGCAGACACGTAAGTTGTTAGGTTATATCCATTGACGCGAGTTCAAAGTTTGTCCCGAGGCGGAGCAGACGCACAACAACACATGCGATCGCAGCCCGACCCGGGCGAGAACTGAGAGGACCGCGTCGGATGGGCATGAAGTTAGCGTCACTCGCGCTACCGATGCGTGTCCTTGCGAATTTCGGTTCAGTAGACAGACTGACAGCGCGGAGATACATGCGAAACAGGGGACTTTACGATAACAACATTAATCTATTTATGCATAATGGATTCAGGTAGTGATCTTACTTTTATTAAGATCTAGGCCAATAAAAATTATTATTGTTCAGCTGGCGGTATAAAGACTCCGTCAACGGCTTATCTTCGTTTGGCTGACTTTTAATTATTCTGAATGTGAATGCACTTAAGTACCTACGCTCTAAATACTTATATTCTTTCGCTAACAAGACCTTATACAGGCTAAATATCGTTGAAGCTTAAACAGTTCATTGAATATCTTACAGCACTGTAGGTATATAACTTGAATTTAACAATATCCACATACAGCCCATAGAAACTGAATTGAAGCAATTTAAATCTGAGAATAGTAGCGTTATAAACAATTTTAGGATAGCTGTGTTGTAATAATTATGCATTATAAATGTCACCACCGATAATAACATTGTATATAATTTATTACTGAGTTTAACAACATCTGTTTTCTGAGAATGTACAGAATACACACATACACACACACACACATATATATATATATATATATATATATATATATATATATATATATATATATATAATATGACAAAATTTATACATATAATAAAATTGTAAATGTGTCTGTACGTTGATTACTTAAAAAATAATACACAAGATATATTTATGTTATTTTTTTCTTTATATTTGTGGTGCACTGGTACTCCTACTGATCCGAATTATGCAGTAAAACAATAATTTTGGATTAAAATCATATCGATATGTTATAAAAGACAAATACCATCGACTGACTGATAAGTTAGTCAGATTCATAATTGCAGAGATTTCTGAAATTATGGATCTGATTGACTTGAAATTTGGCATAAGTAGTTTCTCTTTTCGGGACATAGACGCTCACTAATGTTTTACGGATTGTACGAAAATCTTATCCAAAAAGAAATCATCATTTTATGTTTACGCGGGTGAAGCCACGAGCATAAGCTAATACATACATATTTATAGTGAACGGGAAAACAGGCAGGCGAACCATAAGAGAAGAGACGGTCACCGCTGCCCATGGACAGTCGACACCGAAGAGGAGTTACAAATGCATTGTTGACGTTTTAGATTGGGATAGAATATCTGATGGAAAGGGATCGGGTCGATGGAAGAGAAAGAAGGGGAGCGGGCCACCGGAACTCTCATTCGCTGGACGAAATGCTTCAGCAGAAGCTGTTACTTTACGTCCGTCTTCTGTGTGAGTGTGTATTTTTTAAATATTATTGATTTTCCTAATTATAAATGTCTAACACAAAATTTCAAATATTTGTGAAATTTTTACCATCTTAGACAGATAGCAACTTTTGCTATCTCTCTAAGATGGCAGCTCTCCTTGCCGGCAGTCAAGTCACTCGGACGGGTATTCTGAGCTGATTTGTTCCTTAAAAAAAATTAGTACATCATAAAATTTGTTTTGTTTTGTGAGGTTAGCAGATTACTAAAGTAACAATTACATCTCTTATTCGCTTTCGGAATGTCGATTTAAAGTTTCAACTCTGGTTTAATCGGTTAATAAACTTGCACTCCTATATGTCATACGCTTTATCTCTTGCATATATATTACAAGACTTAATCAATTCAATCGGATTGTTCATCAATATTTGTATTACATTATCGACTTATATTTTACCATGTTAGTTAACCATGGTTTTATAGCAAATATGAGACAAACGGGATTATACGCAGTATAGTCCCGTTTGTTTAAAAATCTTACACTGACGGTTAAGCAGATGTTGTAATCACATCATATGCTTATGTTTCATACTTGGCAGTATGTTCTCGAGAGTTGTTGTAACGCTGAAATTAACAATAGCTTTTTACACCTCAAACGCAGAACGGTCCAAGATAAATCGATTAGAGCCGTGTAGTTCAAAAACTTTAAATAATGATAATCTCTATTGTACTCAAACAACAGTCCGGTGAAGTTATATAGCTATACTAGTTTCCGCCTGTGGCTCCACCTGCGTAGACAGAACGAATTCCTTGGACTTGCGTAGTAACCGATTACGGTTTCGACCACGAGCCTGGTCGCTGTTCCGTTAACAAGTCCGACACCGGTCCTGCTCTCGATGCCCACTCGTCTCATTCTTGATTCAGATTACACTTGATTACGTCGGTTTATACCCTTCATCCAAATTTACAAAACAACCTTTTTATCTTCACAGTGTTAGAATAAGCAAATGACAATCTAATAATTATTTTCTTTTAAAACTACAGATTAAGTTACAGATTCACATAACCTATTAGCAATAAAAAACTGTAATTTTCCTAATCACATTTCCGTCTGTATACCAATTTGCGTTAAGATCGGTACAAACATTTTTAGGTTATAAAAGGACAAACACACATGGAAACAGACAGACATACAGTAGCTTGCCATTTGCGCAGTCACATGTTCTTTCTGAATAATGATTTTTATCAAGATCGGTCAAAATTTTTTTGTCATAAAAATAGATACGGAAAGAAAACAGACCGACAGACAGAATACTATCATTTACGCAATCTCGTGTTCTTACTGAATACATTTTAACTTCTCGCAAAGAAAATTAAAAATTGTCGAAAATCGGGAAGTTATTGATTTTACCCTGTTTTTCGAAAATCGAGTTTTCATGAGATCGCAACGTTTTGAAGCTCTAGAAAGCTTCCCTGACTATTTTTACGATGGTGTCCGTATGCCTGTGTGAATGTGTGTATTCGTGTGTGTATATATGTAAACTTCTTACAATTTTTGAACGACTTGACCGATCGAAACGAGACTTATGACATTCGAAAGGGTTCCACGGAACTTAGACTTCCTGTAAGTTTAAGCTGATTTGAACCAGTAAATTCGGATAAATTAAAAAAAAACCCGGAAAAAATATTAAAAACGATGTTTTTCGAGAATAACTTTTTGGCTATTGCACCGATCAATTTTATAACTTAATCAGCTCTTACCCTCAAAAAATGACGTTGAATGCCATTTTGGAAATCAAAATCGGTTGATTCGTTCGTGAGATATCGTGAACGAAAAAAATCAAAAAAATTTAAAAATAGCATTTTTTAGAACAACTTAGAAACTTTACGACTAATCGATTTTGATCTTAGTACAGTTTTAGGCCGTAAAAAACTGCGTCGATTGCCGTCTTAAACATTGAAATTGAACAACGCGTTCCAAAGTTTGGCAAAAAAAAGTTTTTCAACGTAACTGAAATTTTGGAGCTTATCGATTTTTAATAAGAACTTCAAATGAGCATGTGCATTGATTTCAATAATTCATTTATTTAAAACCTCAAACGATTAAATCAATCACTTATAAACAAATCAGATACTGTTAATTTGTTTGAGAAAATATATTATCAAATCATTATTAAATTTCGTTAAATAAATTTTTTAAAATAACTTTTGCCTAAGGTGTTAAAAAACGATGTTAAATGCCATAAAACAACATAAAATCGAACCATTTGTATAAAAAATTACATTGTTAAATGTATACCAGACTATTGAGCTTGAAAAGCTCAAAATGACAAATAAACCGTACTTTTTGAGCTTGAAGAGCTCGAAGACGTCACAATAAATTACGTTAGTATAGCTTTGTGGTTAAAATTAGCGGGAAGTTGCAGGGATGGCCTTTAGGGTCAACCGGTTTTCAGTTTTTTTTTCGTTAAGATCGGTGTAATTTTTTTAAAGTTATTATAGAACACACAGATAGATAAAGAGGCAAACAGTAGTCATTTCTTAACGCAATCACATGTTCTTATATATCGCTTTTGCTCATAATCGGTCAAACCGTTCTTAAGTTACAAAAGAATATACAGACAGAGAGGCGGATAAACAGACAGACATATACTAATTTTAAAAATGGTAGAACTGGAGTCAGTCATAAAAACAACATCTATCACAAAATTTTTCGCAATTTGAATGAATAGACAGATGCTAAAAACTTATGAAGTGGTATACTTACAATTCTAAAAATACTTGACAAATATCACATATTTTTGTACGTCGGTGTTCTTACGCTCCTTTTGCAGTGAGACCTCGAGAACTAGTTGCCAAATGAGTTTTGTTGTGGGGCGGGGCGCTCGCGCTGACCGTGCGCAACAAAACTAGTTAGCGCTAATGCTTATTGATACATCATTCAACAACACTGGCATAAGTTTCCCGCTATCCGACAGAACTTCATAACGGTCTTTAATCCCTACCAATTTAAAGATGCAGATAAGGTTCTATGTTCGTTTTATTTTAGTATTATGTAAGTCTCATTCAATTTACGACAAAAAAGCGTCACAACCTCGTCATTACTATATTTTCTAGATTAATTACAGAATATAAAAATAAAAAACAAAGATACAAGCGACATCTTTAAATTGGATAGTTAGTACGTGACAATTTGAGTTGACTATCGTACAATAGGTGGCAGCACCCACGCTCAACTGAGGAGGGTCCTTAAGACTTACACTACTTTTCAGTGACATTAACAGATGTCCCTATTTACACGTTTTCATATCAGCAAGTGTGCCGAGCGAGCTTGTGTAGACTGTAACGACTGTAACAATAACTCCTTATCAATTACGCTCCTCTTCCGACGTCTCAGAGAGCCAGCGATACGACTATCCGATCATTTCTTGCGTTTATCACGACATTGAAGTCGTCAGTTGTGTCAAATTATAGGTATCGATGATTAGAAGTGTCCCGGGGTTTTCGACTATTTTGGAGCAGGTGATTTAGACTCACTGTCCTTATATTTCTATTCATTTTAATATAGCCGTGAGGCGCATGTTGATCATGACATATATTTGTTTTCCGCGCGTAGCCTCGACGGGCAGAGCGCCCGCGCCATGACGTCGTGCAGCCCGGAGCCCGCCAAGGCCCGCCTCAGGGAGGAAGTGTCCGCGCGGCTGGCGGCGCTCGCGCCCGACCAGAGGACGGCGCAGTCGACGATATTATTTGAAAAAGTAAATGAATACCTATTTTTGGAACTGTGACAATTAATATTCGTATATGGTGCTATGTGTCTCTACACTAAAAGTAGTGCGCATTTCGGAGACGTCGCTAAGCGTATCATGTATCGACACGTGACTGACGCAATTGTTTTCAATTAAACTAGCACCGTGAACACACGCTCGCAGGCGATGAACACAAAAAGTAGGTATTAATGAAAGTTTCGTCTACTTCGTCTATGTGTCATACGTTTGAGACATACCTACCAAATCAATAAATTTTATTCTAAAAACTTAGGACTTTATAACGTAAAGCAAACGACAAATACTGCGGTTATGATGCGCAAAAATTGAGTTCTATCTATTACAACTGTGTTAAAAGCTGAGACAAAATCATTAATAATCACAAATCGTATTTAAAGGGCATAAATGAAGTACAGAAAAATAATTTATTTAGGTGCGAGATTCTGAAGCGTCTTTAATTATAGACTCTGGTTAACATGTACTCTTGGTTCAAAACATTGTTAATGTTTTAGAAGCATAATTCTCAAAATAGTTAAATGGAGTTGTATTTTTTTATATTTTCAGTTAGCGTCTATTTGGTAATGTTGAACTCAATCCGAACCGTAATTTTACATTTCGGGATTGCTCTGAATTATGAGATTTATTACGACGAAGATTCTAAATGCACCTGCAGGAAAATCTGATAATTCGGAAAAGGCAAAGAAGATCGGAAAAGTCTTCTGTAAATATTAGTGTTTCAGGAACTCAAAACAGAAGTGTAAGATGTATACTAATAATAAAATATCACTTTCAGTAAATGTTGCAAAATTAAGAAGGGGTGAGTGAAAATAACTGCTTTCGTAAACTTTTCAATTTTGACATTGAGTGATCTGATGATGACTAAGTTTAAACTTGTCTGCGCTCATTGAGCAGTTTGACACTTAAACATTTTAAACTTCTACTAATAATAAAGAAAATAGTTACTGTGTTTCAGAATCTTTGTCCTATTTAGGGCCTCTTGCATCAATCTTTTAAACTTATTTTTAACAAAAAATCATATTCAAAATTAATTTTGCGTTCCGCGTCTGTTTTTTAACGATAGTTATGTTAACAACCGTTAAAAGAAAGACGCGGAACGCGAAATTAATTTTAAAAGTGACTTTATGTTTAGTTTAAAAGTGAGTTTAAAAGGAGATGGTGGAAGAGACTCTTAAACTTTACCAGTTAAAAAGCTAGATCCCGCTTATATGAACCCAATTGTTATGTGGTCAACTTTTTTATATAGAAACTTTTTATATAGATAAAACGGTTCTACAAGAAAATAGTCTTTTAATTCAAAATACACGCGGCAGAAGTCAAAAATTGAAAGCAATATAAAAAGTACATAACGAAACTAAATAAGTTTTTTCTCACATAAAGAGATTTCCTAATTCGTCTTGTATTACACCCTTATAATTATTTATCACTCTACCTTTGAAATTGTCCTTTACTATAACATTGATAATTTATTTATATTACTAAGTACGTAAGTATTAGTACGATGTTTTAGGTGGTACAACTCTTGACTGATCTGAGTCAGATTTTTTTTTGCTGCTAATGAGTCGTGTGTGACGTATTACGATTCGTTGTTGACGGAATAAACTGGTTGCGAACAATTAATTATTATCAGACGCTTAATGTGACTTGTTATAGAAGTTACTGCAACACTAGACACGATCACTTGTTATCTATTTATGTAACGTAATTTATGGTAGTGTAATTAATAAGTCGGTAATAGTTATTCTAAACAGTTTGAAAAGACCGGATTATTAATGTGAAAACGATTTATAAATATATGTACTTATCACTTTTAAATTTTTACTTTGACTGTCTGTAGGTGAAGTGGCCGTGTGTTTCTTTGTTCAAGGTAATCTATGAAAAACCATGGATTGTAATAAAATATTGCAAAGCGTTAAAATGTGTCTTTAATGAGTGTGTATTTCATTTATTTTCTTCGCGTTCCTAAGCCATTTATCTGTTTGTTACGAACTGGCGATATTTTGTTAGCGTGAACGGGAAGGTTCCTAAAAAATAACTAGTATTGGTACGACTTCGTCTGCACATTTGTGCCGTCGAACTGAACTACTGAATCGATTCTAAAAATTTCTTCACTAATGAGAAGTTCTCCGACTAAAGTAGGATATTAATGTTCCCTTTGGTTTCATCTACATATTTGTGCTATTATTGGAACTAGAAATCCTTTTTCGTATAAAGCTGAATTATCTCTGAGTAAAGAAACATAATTCTATTTTATTATTAATATTTGGACTGAACAAAAATTAAACTCGAGAGTGTGAACAGAATTGATATTAGAAGAAGTAGCGAAATTAGAATTTAGAGCGACACAGGGACCGTAAGCGGGATGAAAATCGGAATTTATTTATATTGGCATTGGGTTCAAAGTCAAAAACGGAACGCTATCGAAAACGAGAATGAGGTACTACTTCTCTTCAAATTTAAAAGTTAACTTATATGGGTCAAAGGGCAAATGAGAGGCTCAGGGAATGTCATCGGGTTTGCCACTGTGCGGTTCCAGTTTGTACACATCGCGGGATAAGAAGAATAGAGACCGTTGCATTGTTCACTTATACATACCTTTCATTCGCATTTTACCCCGTTTAGGGTTTGATTATTAAAAATGAAAAAAAAAGTCCAAATACAAGTTTCCATGACTTCAATACACCAAATGAGGTACTACATTATTCCTGACGCTTAAAGTGTAGAATTTATGTTATGGCGAGCTACAACTCCAATTTTGATATTTAAATAGAATTAACGGATAACTTAATTGTGTTATTATGTTAGACCAGACGCATTCATTATCATAAAACTGTAGCGTAATGAGATAAAATGAAAAAAAATATGGAAGAAACTGCTTTCCAGTTTAAACGTTCATCGCAGACACAAAATACCGCAGCGCGCAGGCGCGGGCACCTTGCTCGAGCGCCGCCCGCGCGGCCGGTCCGAGCGCCTTGCCGCGTCACTCACACTCAGTTATCTCATTCAATTACAAGAAATTAATTATCTTCTTCCAAAGAATAAGACAATTATATCATTATGATTCTACATAACATAGCAAAGTTTTTTCTAGGTACGGAATTAGTTACTAAACATACAACTACTGTAAGTACTTCATATGATGATAGGTATTCTTATTTTTTTCATTTATTAAGTAGTTAACACTAATTGCTCGTCAGTATTTACTTGTTTTTATTCCTATACAGTTAAACACAAACGTATTACTTTAACTAGTACTTTTATCCGTTTCTTGCACGGTGCGGTTCTCCATGAGCTACGTTAGAACCACTTGAACTGTTACTAGCTGATGTTCTACAGAACAAAATATGTAAAAACTACAAAATCATAAGTCGACGTAACAGCGAGCAGGATACGGACCTTATACGTAGGGAGCACTGGTATTTTCTGGAATGAAAGATAAAAAAATTACTATGAATGGTCAAAAATGAATTTATTGTTCCTAAAAATATTCTCCATTACCATAAGTACGTTTCTTCATACGAATAAAACAATTTTGGAAACATTTATACCCCTCCTCCCTGGGGACATCGGAAAACGTATTTTTCATATTCTTCGACAGCCTCTTCTGCAGGCCGAGACAAGCGGCAAATCGTTTCTATATCTATAAGCGCTAGCGCTTTAACCTGTCCGATATTTGTGTAATAAATTTAAAATTTTCATTTTCCTAGCTCACGTGACATTTCATAAGTCAATATTTATTCCATCATATTTAATTCTTAGATCTAGAGAATCGAAGTTCAATTTTAGTAGACGAATATCGGACACGTTAAAGCGGTAACGCTTGTAGAAATAGAAACGATTTGCCGCTTGTCTCGGCCTGCAGGTGATGAAAATCGTTGATCGCATAATTGGTTCTTAATTATTGTGAACAAAAAAAGTTACAAGGTGCCAGGTCGGGATTGTATGCAGGATTGCTCATAAGTTCTACGTGTTTTTCTCCTTCAAAATATTATTTGTCTGTTTGGTCGTGTAAAAACTGGGATTGTCGTGTAAAAACTGGTATTGTCGTGTAAAAACTGGTATTGTCGTGGTGCAAGAGGATGTGATGTTTACGGTTATTTTTACGGACTTCATCAATAACTATCGGTAAACAAATGGTCGTGTAGCAATCACTATTTACGGTAAGACAATTCTCCAAAGCAACAGTAGCCACCTGTCCAATTTTAATAAAAAAAAAAGCAATCATCGCTCAGAGGCACTTCGCTCGCGCGTTACTTTGGTTGGTTTCGGCTCATCTCGATAGACCCATACGGTCGATCGCTGGTCTGTTTTGAGGTGGTAGCAATAAATCTATGTTTCATCACCTGTTCCTATATCTCACACCAAATTTGTGGGTCCTTCCGTGAATCTCGTAAGCATGGCATTACAACGTGATGCGGTCCGTTTTTTGAGCCTCAGTCAAATATGTGAGATCCGCAGCTAGCACAGCATTTTCATACCTAAATGTTTGCGTAGGATTCATTATATTTCACTCATGCCTATGCCTAAGGACACCCGAATTTCATGTTCGGCCACATGTCTGTTTGTTTTGATCATATGGTGCACAGCATGGATTTGTTTGTTGTTCACAGCGATGGATGAGCGACCATCACGAAATTCGTCGTTGAGATTGACACGATCGCGCTTGAATTATAAAAACCATTTATAAATAGTCGTCTTATACGGTGCTTTAACGCCAAAAGCTGTTAGAAGCCAGCGAGGCTCGCTTGAGCTGTCAAATTACACTTAAAATCATAGAAAATCATATTACAAAAATTCTACTTAAATCTATAGCGATGAAGACACGTAATTTTTAAAATGCCGCCACAATATAAAAACAATTGACAGTTAGATGAAACAAACTGTATTCTATAGGCAAAGAGTTACACTTTCGAATATAATAATTACTTTTTTAATGTTGTCGGTTAGTTCCAGAAATATATAGTGCGCCTCACGTACTTACGAATAAGGAAAGACAGTCCAGAGTATAAATAAAACGAGAAGTTTCAGTTGATCTTTGGCTACGATATTCAGGTGAATATCCGAAGCTGAAGAAATACTCTGGAGCGAGCCAATTGTTAATTCTTCAAACTATTTGGAAAGCAAAATATTTACATTTATGTACAAATACGACATTTGTGCTATTGCGCTGGGCCTGTTGCCCTTCTTGTGTGCTGCTGCGCTCAGTTACGACACAATGTACGCCACTAGTAGATTTTACTTTGGGATAAAACCATAGACGGAGTTATACGTCAAAGATTTTGTTCATTTATAGGATTCACAATCGGATCAATTCCTTATTAATTGTGATCGCCAGCTTATTTTAACGATTTTATGAACTTAAATCTCTGATAGATAATCCTACAACATAGCACTGGTCTATTGCAATATTATTTTTTTAGTATTTTTTATCCTATATTCTAATTCTTCGTCTTTTTTTTTAATTTTATCGAAATTGATTGTCATTGTCGAGTTTAAGGAGACATGCAGATAAATAAGCAAACGATAATCAAACCTCAGCTTATAGATTACAAAATAATATGCTCTTTTAGTATATTTAAGTTTAATAAAATCTAAAACTGTTTTTGAGCTATGAAAAAACGTACAAACGAGCAGACAGACAAATAAAAAAGGTGGCCTATATCCATTTTCTAATCTCAAACTATCTTCGTGTCAAATTTCATCAAAATCGGTAAAACGGTTTAGTTGTGAAAACGTAATAGACAGCCACATAGACAGAGACACTTTCGCATTTATAATATTAGTAAGAGTATATATGGATAGGCAAGAGAAGTAAGTAACCGCACGCCTTATAATACCCGAAGTAAGTACATACTTTTATTCATATTTATTTATATTGATCGATAGTAGTAAATCTATTTGATTTCCTCCCGATCGTCCCGGTCATTATCGTAACAATCATTCGAAGCTTCATTATCAAACTAATTTTGATACTGTAGGTTCAAGTGATCCTCACCTTCCTGAAGACGACATTTGTCTGGCTGATGCAATATCATTTTGTAATAGTTGTCTGAATAACATATATATATATATATAAAATGAAGCACTTAAATATAATTGAAGTTCTATGATTTTTCTCTGCGCTTTAAAGCGTCTGTCAGAAGTTGTGGTCGGCGGCGATTTTCTGGCGATACTGGATAATACTTTAGAGTGATATTTCACAAAACGTATATGAAAATCAGCCATACAAATTTAAGTAAAGTAACTCTAATTTTTACTCATTTTCTCTCTTGGTACCTGTACATTCGTTACAGAATCAACTCTGTAAGTATGCAAGCGTTCTAAGTACATGAAACAGGAGTCAGAACGTAAGGTTTCATGTACTTAAAAATAGGTTGTGTGTAATGGCATTGGGATCTTACTTTATAACATGAGTATCACAAGCTAGGATTTGGAGTTTACTCCTTAAAGGATTGTGCGGAGGGTTTAATTATGCAAACAGTGCGACAGCCGACGTAGATGAATTGACAAGTTGGATTTTTGTGAGGTGATCGGTCAAACGAATTTCACTTTGCCAGTTGACGAAGCACAATCGCTACGTCTCAGCGAGTCGCATCGCACTGTACTTGAGTACGGAGCGAGAAGTGGACACGGCCGCGATCTTGCAGCACGCATGGGACTGCCGAAAGACCGTTTTCCTTCCGCAGTACGCCGGCGGCCACATGCACATGATAAAGGTGGTGGCGCAGGACGACAAGGGCTCCGCGCTGGACACCAGGGAAGACGCGCTGGAAACCGGTGAGTCGCGCGTCTCTCGATATTGCCTCGTTTAGTTTCCGGCATCGGTACGATAACGTTCGTCGTATGCGGCATTCCGACAGGCGGCCTGGACTTGGTTATAACTCCCGGCGTGGCGTTCTCTCGGTCGGGTGCGCGCCTGGGCCACGGCGGCGGCTACTACGACCGGTTCCTGCGGCGCGCGCGCGCGGCCGGGGCGCCGCCGTACGCGCTGGCGCTGGCCTTCTCCTGTCAGCTCCGCGCCGAGGCAGACATCCCCATGGCCGCGGGAGACGAACCGGTCGATGAAGTCGTTACCGCTTGTTGAGTCCGCTTAAACCCTAATCTTGTTGTATCATAAACCTGAGAAACTAAACATTACAACTGTTAAAAAAAATTACGTTTCCTTTTGTTGTGAAAATATACAAAATTGTATTTGTTTAGTGTTTTTTTCAAACAATCATCATAAAATAAAACTTAACAGTTAGTGATAATATAAAAAAAAAGAATGTGATTTTGGTACAGATTTTTTAGGAAAAAATAAATAACATAAGAACCGGCTTCATTTAAATAGAGCCCTTAAACTAAAAAAGTTAATAATAATATTTTTAAAGCCTACAAAAAGAATTTAAACACTTAAACTTATTATAAATTAAAAATTCTTGCACACATACACGCACGCACCCACGTACGCACGCACACATACATCATGGTTCTAGTCTATAGTTACCATGCGATTTATGGAAATTAAATACAGCGTATGATTTGTGTAAGCTCATGTTCTGACTGTATATAAATTTTTATCAAGATCTACTAAAGTATTCTTAAGTTATAAAAAATGCATAGATAGTCAAACACAAAGTAGTCTATCATTTGCGCATCCAAATGCTCTTACTTTACACTAATCTTCATCCTATAAACGGATATACAACCAAGCTCACACACAGACAGTAACCTTTCATTTACACAATTACATGATTTTTAATGGATATTAATTTTGATTGCGGTTGGTCTAATCGTTTTTTAGGTTATAAAACAACATATAGACACACAGACAAACAGACACACATAAAGTATAAAAATGATTGAATTGGGTTCAATAAGTCATAATACGAATATTAATCACAAAATTTGACAAAAAAACTTGTATGTATGGACAGATGCTACAGATTTATGCAGTAGTATGCGTGAAGTGAGGAAGAGACAGGTTATTTGATACGGTATAATCTGTAAAATGCTTTCAAAATGGTATTTCATAGATATCGAAAAAGTGTACTGTATTTGAGGCACGCTGTTTAAATATCTATTCAATCTAATATTTATAATATTATGTATAATACAATAAATATAAATCCAATCTTAATACTCGGAAAAAAACATTTTTTGTATGGACAGGTAATTTAAACTAAACTCTCTGTCAGATAATGTTAAAAGTTGAAGTCTCAATAGTGTGTAAGCGCCTACGATACAGACCGGCGCATGGTGACGCTTATTTCAATATAATAGCAGTGAGAAACGAGCTTGCATGAAAAGATTGATGGGTGTGTGAAGTAAGAGAGATATAAAAATATCGTACTGTGTTGAAATCTGTAGTCTATACCTGGCCTGGAGGAAACAGAGGTGAGTTTATGATAATAAAATAAATAGTACGCACGCACGTACACTCACCCGCACGCACGCACGCGCGCACGCAAGCACACACGTATGCGCGCGCGGCACGGACACTCGGAGACCGACACACAAACGGAGATCACTTAGAAAATGGTCAAAATACATTCGTAAGATGTTTAAACATCAAGATCTTATGAAATATCGTTAAATTTTTTAGAGTTGGTGCTAGCAAAACAAGTTTTCGTGTGACTTATGTATTAGGTCAATGAAGTATTACAGAAAATATTTATCCTCCGTTAAACTTGATTTGGCTAGCACTGACTTTAAAAAAGATCATTAAGTAGATATTGTGAATATTTAATTAATAATAATTTTACGTGTTTGAATTTCTTTTGTAAGCCTTAGAAATTATTATTTTTAAGTTTTTAGTAAAATATGTGTATGAATTCGCTTTTATTTATTTTTCTGCAAGGTATACATTATTTTTAATATAGTTCCTTTTTCTGCTTCCTGGCTCCAGCATCAGATCATCATTACAAAATGTAATGTGTAAGACTCGTCAAGTCAAATGCAAAATAAATTCAATCTCAAGAAATCAACTAGTAGCTCCTGAACGGTTTCACTTTCCACTTTTTGAATTCATCATCCGACCCTCTTTAAAAAATGTAATGTACAAGACTCGTTAAACAAAACTCGAAGGTTTACTAGGTAGCCATTAAAGAGCAGTTTCTATCTATAAATAGCAGCATTATTCCTTAACTCCAATCATTAAGGAGTGGTGTGCCTTCTATCATCAAGCACCATGAGATGATTCCCAGATGCGAAAATCAGAATAACTTAAAAAAGAGTTCAAACATGCTATACGTCTCTATAATATTTGAGGATATCCCTCGATTTTTCTGGAATCGCGTTATCACATTATGACTTAGCGGCAAGAGGACTTGGCGAGTATGTATTTTTGAACAAAAAAATAATTTGCGAAATCGATTCACAATTGACGAAGACATCGCGTAGCACACACATAAAAATACAGGTAAATTGAGCAACTCCTCCTTTATTGAAGTCGGTCAAAAACATGTAAAATTATAAGAATTTTTTGAAGAAGGTAAAATGTAAATATTAAATGGCATTGAACTAAATTTGGGATTTTGAGAACATTCATATTAATATTATAAATATTGTGTAAGCCTGTCTACCTATCTATTGCAGCGACTTTTACACCGAAGCCCTTGCACCGATTCGATGAATTGCGACACAGAGATAGTTGGACACCATAGTCCGGACTGTGGCGACCTACAACACATGTACGAAACATTGAAGACAGTTGTGAAAAGAATTACGGCACGTCCGTAGAAGTTGCGAGCTACTCGGTTGAACGCCGCACCGCACACCCCATCGCACCGCTCCAATGGCGAGACGCAACCGCCCGTCGCGGCGTCCGTCGGCCGTGTGACGTGTGTCATGTGTGACGAAGCGAAGCGGCGGTGGGGATACGCCTTGCGCATTGCGACGCGGAAACAATTGAAAACTGGATAATATACAGGAATAAATTTATTGACGATATTACACGCAATTCATACAGTTACCAGATGTTTCACTGAAAGCAACCCAGTGTTCTCACTTACACACACAGAACACATTGTTACGTAGAACATTTATTACTGTTGATTTTCTTGCATAATTAACATCATTATTTTCATAACTCCTTATAATTAGAAAGCTTAAATACTAGTTTTACTTTATTTTATTTTATCGGTTGTACTTATTAAAGTTTTGTTTGCTTAGATAAAGAACGGTGTTAGGGGTGAGAAAGATGTAGCGTGAAAGGATGAACTAGAGCGAAAGCAAGAGTAAGAGCGAGTGTCAATAATCCTATAGTAACGCAATGATTATTATTAATAATGACTTAATAATAAGAATATCGTAGTAAATTAATACGTATGCTTATATTTTTATATTGTGTCTACTGTCAGTACCTAATGTCTCCTTTCAGCCAATATCAGAGGACGTCCAGTGCGGGATACAGGATACCTTTAAATTCTTCAACAAGAAAGAGCACACCGGTTGAAAGATTAGCGGAGAAGAAACCTGCTCACCCTCGTCGTGTTAAGTTTCCGTCGCTCCACTTACTGGATCGGTCAATTGAAATTCTGAAGAAGAGGCACCGATCTCATTATTTTGATTGTACTTCTCAATTACAATACATAACGACGAGTGGTGTCGCGGGACACCACGACAGGTGGTAGGAACGAAGTTCCTTCGGCTAATGTAGAATCGACATAATTAACAAAAAAATCGTGCTCAATTTTATGTATGTTTTCTTGATTTTCCTCTTAAATTTTTCTGATTAGTTTTATTTAAGTACAGGAAAGTATTTAGGAAATTCAGTATTTTAGGAAATAAAATAAATTACGTAAAATAAAAAAATCGTAATTCTAATTATTAACTAAAATAACAAAACATGTCCCTTTATTTTTGTTTGACAACACAAAATACATAGAAATAGAATAATTTCCCACTATTATCACTGTCAATTGCATTCAAGTCACTTGTTAGTTCACTTGCCATTGTTACTATATTTATTATTGTTTTGACGATTGGAAATTATATGAAAATAAACGTGACTACTCACGAGTAAAATGTATCTATAATGTGAATATTAGCCACGTGCTTGTCCATGAATTCATGAGTATATACTATGCATTGGCGGGGTGGAGTGGTAATAGAGAGAGAAGGGATGAGAGAACGAAAAGAAAGAGGGAGATAGAGAAAGGTATTATACACTACTCGCTTGTGTATACGACTGTCGCGCCTGCGCACGTCTCATTTAACGGTTTTATTCCACGGACTTTTTCTTACGGTTTTACTATCACATTTTTTTTCAGTTCGGTCGCGCAGCAAAATCCCTATCTCCTTCAAGCCCGCCGTAAGGAATTTCGTTCCAATAAAGATTACAAACATGTTTACAAAGAAATATCGACATTTCTTATCTGCGTTTAGTAGGTGGTAGCGAATAGAATCAAAATTAGAATATAAATAGAAGAAATGTTCAGTGATCGCAGACGTATAGAGGTGCATGTACATTCATTGTGACACAAGACGTTTTTGCTGTGCTAATTGCTTTCGTTACCCGTCACTTGTCGCTTCACGACTTATAGGAACATTGCATTATATTAACGATTATCGCAAGTTTTAAGACATTTGTTAGTAATGTACAATAAATTCTATTGAGTAATATGGTGTAAATGGTCATAGTTGGTCCTAAAGAGTAACGATTTGTAGAAATAAAATAAGTAAAAAAGAGATAGCACTGAGTACTTTCCCAAAACTTTCGGCCATATCTTACCAGTGCTTGTTCACTTGCTCACGCGATTCCTAATACTCCCCGGTAGTATAAATTACATACGCATATAAACAATCAAAACGTAGCGCTTCTAAACACTTCACTGATACACTTAATTTATTTTATACATGTATCTACTGTAGTGCATAATCATACGACTACAATGACTGCTAGTTTCAATCTATAAATGAATTATTTATTAAATTCAATATCTACATTAATAGGGATTTTTCAAATGCATTAAACAAGTAACTACGTACTAACCTAAGACGTAATAAAATAACATCCCTTAAATTAAAATAAGAGAACAGAACACTGTTTCTTTACTTCAAAATGCGTGGGCGCGGGTATTTGCATTGTTTGTGCATTTTGAGTACATAGTCAGAATCTAGTAGATGTTGTTTGTTTACGTCGGATGTGACATGTCGGTAAATATATTTTTATAATTGACCTATGACCTCATTTACGTTTCGGGAATGTTTTAGACCAGTCGCATAGTGATATATATACATATATATATATATATATATATATATATATATATATATACCGAAATTCGAGCGATGACAAGTTAGTTTACTTTTCGTAATCAATTCATTCCCAAGTTAAGAGCGATTAATTAGAAGTGTTATACTAGTCCCATAGACTTTTTAACATTATTGGTGAATGAATACCTTGGCATTTTTAGTGTGCGTTTCGTTCGTAATTATCGTGACCTCGAGGCACACATCGCAACAAAATCAATAAACATGTAACGATAATCTTTTTACAAATAATGAAATAGTTTTTCGTCCATGAAGACGAAAGCTGTGCTTTTACTTTTCGTTTCATTGTATTTTCTTTTACTTCCCACATTAGATGCCGCTTACCTCTTATAGTACATTTCTCTGGTAAAGATTGTATCTTTATTATTTGAAATTCATAGTGACAAAATATCTTTTTGATTTCTTCAAGAGGTGTGAAAACCTGTTGATAACCAGTTTCAATAGATTTTTGAAAAGGTGGCATTGGCGCCGTGCGACGTGAATCAACCCGTGTGCGGTCAGCTCTCTACGCGGACGCTCCTGACGTAATATAACCTTAGACGACGTCGACTTCAAGTCATCACGGATTCCGACTGCAGTCGGATACAGATCATAGTATCCGATCGATTGTGGTGATATTAGACGGCTCGTGTAAAATTCGCCAATAATGAATAAAATACTTACACAGAGTATTGTCTCCTTTTTTGAAGTCGATTAAAATGTAAATATCATGTAAAATGGTTATTTTAATAAAGGTAGCGTACATGAAGTTCCACTATAACATTGCAATGTTTAACTGAAACTTGGAAGTCAGCAGTTGCGTAGTGATAGAGGGTGATTTTAGGGCCTATCGGTCTAAAATCACCCTCGATTAAGCTCGTGGTGATTGTTTCGATTCTTGGAATTAATTGTGGATGCCACCCAGTTTGTGTGTACAATAATACTGGAAAGAAAGTAAGTAAGAACGTGAAGAAGTAGAGAGATCAGGGATGAATGGTACAGACAAAACTTATAGAAATAAACTTTATATTACCTACTCATACGATCTAACTTTATAAGCTAAAGAGAAATCAGTTGGTCTCGGCCGAGTTAGGGGATGTATCTCCAATCTGGACCGGGTTTCTAGGATAGATAGATCGTGTACTGTTATACTCCAGGATTCTCTTTTTAAGGATATAACTCTTTATCTTATCAGTATTCAAAATTCAGGCTCGACGTTTAACGCCTATACACTGAAAGTTAAAATATAAGCCAGTCTGAAAAAACACCCTAGTTTAATAGTAATAATTTAATAATATATGCTTTACCAGCCATTTGTTCAACACTCACTTGGACTATTAAAATTAAAATTGTGTTTATCCATCCGCAATTGTCTTTCATTTCAATGTCTTTTGTTTATCCACAAAACAAATCACCTACGTACCTCTATCGTCTACTCTCGTAATCTCATGACCCGATGCTATGGTTTTTGATAATACTTAGACAATTTTTATTATGCTAATGAAATTCATTAATTACTTTTAAATTTGATGTGACACATCATGCAAACGGCATTAAATATATCAATATTAGTTTACACAGATAGACCACTGGTTGTTGATATTGTAAAGGCTATTGGAATTTAAGTCACTTTGACGTGGAATAAAATAACGTTTGGCGTCAATAAAAGTTTCCATTACAAAAATAAAGATAAAAATATATTGATCGGGGGCGTGTCTACTGTTTGTAAGGAGGACATATAAATATTCAAATTTAAACATTACAGCGTTTTGTCGACCGAGCGCCCTCTGCGGATTCGAGTAAAAATGCTCCATCAGTAATAACAATTTAAAAATCTAGCCAAGAGCATGTCGACCCGTGCTCATTGTAGGGCTGCCAAGCCATCGTTACACTACAGATGAAAAAAACATGTTACACTTTTTCTACGTTTTCCGCATAAATTCGTTATAAGAACTTTAGTCGCCAATAACTAGAAAAACAAGTAGGTATATCGACTACTACTATCAAACTAGTGTAAAATAAAGTGCATCAGCAAAAGAGCATATCTTCGTGGGACTTACGTCCTTTTATTAAGAATCGCAGTTTCTCAGAAATAACTCTAAAACATTACATTCGATCATGCTTAAAATGATTTTCGTTGAAAATATTTATTAAACGTTATCTTTGTTATTTTTTTCATATTTATCGGAAATACGGTTTTGAAAATAGAGCGGGGGGCACATAACTTCTGCTATTTTCGGAGAAATGATTTCCGAAATTATCCACGTAATCAGAAAAATTGCTTACAAAACTTGTTTGTTTTTAAAAGAGCTGTCGAAATATGCGTCACTCGTTGATGTCTACTGAAAAAAAATTTTTTCAGCTTTTGTTCATGTGTGGAGTGCTCCCCTTAGAAATATTTATTTTTGTTATTGAACTACCAAACTAAGTAGCGACTTGTACAATACACTTACACTCTAAATTTTTTCGCTATACGTCTTGTAGGTTTTGATTAAAATGTTTATGACATAGGGACGGACGCACAGACGAACATAATGAAACCATAAGGGTTCCGTTTTTGTCATTTTGGATCGGAACCCTAAAAAATCGGCCAAATGCGTTTCGTTCATGCTCAGTTTAGCGTTCTGTACTTTCCTATCGAAATATGTGGATTTAGAAAGGGGTTTTTTGTTTACTTTAAGAACATATTAATTGAGTTTAAGGTTTTACGGCCAATAAAGTTTTTAAGTGCGGAACCTATATCGCTTCTTCGCCTTTTGACTACGACAAGTGCAGTATCTGTTCTTTTCAGTTTGATATCTGAAATTTCCTGCGTCACGGGATCAGTATATTAAACTGATTTTGTAAAACGACGCAAAGTCGGGGCTCGCTCCACCATCGTTACCAACCCTACTGTTATAACAGTAGATTTGCTGTTTTCACATTGTTGGCCCTGTTTTTTATTTAATTCCTAATTTTTACTGTTTTTCAATTAGTGTTCAGCGAGCAATTTTAAAAGAGATGTTCGTATGTTAAGTCGTTTCTTTGCTTTTTAATAAATAATTTATTAATCTATGCCAATGCAAGTGACATTGTGAAAGACTAGTTGTTTACATTTTCTACCTCTTATAATATTAGCGTTCTTTACTTCTTACTTTTGTTTGTCACTGTTTGGCCTTAGTCTATGCTAAAAAAGTATGATGTTTTGAAAAATTTTATCTGTTTACAGGTGGAAGCGGTGGATAAAATATAAATTCAATAATTGTATTAAAATTATGATATTTCATTACTACTTAGTAAAATATTAATTAAATACATCAATATCTATCAGTGCCCTCTCATGGTCGTGTCATACTTTTATGACATCCCAGCGCTATTTCCAAACATTGATAACAACATTGGAAAATCTCATGCTTAAAGGTCATGGGGTAAATATTGTTAGACAAAAATGGTGGAATATTTTGAATTAGAATTTATTATACAATTTTTTTAACGAAAATGTCATTAAGATTTATTTTAACACAATTAAGTGAAATATTCATATTTTTTAAAACAAGTAGCATCGAAATTAAACAACAGCCCATATTGAAAAGCGGAAAGAAATTTGAAAAATTGTTAAAATTGATATTTTTCTCGAACTTTAAGAAATAATTCGAGGAATGTATTTGGATTTTACACAAAGCGTGGCAACTCGGCGGTTCACATATCACACGACAGGCGTAGTGTACATTTACAGTGTGCGCGTGCGAGACACTCTTATTCTATCGCAATCTATATGTGCATACGTCGCTCTCTCTTACTCCACTCCCGTGGCATTGTAATATATAGCTCTCTTTCTCTCTATACTACATCTTCTTCTCCCAAATATAAAGAAATATGCCTAAACGTGACGCGTCTTTGACTTCCCTCTGAATTCTCGTCCCGTTCTCGATTACCGAATCGCCGCCTAAAAAGTTCTGTTTCAAAGATATTTTTAACTTCCCGCTAAGAAAATTGAAAATTTTCTAAAAACATCGGGACTTATTGGTTTTACCCTGCTTTTAGAAAAACGGGCTAATCATCAGATCTTGACGTTTTCAGGTCCTAGGAAGCTCCTAACGATTTTACGATGGAGTCTGCATGAGTGTATGTATGTATGTGTAGGTATATGTGCGTGCGTGCGTGCGTGCGTGCGTGCGTGCGTGTGTGTGTGTGTGTGTGTGTGTGTGCGTCTGTGTGGAGTTATATAAACCTATTTTAACTTTTGAACGGTTTGACCGATTGTAACCAAACTTTGCCATTCCAAAGAGTTTCATCAAACTTAGATTTCCTGAAAGTTTTGAATTGATTCGGATTGATAGATTCCAAGATATTTAAAAAAACTATGTGGTTTTTTAGGATAATTTTTAAACGGCTTTACCGATAGATTCCAAAAGCTAATCAGCTCTTAACATTAAAAAACCACGTTGAATACTACCAGACCAGTCCAAATCGGTTGATTCGTTCGCGAGATATTGTGAACAAAAAAATCGCAAAAAGTGATTTATTCAAAATACTCCAAAATTTTGTACCTAATTAAATGCTTGTTTTGAATTCTTTTACAGAACTTAAAAACCTGCGTTGATTGCCGCTAGTTAAGTCAAAATAGATTAATTTGTTCAAGAGATATCAAAAACAAAAAATTAAAAAGCTAGTCTTAAAAAAAATCTGAAATTCTGTATTCAATCAAATTCGCATTCTCAAAATTTTTTACTCAAAAATTCGCGTCAAATACTGTGTATTTCAGAGTGTTTCAAACTCGAAAATAGAGGGAAGTTTCAAGGTTGGCCTAGTTTTAAGTTTCAAGGGTAAACCACTTTTTAATTTTTTTTTAAGTAATGGAATTATAAATTAACGAATTTTTTTACTTGCGCTGCATGATCTCTCTGTTTGTTAAACTTCATGATTCTACGTCTATGGGGAGTACCACATAGTTTTAATTTACTTGCGAATGTCAAAATATAAAGTTTAAAGATTATTTTTTCATTGAGTTAACTTGATTTCTTAAAACTCCAATAGAACGCAGACCTAACTATTTGATATCAATTTCGACTCGACACCTCCATCGTTGACAAAAAGGACTTTGCAGACAAATAGACAACGAAGCGCCTTTGTGTTTCTTCTTTCCTTCGAGGTGCAGAAGTTTAAAATGGAAGTTGATAAATCTTCAACGTAACGAGGGTGTAAAACTATTATGAAACATCAAATAAAATGCTTTTACAGTAAGAAAATAATTTTTTTTAACAAAGTGTAGTGATAAGTTATTGTAGTATAACTTATTATCGCAACTTGTTAGCAACTTTTAGTTTACCGTTAGTAAACGGTATAATAATGTATTCACTTAATAATTATCAGGTGAGCGAGTCCATCCTGTAATCACTCACGAGAAAGCATTTAAATGTTCCTGCGTCTGGCACCCCGGCAAAGGTTCGATTTTAAGGCCGACTCGGGACGAATACAATATTTATTCGAAACCTATTATCGAGTTATATCGTGAACATATGTCTTATGTTTATTTTGTTAATTTAAAATTATAACTACCATAAATTACACATTAAAACGTAAATTATGTATAATATTGTCGATAATGAGATTCGGCCTGTTGTCAGATCACATCTCGGTAGGCTCCGGCGTAGACGCGACCGCGCTCAGCCGCAGCGCGGAGCGGCGGCCGGCGCGGCGGTGGTAGGTTTCGAGTTGTGCCCAATTAGGTAGCCCCTAGAAATGAAAATTGAAGTATTTTAAACTTCTGCACGGTAGTAATATAATTACATTTCCTATAAAGTATCATCATAGTATTCTATATACTTTCAATGTACGTAATTATTGCATTTATTTTCCGCGTTATAGCCGAGGTAAAGTAGATGGTGACGAAATAACGTACCGCGAAAGACTAGCGGGCCCATGCAGCGGCGTCTCTCGCCGTCGGCGTCCCCGTCGTCGGCCTGTCTACCCTCGGCGTCAGTACAGCAGTGCGCCAAACAGCCGGCGGCCGCGTGACAGCAACAGCTCCGCGCTGGCCACCGCCACCAGCAGCAACATCAGCGCCAGTAGCGCGCCTGCCGCGCGCCACCCGCGCCTGCTCACGCATTCGCGGCGTGACGTGTGCGCCGCAGCGCCGGTCCCGTCCAGTGTGAACAGCGCACTTGCCTTCTGCAATAGCAAAACACCCTTATCAACGTAAACGTATACAAGTTAGACATGTTCTATCATCATAATTATGTGTTAATTATATATTTTGGCATTATCACAATATAAAAATTGTTTGTAAGTACATATGTGAGTGATGATTTCATAAATGAAAATGAACCTAGGTTACTGCGAGCAAAAGTTTTGAGGTCATATATTAGGTTGGGGAAAAAGTTTTTTGTATTCTATATGGAAAAAGTTGCAGTAAAATCTCCTTGGTTGTGCTGTTTGTATTTAGCAAGTTTGTTACCATTAAATAAATGACATTAACAAAATAACTGGCCATTATTATGGGCGTACCAAGCTTCTGGCCTAGGGGGGCAAGTCAGATTTTTTTTAGGTCAGATCGTGTAAACGGGGCGTAATATATTGAAGAACATACAATCTCCAGACGGATGCCCCTTGAGTCCATCCATGGCAATGAGCATGTCGGACTTTGCTCATTATAGGGTTGTGAAGCCATTATTACAAAGAAATGCACTACAGATGAAAAAAAACAAATTTTTACACTCTTTCAATGTTTCCCGCACAGAATAGTTATAAGCGCTTCAGTCGCCTTTAACTAGAAAAACAAGTAGGTACATCGACTATTACTATTGAACTAGTGTTAACTAAATTGAATCAGCAAAAAAGCGTATCTACATGACATGTACGCCGTTTTGTACAGAAGTACAGTTTTTCGGTAATACCTTTAAAAATATATATCCAATCATATTCAAAATAGTTTTTGTTTAAAGTGTTTATTAATTGTTATCTTCGTTATTTTTTTCATATTTATAGGAAATACGGTTTAGAAAATGGGGGCAATTTTGCAAATTTCAGAGCGATTATTTCCGAAATTATTTACGTAATAAGAAAAATTGCTTAGAAACCTTAAAATATTTTTAAGAGAACTGTTGAAATATGTGCCATTCATTGATGTTTGCTGAATTTTTTTTTGTTTCTGTTATATGTATGAAGTGCCCCCCTAGAAATATTTATTTTGTTATTTAAGTATCAAAATATGTAACGGCTTATACAAGACACTTACACTATAAATTAACCAAATGAATAAATTTAAAGTATAATTTCGATACATTTGAAGTTTTATTACAAAAATGGATAAAAATCAGCACAAGCCGTAAACAAAAATGCAATGTTTATGATCCTAATATAGTGCCGGTAACAATAGCATAAAACTAATCCAAGCGTTTTCGATCCGGTAAATTTGATGTCAAAGATGAGCCTCGCTCTGGTCGGCCAATTACGGAAAAATTCGATGCCATTTTGAAAAAAGTAGAGCAAGATCTATTAAAAGTAGATTAAATAAAAGTACTTTAATCAATCTAATTACAGAGTAGGATCTATTAAAGAAAGATTGATTGAAAGAACTCTAATCAATCTAAAATAAAATAATAGTCAATTTAATAAGAATCTCATATTTGACTATATTGTATGGATTATAAAAAAATAACTATAAAAGAAGACAATCTTCTGAATTAGGTACATGCGAAAGCAATGTAATAAATGTTTATAAAAATCCGAGATAAGAATCAGGACACGACTAAAAGCGATTTGGATCGACAAACCTACAACGCAAGTAAGGTCTGAGATCTGAGGTATGAGATTGGTTTAGATTTGGAGAATTTATTTACTAGTATAACCGCGGATAAATCCGTATGTTTTAATAATAAAATAGTGTAACAGACATAAAAGGTCGGGAAACAGTTTTTTTTATTTCATATACAAATTTAATATATTTTTTTATCATATTTTATTTGCATTCAATTATTATTATATATACAATTAGTGTCCGACCGAAATTTTTTTTCATGGCCGTAACCGAAACCGAAACCGAATTTCGGCCTCGGTCTTAGTTTCGGCCGAAACCGAAACCGAAACCGAAACTTCCTTGAAGCCAAATAGAAAACTAAGATTTGTGGGATATTAGGAGTAAATAATCAAAAACATTATTATCAATCAGCCTTTATTTATTTATTTTGAGATCACGTGTTAATTCAGTCTGATTCATCTCGTATCTACGATCAACTTAACATATTATCACAACAAATTCACCTTTTCTTAAATTTAAATTATCAAACAATTAATATTCATAACGAAACAGTCTAATATTATAAGTTAAAAACAACAATTTATCTACATTTTCTCCGAGCAAATTGCTTCTTCGGTCTGAATAAATTTGCCCAGCAGCACTAAACAATTGTTCGCTAGAAACAGTTGTCGGAGGAGCGGATAAGTATTTTAGTGCCACCTTTCTCAAAGACACAGAAGGACTACAATCCCAGTAACTACATATGTCTGCATTTCTTTGCAGTCTCGGTTCGGCTAAGTAGATCTCAATGTTTTTTTTTGCTTGTGTAGATAAGTCATCTTTATCACTCGCATCAGAACTTTGAATTGCTTGACTAGTCGATTTGTCATGGAAATCCCAAAGCCCTCCATCTTTTTCATAAGGGGAAAGTCTATACGAACTAGACGGCTCTTGGTCGCTTGTGCCTGCTGTTTCGCGTGAGTTATCAGCGTAAATCCTCATATGGTTTTCTATTTCCATGGTGGCTATGTCGACTTCATCAGAATTCAAATATGTGTTTTTGAATCTGGGATCCAACAACGTCGAAGTAATAAGGGCTGCATGACCTTGGACGTATGCAAATCTTCGGTTCATGGATTCATGCAACTTGGTTTTCATGCTCCTCATTACTTCGCTTCCATTTTCATCGGAGCTTTCTGTAATTTTTTGTAATTTCTGTAATTTCTGCTTACTGAGCAATTTCAAATTGGAGCTTTCTGTTTAATAATGCAATTAAAGGAATAACAATCGATATACACGCGTTATCAAATGACAGATCGAGCGTAGCTTCGCAGAAGAACTTCAAGACTTGAGTAAGATTCTTCATGAGTTTCCAATCAGAAGAAGAAATAGTGTCAATACGGCCATGTTCCACACTGTACAAATTAACAGCGGTTTTTTGTTCTAACAACCTTTCCAGCATGTTGTAGGTACTGTTTCATCTGACTTCGACATATTGAATCAGAGAATGCGTTGGTATTCCACATTGTTTTTGGCACTCAATTAACTTTCTAGAAGCTTGCTCGCTACGCTTAAAATGCCTTACCATTTTTCTTTTTACAAGTTTTGATAACAATTTCGTGTCTTTCTTCGGAAAATAACGCATCTTTAATTACCAGCTCTAATGTGTGTGACATACAGCCTAAAGATTCATAATATTGATCTCGCATAGCACTGACCATATTTTTGGCGTTGTCACGTAAAATAAGAAAGAGTTTTTTATTTATATTCCATTTAGTTATCATTTCTTCTAGTTTTTCATCAATATATTGTCCTGTATGATCATTTTCAAGTACTTTTGCGCCTAATATAACTTTAAGACGTTTTGGTCCCATGATAAAATGGCCAGTGAGACTCAGTAGTGAGCATGTTTTAGGAGGATTGGTCGACATATCACAGGTGCCACTGATCCATTCACAATTGGCAATTAAATCGTACACTTTTTTTGAAACAATTTCATAAGTCTGAGGCATCAAAGTAGTTCAGAAATATTTTTCGGATTTAAAATTATATTTTTGAGGACAATGAGGATCGGTAAAATTGAGTCTTCTGAATGCCTCACTGTCTACAATGGAATATGGAAGCATGTCCACAATTATCAAGTCCATGATACTCTTGTCGATTCTACGAGATATCTCGTGATCATCTGGCCACTTAGAAGCTTTTAACGCTCTTGCTTGTTCCGTTTTAAAAATTGTGATTTGTACAAGTTGGCCACCACTGCTGCTATTAGTACTGCCTGTTGCGATTGAAATTTCTGATTTCCGTCTCTTTAATTTAGCTTCTAACTTCTGCTCTTCTTTTTCAGCTTGCCGTTTTAAATACTGCCTATTTTCTTCTCCATGAAATTTAGACAAGTGCAATTCCAAACCATGAATCGTCTGCCGCTTCGGCTCACAACTTCCCAAAGAATATAATTTATGGCATTTGTTACATTTTGCTTTAGATAAATCTGACGTAGATTTTTCAAAAAAATCCCAAATGTAATTTTTTTGCGACATTGCTCTTTCATTGGTATATGCTGAAACAAAAATAGGTACATTAGGGCTATTCTCTTGATAAATATAGTTAACAACACATCGCAACGTACATTACATACAGTACAAAAATTACCTATAGGTACCTAAGATAATATAGCCACACACACACACTCTCAAACTTTCGCGTTTATAATATTAGTAAGATACCATGTACCTACACATTACAAGTTATTTTATTCGGGAATATACGTACCGTGATGTCAAGTTTCCTAGTAACTCTTCATCGTGGTACGTACGTACTTCCAGTATAAAATAACAATTAAAAAAATTATTAAATGAATACAAGTTATTTTATACGGGAATTACGTACGTACCGCGATGTCAAAATTCTTTGACATAACGGTACGTACGTAATTCCCCCCAAATAAAATAACTTGTAATCATTACGTAGGTACGTCTCATTTTATAATAAAATACCTACACATTACACACTTCAACCAAATTTTGGTAACGCGTTTTTAGTATTAAATGAACATACTAAAACGTATATTTATCACTAATTTTAGTAATACACAGTAATAACACACAGTATTAACAAATAAAACTCACCTGATTCCTTGAAATAATGTATTTGTCGTGATTTCATACCAAACTCTGCCAACAGCAATCGAAAACCGAACGTACAAGTCCAGACACGAATCGCGACTGCGAGCGAGCGAAGCTTGTTGTTTGACCTTGATGTAGTCATGGCAACGAGCGTACGTGTACAAACATGTCCGATCAAAGCGCGGGACTAACTGAACGGAGTTTCGATTACGGCCATAGTTTCGGCCAAATTTGAGGCCGAAACTTGAAACCGAAACTAGGCCGAAACTCGTTTTTTGGCCGAAACTGAAAGTTCGGTCGGACACTTATATACATATATGACATTTTGTTCCACAACTTATTGTTATTCGATACATAATCACATAGCTGTAGAAATTTTAGGAGTTCTGATCATAAAACTACGACAAGTTGTTTTGACAGCCCCCTCTTGATGTTAACCTAACACTACCTAAAGAATTCTGAAGAGGCCGAAACAGGAGATAATATGAGTGTCAAGGCAAGTTCAGGGCTATATGATGGATGCATTAACATTTCCCAATCAAACTCTCTCAATATTTGCTGAGTGGCTAAATATGTGTGTGTCTGGCGTGATGACGGTAATAAACCACATCCTTTCTGTTGATCAATTCCGGTTATTTTTTATTTCATGCTTGTTTAAGTCTCATTAGCTGTTGGCAGTAGAGATTCGAATTGATGGTTTTGCTTGGCGGTCAAAACTCATAATAAATAATACTCTTTCAATCGCACCATGCACAAAGCGTCAACTTATTGCAAGTTAATCCCGATTTTGCTATAGTCTGTAGTGGTAGCTTGCTTTTTGACTTTGATCTTTTTCACGCGTGCTTATTGTAGGTCATCCATTTTTCATTTAAAAAACAGTTAAGTTCCATTACATTTCAATAGAGAATTGCAAATGAGTACACGATTAATTAGATTTCTTTCAGTGAACTCGTGTGGGATCCTAGTATCGAGTTTTTTTGTACATCCAACTTCCTTCAAATGAGTTAAAACTATATCGTGGTCAATCCCCATCTCTTCAGCTATTCCGTAAGAACTAATATGACGATGTTATTCTATTTTTCCCAAAAAAGAATCGTCTTTACCCGTAACAAGCGAGCTGCACCTTTTACATCAAAATTACTGGCCTGAAAACGCTTGAACCAATTTTGTGTGTGACATTTTTTTTGTGGCTTCTGTCGCATTTTTCTTTTTTTTTGTAGTAAACCTTTAAAAAGTATCGAATGACTACATTAAATTCACTCATTTTTGTGGACAGAAAAAAAAATTAAAAAATGGAGGGACACGGTTTTTTCTTTATGTTAGTCTACATTTAAAATGTCAACTATTTAATGGTATCAAAACTAGCCACATATAAACAGCACAATCAAAGAAATTCCTCTATAACTTTTAAATTATATAATGCGAAAAAACCTTTTCCATGACCTAATAAATTAAAACAATTTTGTTATGTGTTTGATGACCTACAATCAAACAAAATAAACTTGCCAGAAAAGAAATGTCGGTAGTTTTCGCTATCATGGTGACGTCGCCAGGGCGCACGCCGGGCCCTCGGTAGGGCAGCGCGGTGAGCGCGAGGGGCGCTGGCGGTGGTGCCAGGGCTAGCAGTGCTGCCTGCAAACGTGCGCGAGCGCCGCGCACGCCGTTCGCGCCGCGGGAGGCCGCACTCACCACTTCCTCCACCTCTTTGTCCCATCTGGAACATCCTCTGTGTTCTTAACTTCCATATAGAATAAAAAACATTGTCACACGACTTATATATGATAAATCTTTCTATGTAATTGCTTTAGAAGTATAACCTTTAGAAAATTATATAAACTGCGAGGGAATGAAACGATGTAGTGTCAGAAATGGGACAATTGTAGAGTTTATTTATTATATTAGTGATATCGAGTTTAAATTACACATTTTGTTGTTTAGGTTCTTTGTTTGGAATTTCAACAAATGACAATACGCAGGCGCACACACGCTCACTTATCTCTTTCTGTTGCATTCTATAATATATCATCTCAATGTTCTTTTTCATTTTGTACAAAACTAAGTCCTGTAGATATTGTTGTATCCTTTAAGAGTCGCTTGCTTGTAGCATTTAATTTTAAATTACAACGGTGCTAAAGAAGTTTTCACTTTAAAAATACAAAAAAAACCAAGAAACGATGTAATTCATAGTTACAGTACGAGGTATTCGTTTACGACCGCAATTGTTTTAGGCGAATGCGTAATAACTTATCATTTATTTACAGAACGAATCTTCAATCGTAATGGGTATTTGGACGTGCGTGCAGGGCTAGTACGAGGATGTTTTAGATGTGAGATTAACTGGAAACTTGTCATCGGTTTTGTAACTGCGCCGTCATGAAAAATTTTGTCTTTAAAGTTTTTTTTAGTGCCCTATGATGATAATTTAATAAACTATGCAAGGAAACCTGTAAAATTTAAACTTTTGACATTTTAAAATTAACATCGAGTCAAAAAACATTGATAAATGTATCATAGGGTAAAGTTATAAGTAAAGTCATTGTTGTATGAGTTTAAATATCATCAGAACATTTTGAATATTCTGCACACGCAATGATTGTAGAACTAGAAATGTGCGCTTGAATGCGCGGTCGGACACATAGTTTTTTAGTTAATTGGAAAAAACATGATGGGATAATCGAGCCGACATTTCATGTACCTGAACTTTCCTATGCAAGCTTTTATATCATCCTTAAAGCTTTTGGAGAGAGTGCAGATCGGACTGTCGGCTTCGGGGCTGATTTGGAAGACCATTTGGAGGACCGGCGCGGGCGAGACGCGCCCGCTGCCGTAGCCCGACGACGTGGAGGGCGCGCAGCGCGACCCGCCCGCCTTCACGCTGCCTTCGCTGTCGCCCTCTTCTAGACACTCTATCGTGATCGCGACCTCTTGCTCTTCCACGTCGTTGAATAACGGGTTCGCCCTGTAACCATAGCGTGTAACGATTTGCTGTTCTGAGAGCTTCCCTACTCTTTTTACTATTTAATGTAATTAATTAGTTTTTAACGAATATGCAACGGTAGAGTCTGCGAAATTTTCCGTTTAAATCTCGTATTGCAAAAAGGAAATATCATTATTTTCTTTTTGACGTGTTATGACAGCCCTGCATATGAGATTAATTATCAAGAAAAGGAAGGGATGGTATATTTTCGATGGAAAAATATTTTTTCTATCAAATTTTTGAAAAACATTGTATTAATTCTTTTAAACAAAATCAATAATCACTTATTAAATTATTTCTAAAAAATCTAATTTTAAGGAACTGAGAAGGGGTGTAAAAAGTACAGGAAAATATTTTACTTTACATTGCAAGGGAGTAACTAGATGTAATTTATTTGTACGGATTGCGATAAATTTTTGTCTTCCGCCTCCAATCAGTAGGATACACTGCACGTCGTCCGCCGAATCTGCACTGACATTTATTTATTCACGAAATTAATATCCAAAGTCGATAGCTCGAATAGACGCACATGTTAGGACACACAGAATTCCAAATTGCTTTATTATATTTATTTGGAAATACATAATTATATTTATACTAATATGTAGAGTGCCAAATAATTTTTTGTTGAATACAAAGTACATTTCTTAATATTGTGATTTGAAGCCATGTTCGAAAATACAAGTAATGTAAAAAAAGAAAAACAAATATGGAGGAGCGGAATTATTTATCCGATTTTTAAGTTACGGGAAGAGAATTTAAGGGAAGGCTGTTACTGCTGCATGGTCTACAGAGAAATGTTTACCTCGAGTATTAGAAGCCTTAAAAAATGAACAACCAAATTCAAGACTCGATACTTTGCTTTTGCATTAAGATAACAGCTTTGTACATAGAGCCGGAAAAAGTACGGACTCTTTGCACAAAGCTGAAATCAAATTGCTGGGATAGGCTCTATGAAGTTCCGATTTTGCGTCACGAGCCATTGTCCTATTACTGTATAGAAAAAAAACAACTAAAGGAACACAAGTTTTCGAGCGATGAGGAGCATATAAGAGATTTTGAGGAGATATGCTGCTGTGCTGCAGAGGCACACTACAGCAGTGTATCCATCACTTGGTTTACACGTATGACGACCTGTGCTACAGTTAATGATGACTACTTCGAATAAAAAAAATTATAAAGTACGACAAAATTTATATAGTGCCTTATGTATATAAGTGTAAGTGACATCTCACCAATGTTTTCCGCGTTTTAAGTGGAATACAGGAGTTATTAACGATATAGTTCAATGGAATTATTGCAATCAAGATTAATTACAAACATCTGTTTGTAGCGAATTTAAACAAGCGAGAGGGAGCGACAGTTGAGGTCGTTAACGGTCGTTTTCTCAAATTGTGCGCTGTCCATATATTAAACTATATTTATCCAAATGTTAATCCTCGTACCTCTAAACCTTTCTCCACTATTTTATTAAATTGTTCTACATTTATAGAGGGTTCCTTAATAGCTCGATACAATAAGTTTATTCTTCACACTTCAACGATTGACATCGGATTACCAATTAATTGCGGTTGTGCGCGGACGTTACGCGGCTGGTTATTGACGTCGCATCCCGTGGGCGTGCGCGGTGTGACCGACGGCTGGCCGCGGGCGTGCGGCGAATAACAAACCATGATTGTTTGCAAACGTGGTCGGTCTGACCGAGGGCTGCCGGTGTCGTTGACTCGACGAGCGTGACCGTCGTATGCTCTTTGATTATCAATTATGCCTATCTTATGACTAAACAAATTTTCATGCTTACCGAAAAAAAAGTGTATCGGCATACTTAAATCAAAGAAAATAATAAAATTTAAAGTGCCGGCGTAATTTAAAAAACGCTAGCCGTTTAAGCAATACTTTATCGTTTTACAATTATTTAATATTTGTTGTAGCCTATTTATTATAATTTTGACGTGACAACGTCTAATAACTCTATATTACGGACTGCATGCACGAAAAAGTTGACGTCATTGTCCCGTTACGCTCGATGTCCCGTTCCGCAAGCGAGGCTCAAATGGTCGGCTCAGTTCGTTTCGTGCTGCATCTATCTCCCCTCTACTCGACCAGCCTAGCGCAAAAGATACACGTCAACTGTTTACGTCAAATGTTTATAAAGTGAAGTGAAATGTTATTGTGATTTTCATGTGTGTTTAATATTGCGACAATAATGGTAAGTAATTCTTGCATTTAAAAATCTCATTGTTCAAGCTTATGTGTTTAATCTTTTCATTAATATTTCTTTTATTTTTATTATTTATTATTTAAAAAGTAGCCTCGGTCGGCGAGAGCAGTAATGATAGGTTATATTACAATTGACTGAAAACTAATGAAGATTCATATAATTGATAGTATAAACAATTAACTTTTCTCCTTGTGTCGTTTTGTATATTATATTACTGTAATGTTTGACGTTGTCACGTCAAATTACCGTCCGTAAACCGACTTTACAGACAACGATTTTTTTAAATAGTTTTTTTTTTCAATAGGCCTCCGACAGTACATAATTGTTACTTGGCGTGATATTAAAAACCGTTGGTCGGAAATGCACTATCTCTTCAATTTGAAATCCACGTTTCGATCAAAATATTTTCTTTATTTCATTTAAAACTGTTCTCCAAAAATATTGTGTTTCTATCAATAAAGTAATCCACAGCTATTGGATAAACATTATAGCCATTACTCCGTATGTGATAAAGTTTTATTTGTCACATATATTTAATTGTTTATGTTTATCGTATTCATCGTTTCGAATCTTACTCTGTTCCTGTTTAAAAAGACAGAGGGCAGATATAATGATTATTTTATAAAAAAATAACAGTGCACGTGTACACGATAATGAGATGATGTTCTATTCGGATATGATAAACCATGGACCACAAAGTTTAGCATCGCTAGTAGACGTAACAGTATAGCCATTACAGTCAAATAATGTACGTAGATCAAACTTAAAATTTTTAGAACTGGCCACTTTGAAACTGTAAAATAAAAAAACAAATTTACATTTGAAATATGTAATGGAATATTGTGTATATTGCATTCATATGTCACTTGTTTTTACAAATTGACGGCGAAAAAAAATTGTTTGCCTAAAGTCAACATGAATTTAGCACGAAAAAATTATTATTCTATGATTTTTTGTGACTTACTTTGTCAAATGACAGAGTTGGCTTGAATAAACTAACAATAAAATTATAAAAAAATTCGATAGACCTTTAGTAATGAAAGTCCATCCCTTACCACTCTTTTAATTGTTTTAACTAGTTAAAATGTTTTTGTGGCACTAATCTAACTATTTCCGTGAGGGACATCCTTCGATGGTGACGACCCAAGACAACATCAGTGTCGTGCAGTTCCTGATCGAGACTGATAAAAGAGTGACCCACAAGCAAATTCAGATAAACTTAGACATCGATGTGAGTCAAGCGCACAAAATCCTTCATGAATATTTAGGAAACTTTAAACTCGGTGGATACCTCATAATTTGATCGAAGCTCAAAAATCCAGTCGTGTTGATTAGTGTCGCGAAATGATACAAAGATTTATCGGTGGCGAGTCAAATGCTGTACACAACATAGTTACAGGTGACCAAAGCTGGATTTACTGTTATAATTCCGAAATCAAAAACAGCCTGCTCAATGGGTGTTTCTTTCGAAGAGTTGCCCACTAAAGAAAAATGAGTACACGTCAGTAAAATAATGGTGGCCACTTTCATCGGGATAACAGGTTATTATGCAACAATAGTTTTAGAAAATGAAAAAACTGTCTCTACAGACTGGTACACTATCAATTATTTGCCTCTTGTTTTGGTAAAAGTTCGGGAAAAACGACCTCGCTGTAGGTTCTTCTTCATCATACCAACTCTTCACCATATACCGTCAGACGGACAACTATTTGGTGATGTTACGTTATATGGAGATTCAGAGCTACTCCGTCTTGTTGTCACGATAATATATTCACGAATATTAAACCAGAATTTCAGTCGGTTATAAATAATTTTCATCTGGCCATTGTAGACAGTGGGTTAACTCTAAAAAAATATAAAATATAAAAGCAAAATTATGCCTGTGAAGACTAGTCGAATTGAGCAGTTTAGAAATGACGTAGTAAAAGTTAGTATTGTCTAACTTGTCATATTATAAGGACCCTAATTTATTATATGGCTCACTGTTGACTATAACCAGATCTGAATGTAGCAATGTTTTTAAATAAAAAAATATGAATACTAATAATGCTCTATCATATTGAGATTGGGCTACAGTTGAAATTCATAATAGCAGGCGTAGATTATATAAACTTTATGAGGAAATGTCGTATAACAATTTTCTTATTTTTGTCAATTATTTAAAAAAATATATTCCAAGATATTTAAATATGTATGTGCAGACGCAAAATCTATGTTTGTCAAAAAAATAAAAAAAAATAACACTGATATGATAAAAACTACTTGGAATGTTATCAATAGTAAAACTGGAAAACACATACACCATCATATTGAATGTCAATTAAAAATTGATGATAGAATATTAAACAAAAACAAAGAAATTGCTTTTGATTATGCAAAATTATTTTCTAGCATTCCAGTTTTAACTACAGAATCTCTAATATCATCGCTTATCTCTGTTGAAGCGAAACGATGATACTTGAGTCATTATGTCAGAATTTATACATGACAACTACAATGACGTTATTAAAACACTCAAATGTACATACTGTGTGTAAATATAAAAAAACTGCCTTGGCCTGTAAAAATAATAGATTCAATATTATATTGCATTGCTCCATGCTTATTAGTGATTTTTAATAATTGCGTTGATTGTGGCGTGTTTCCTGATCAAATGAAACAAAATAAAGTTATTCCATTATTTAAATTTGGTAGTATATCTGACCCTTCTAGTTTTAGACAAATATCAATGCTATCGACAGTCAGTAAAATTTTTGGGAAGCTCGTTTTAAGTAAATTGTCGCGTTATTTTTGTAATAATAGTTTGACGAACGTTAAATAATTCGGATTCACAAAGGTTCGCTAAACAACTGAAGCCTGCATTGAGCTTGTTTAACAGATTTTTGATGCCTGGGAGGATTGATGGGAGGAAATCGATATCTTTTGTGATGTATCCAAGGCTTTTGATCGTGTTCATCATGACACATTGATCAGGAAATTACATCATTACGGTATCACGGGTCTTATTTAAGAGGTAGAATTCCAAAAGTTAATATTAATGGCGAGAGATCGTCGGGATGTACAGTCAATATCGATGTGCCGCAGGATTCAGTTTTTGGAGTATTCCTAATTTACATTAATGATCTACTACAACTTGTTAAAGATGGGCATGGGATTGTAGTGTTTGCTGATGATACTTCTTTAGTATTTAAGATTAATAGGCAACAACCGGATTTTGACGAAATAATCAGTACCATTTCTGAAATAGTTGAGTGGTTTAGTATTAATAATCTTCTTCTCAATGAAAGGAAAACACAACTTGTTAAATTCTCCATGACTAGTGCTAAACCGGTCGACGTAAACGTAGTGGTCAGGAATGAGATGCTGGATATTGTGAACACGACCTTATTCCTTAGTCTCACCTTAGATGCTTTGGAATTCTCATATTACCATATTGACGAAAAGGCTTGGTTTTACAGCATGTGCAGTGAAAAGAATTCGGCGACTTACAGATGAAAGCACCGCGAGATTAGTTTATTTTACTTTCATTCAGAGTCTCATTGACCCATGAAATTTGATAATGGGGTTACGCAGTCAATGTTAACACAATGTTCGTGCTGTAGAAGCGAGCTATTTGTGCTGTATATGATTTGAGACAAATGGCATCTCTCAGAAAAAAAATAAAGAAATTAATATTTTGACTTTAGCATCACAATACATATACAAAAACCTGGTATATATCAAGAGACATATAGAATCGTTCCAAAAAAAGAATCACATCCATAACATTAACACTAGACATGAAAACGATCTTGCAGCTCATAAAACCCGTCTAAGTAAAGTTAATAAATAATTTAAGGGGAAATGTGTGCGCTTTTATAATAAGATTCTAGCTGAAATTCAAACTTTACTATTTTAGAAATTTAAACGTTTTGGTAAAAGAAAGTTATATGGCAACGGCTATTATGCAGTGACTAAATATGTTAATAAAAAAAACCCACGGGATTCAACTGCTCGGTTATCAAGTTGCTTCATGGCATTACAAAATGTTGTACTAAATTATTAATTTTTCAGTATTTGTATCGATGAGTAAAAAAGAGCAAACCTTGAGTTTCCTACCTATTCTTCTCATGGTGAATCAGCATTTGGAATAGGTGATAATGATAATGTTAAAACAATCATTTATGACGCATTTCAAGCGTAATTTCCATCACCTACGAAATAAAGTTATTTTGATTTGATTTACTGGCTCATCCATCTTACAGCCCAGATCTCACACCATGACAATTTTATTTATTTACTTAAATTGAAGTCAAACTTCTAGAAAAGTGGTTTACAAATGCTCAGAAAACAGTGGTTGCATATGAAAAGGCCTTTGAAGGGACCTCTAAGTGCGAGGGGGCAAAGTGTTTTTTCAGTAGTTCCATTAAATGCAGCGATATATTAATCTCAACTGACACTATTTTCAAAATCAATAATAAAAATAAATAACTTGTTAGTTAGATCGGTTTTCGATTTTCTTAAGGCCTTTCAGATTGACCCATTTATATATCTGAACAGATTAATAGTCGATATTTATTAATTAATAGCCGAATTATCATGTTTTATATGACAGGATTTGATGTATGAAAAGTGATTTTGTTGAGTAGGGTTTTTATTAACTTATCGATAAAATTATACCACATTCTATTTCAAATTGAGAGGCTTGAACCTTAAGTTGTCTTCGCTATTACAGTTGTAGGTTTTGGGAGCTATTAATGACTGTGGTTACCGATGCGGTGACAGTTCACGGGATCAATAACTTAATGATGTTCAAGACAACTTGAGTAAATATGAACGTAAAAGTCGGTCATTGTTGTTGCCGGGTAACGTGCTGGTTTTTATGGTTTTAGTCGTATTACCATTGAAATGAAAAGAACGCTTTTTGGAGTCTTTAGCCAACTTTTTGTACGACCGGCTTTGGGGTCAGATTCAAGTAGAAAGCATACAAATATTACGTCTGTCATATGTCTCCTGTATGCCGTCGATCAAGTAATCCTTGCGAGCTGCAGATGATAACTAAAATGAATAATTCTGTTAGAAAAAAGGTATGAAAGTAAATGTTAGCAAGAGTAAGGTGATGATGTTTCAAAAAAGCGAAGGCACGACTAGATGCCGATATATATAGGAGTGTCAAATAAGTGAAAGAGTTTGTATACTTGGGTAGTCTGTAAAAATAATGGTAACCATGATAGGGATCTAGAAAGGAGAATCAATGCGGCAAATGAAGTGGATGGGCCCTTGCTTGTTACAATAAATAGTAAAAGTGTCTCACGTCAAGCGCGTTTGGATATAGTGAGGTTCTGACTCTTACACTTATGTATAGTAGTAAAATTTGTGTATGACAGAACAAAGATCAAAGTAGAATCAATGCGGTGGAGATTCTATCTCTGTGTAATATGAGTGTCTAAGAAAAATAGAGAAAGAGTAGAAAAGGTATGTTGCGGTGGATTGGCTATCCACCGCAAAAAATCTGTGGATATTTTACTCTCGATACCAAATAGAAATTTTAACTTGTTCGGGTTTGGAATCGCACTGTTATTATCTGAGCATTTTTTACATGCATTAAATCTTGATCTTTTATGGACTTTAATTTGTAAACGTAGATGACCTAAGTTATCTACTTTACGTTTTCTCCCGATTCATTTATTTAATTCATAGTAACTCAAATTTTATCGCCACCAGGTACATTGAAGAGCATTTATGCTATTGAGATCACATAAACTTGTAGGAATATCTAATCTTTTTTTTTGTTTTTAGTATCAGCTACATGATACACTATTTTTGATATTTTACGATAAAGCCTTATGCCTTATTAGGATCCCTAATTTGTGGATACACGGAAAAATTCTAGAAAATCCCGTATATATTGTTCATACAAAACGTAAAAAAATCTGAATTTTTAGTTTTTTTTTGTAATAAATAAGTCAATTTTTCATTGATAATAACAATTGAGCTAACGTTTTTTTTTATTTTTTTTGGAAGTCATGCTTCTATTATTATCATTTTTAAATTGGCAGTCCACACTCAAGTCTAGGAAGAAGGCATGAAAACTGAAAAAGGATTATTTTTCATTTTTCATGTGTTTTTTTTTATTGCAGTAAAAAAGTACACATGCATGTATTTATACAATTTGAAAGGTAATGCTTTACGGATTGTAAAAAAGTGTCCTTCACATCAAAATTGTGATTTTTGTACAACAAATATCAAAATATTTTAATATTTTTCGAAGCCGAAAAAATAAATTAAACTCTACAAAAAATATATGAGTGCGTGAAACCTTTAAGCGATAGAAGTACAATTTTTTATTTGATTTCGTGGCGGATATTCCTAATAATTTAAAAATCAATAAGTTATATTTTCTAACATATTAAAATTATTGAATTCTTTCAATAATAGATCAAGATTATGAATATAATTGAAAGAGAGATCGCTCGATATCGCAACTCGTTGTATCCATGGGAACGTTGATAATATCTATACATATATAATGAAAATAGGTTGTTTTTGTTCGCCAATCACGTAAAAACTACTAAACGTTTAGACATGGGATTGACACCATTCGATGCGGAATAATTTGTAGATGGTTCTAGGCTACTCATTTTTCGAATTCCGTAAATTCTTCGCCATTTTATTTATAAATTAAAATTACCCAGCGAAGCGGGCGGGACAGCTAGTAAACGATAAAAATAAGAAGAAATTTTTTAGTTTCATTACTTAATTGTGAGTCAGTGAGTGATACCGTGAACTGTACAATAAGTGATACTATAAACGGGTTTCTATACTTAGTCTTATAATTTCTCCGAATTTCTCACGGTTTGAACCTGAGTAGAGGTTGTTCGGTGTGATGAAGAGCGCGCAGCGGATACGATGGAAATGTCGGTAGCGGTGGCAGTGGGGGAGACGGCGGTTGTGGCGGTGGTGACGGTGGTAACGATGGCGGTAGCGGTGGTGGAAGCGGCGGCGGCGGTGGCAGCGGCGGAAGCGGAGGCGGAGGTGGCTGCGGCGGCGGCGGAGGCGCTGGCGGAGGCGGAGGCGCTGGCGGAGGCGGAGGCGGAGGCGGCGGCGGCGGCGGAGACAACAGACCGTTCGCGCCGCGCCCTACCCTCTGCAAATAATGTACTTCTTGTATTAAAATGTAAAAAGAAATAATTCAGTCTATGATTACAAAATATATGTTGGACCATATGCATTACAATGTTCCGTAGTCAGCGTATGTATATAGATATGTAAGCTCGGCTATTACATATAATAGATAGATATAAGTCTACATATCTACATGTTTCAGTCCCTGCTTCAAGACGTGTGCATATCGGAATATAATAATTTGCTTACATCGCTTAAAAGAAAATAATCGAGAGTTTAAATACTTTTCAAACTCAATAAATAATATACTCTCCATTTTACCTATCTAGTCAACTAGTTTTCGAGTTGCTAGTTCGTTTGCGTGATTTTATGATCTATATTTGTATAAACACTATTCTATTAAGTAAGCCATTTTCACGTTTAAATTCATGCTTATATTTGCCAACAAAACTGAAGAAGCTTTTCATCTTAATATAAAATTACTACTTGTTTAGTATTTTCGCATGAAAAAAAATTGTACTAAAACATAATGTAAACACAAAATATTTATTTAATCAAACTTAGAGACATGGGTTTTTAAAAACAAGCTACTGTTTTTATTGGTTATCATCAGGGCCTCCAGATTTCATGGTTTCTATTTATTGTTTATAGCTATTATTGTCTTGTAAACTAGTTAACTTTTAAAATAATTTAAATATCTTTGACACTTTCAATCTTAGCTGTCCTATAACCCTTTCTTATTAAATGTTGAACATTTCCATAAATTCGAAATTCCTATATACAATTTCATTCTATTTTGTTGTTTATTTTTTGCAGGGTTGATTTCTTAAAATGCTAAAATGTTACATTTTAAATTTTAACGCGAATTTTCCTTTAATATTTCTTGCGATTATTTTATGATATATCCAGGACTTAAGTATTGTGCATTGATGTATAAAATGAGGATATGTTAATGGGAAGATATTCCGTTGTAAAATCAAAGGAATAAAAAGATATACGTCATAATCCTTTTTTAGTTAAAATAAATACAAAATTAAATTTATTGAGTGCCAGTTACAACTAATATGTAGTCCCAAAAAAAGAGACCGACCTTGACAAATGATTGACTTCGTAATGTTTGTCCTCGTGATTTGATTTTAAAGATTTAAGTTTATTACTGATATGAAAATTACGTATAATGAAGTTTTATACATTGAATGTTGTTCGTTGATAGTATAGAGTATTTTTTTACTATGATTTCTAGAATAACGAAACACTTATGTTAGAAGGGGAGCCCACGATGCTAAATCGGATTTACTCGAGCGTCATAGAGACTTATTGGGTTTCGAAGCTTAGATGATAAAAAGAAAAAAAAAACGTCATATAATATATACCTTTTCATTTGTGGGGGAAGCGGCTATAGATTTCCAAAAATGTAAAAAAAACTGTTGCGTGGACATACTCGAGAGCGTCAGATATTGATATCATCCATGTTTTACGTATTTATAAAAATGTACGTAATTTAATTTGACTGTTTCCATGATGGAGGTGGTCGTACGAAAGAGTTGAACATGAAAAAAAAATTATCAAGCGCGTGAGATTTTCTAAGGAGATGTTAAGTGAACCTAAAAAAAGCTCATAAATACAATACTAATCTGATGATTTGGATGTGACGCAAACTCGCGGTCATTATTAGAATTTGCAAAAAAATTCGCCATTTTGAAATACTCAAGTGCGTCAGATTAAGATATGTATGGTTCATCTTTATGCCCTAGACGTGCTGTCTCATAATCTGACGATTATCTGGAGGGATTCACCTAATCTGACAATTAAAATTTTTTTTATTTACTTTTTTAAATCATTGCACTTAATTAGTTGAAAAGCTCAAGAAACAGCATGCAAATAAAAAAGTGTAGGCTTGGTGTGTTGTGTAGGCTTCGTTTAAGCCGCCTGAAGGTACGGGGGTGCCAACGGCGCAAAGGTCATGAAACCCTTCCGGGTTACCACAACGTAATAACGTTATAGGTGACGGTGTTGCCCCGAGATGAGGCAAAAATAAAAAAAACTACCTATTACCATGAGTAATAGATGCAATATTAGACGACGCTAAGCGAATAGTTGAGGGTATCCCCTCAACTACTCGCTTTTACAAGCTAACTATACGCTTTTACAAGCGTTTGCTATCGCAAAAAACCGCGAAAGGCGGTTATATATCTAACGGTTCCGGTCGAGAGCTTTAGGCCCTTAAATCACTGAATTTAAATTTAAAATCCAAAAATGACCTATAACCGTTACGTAAGTCTTTACGTAACGGTTATAGGTTAGTTAGTTAGGTTAGTTAGTTAACGGTTATATCCGATTTTAATTCAGCATTGTTACATTACGCCTGTAATGTAACAATGCTGAATTAAATTCGGATTTGGATTGTCCATCAATAATAGAGTTTGACCGCTAACCGTCACGCTGAGCAAGTCCGCCCCCAAAACTGCTATTGGTCAAAATGCGATCGCCCATACGCAGTCAACGGTAAACTATTTATATGTGTAAAACAAAGGAAATAACTAAAATAGCAATCGGTATCTGGAGTGTAAACCTGCGGGAGCGCTCCCTAGGCGTAGAAACCGTGCGCGGGCTCGGCGCGTAGACGGTGCGGTAACCGGAGTATATCACCGGGACGAATGCACGTAGCTTGACTGTCGCCGCGCGATGTACACTGCGCGGCACCACACACATTCATACACACGCGGAGCCCGACACTCCAGAACGCGGTTCGAAGGAACACTGACACACAGTAACACACTAAACTAAATGGGTGGTCCAGGGGACTGGACCGAAGGTGATCGATCGCAACGGTGGAACAACCGGAACTGTGACTGGACAACCGGAACTGCGATTGGTGATTTCATCCTCAGAGGGGTATAAAGGCGCGTAGAGGGAAATACAGGCATCACGCAGCTGCACGCATTAAACTTTATCGATGAATTTTTGTTACTTCGGCTTGTGGAAATCGTGGGCGTGATCCCTCTTTTTCTATCTCCGTCTGACTATCAACTTCCTATTCTCTCGTTTTCACCAGCTCGGCTTCTGATATTCTATAATAAAATTTAAACGCGAATAGAACCCACGTTCGCACGACTGAGCACGGAGGCCGGATGTCTCACATGTCACCTACGTCTAACTCAACTACTACAATATATCTATATATATAAAAATGAATCGCCAAAATGTACGTACGAGCATCAAGTCCGAACGATTGCACCAAATGGGATAATTCTTTCTTCATTATGTTCGTTATTATTAGGACAAAGTTTGTATTAAAGAAAATAACCCTTTCTATTTGTCTATCTATCTGTGTGTCTGGGGTATCTTCAGAACAGTTGAGCAGATCAAGATGCGACTTTCACTGGAAAGTAGAGGAGCTCACTGGACTACATTTAGAATACTGTTTATCGCGATATTCTTTAAGGTTCCTTTTTGGAAAAAAACGTTGAAATGGGAATAATTTATTAGAACTGAAGCAAAGGTGGAACCGCAATCGAGATCAGAAAGAAAAGCGGTTAAATCGAGAGGATCCTTTGTATCTGTCTGTCTGTCTATTTGTCTAGAGTATCTACGGAATGACTGAACAGATCACGATGCGACTTTCATTGGGAGGTAGAAGTGCTTACTGGGCTACATTTAGGTGCTTTTTATAGCTATTTTTTCAGCGTTCTCACGTGAAAAAGAAACCTTTAAAAACATAATAATTTATTATAATTGAATCAAAACTAGAACCGCAATCGAGATCGGGAGCTAAATCGCGATCGGGGATTTGATCGAAACGAAATCAAGGACGAGGAGGAGGATGGAAACAGCGTCATTTCCAAAAGACACGTCGAAAATTAATGTAAAGACAAGACCTAAATTTGAATTGTAAACGGGGTGTTTCATGTTTTATTTGTTATGCTACTAATGTTTGTCCCCAGCTTCGATCATGTATTTATATTGTTGAGCCGAACTTCTACAATATTCTACATTGATTCTAAAACTTCATTTACACATTTCTTTCCACGTACTGGTGCAGCTGCGGGCGTTAGATATACAGCCTAGTCACCTACAAGAAAATGCAGAACAACGTCTGCCGGGCCAGCTAGTATATATATACATCTGTATATGTATATCCACTATATATCGTAATATAGGTACTACAATATATGTACTAAAATATATACAAATGCATTAGACCAATTGAATTTTAAGTATATCAAGCAACAATATTATGAAACTGACTATGTTCTTGTAATGTTCCTTATGTAATCGATAACTTTATGTAAACTTTTATGCAGTCGATAAATAAACATTGAGATACATATTGTTGACGAGATGAGCATGTCAATTTAATGTGCTTTGATTCACATATTTACTTTAATTGGCATTAATACATCGCTATTGATAGGTTACGATGTGCAGTATTAATTGTGTTTTTATGTTATGAGGCCATATTTAAAGAATCTCTACTCCTATAACAAATTACAATAGATTAATTGTTTTCGAATTTCAAATAACTAACAGCTTGGCACTTTTCGATGGCGCATATGAAATGAAATGAAATCAAATCAAATCAAACATATCATTATTTTGTAGGTAATAGAATTACACTTGAAATACTTTTTCATGGTATTCTTTAAGTATTTACAAAACCACCCATTCCGAACGCTGATTCAACTTGAGAAGGATAGGTAAGAAACTCAAGGTTAGTTCTTTTTTTTGTTCAAAGATACATGATAGATAAGTCAATAGAACTAGTACAACATTTGAAAATTACATTAAACAATCTGATAGCCGAGCAGTTCTATCCCACGGTTTTTTTTTCGTTAATATATTCAGATACGGCATAATAGCTCTTACCATATAACTTTTTTTTTATGAAATTTTTAAATACGTGAAATTGTAAATTTCAAATTTCACCTGGGATCTTATTATAAAAGCGCACACATTGCCCCTTAAATGATTTGGTAACTTAGCTGGGTCTGGTTTTATGAGCAGCCAGGTCATTATTATGTCTAGTGTTAATATTATGAATGTCGCTCATTTTTGCAGTGATTTTATGTTTTTTTTTGTCATATATCAGGCTGGTGTATATGTATTGTGACGGTGCAATTAAATATTACTATTTTTAATTTTCCTTTAAGAAATGCTGTTAGTCTCTCAAGTTATAAATGGCACGAAAAGCCCGCTTATGTAGTACAAAATTTGTGTTTATATCGGCTGCATGACTCTATAATAAAATTCCTTAGTTTATGACACTATGAAAGGAAATAAAATAACTAATCTCTCTCTCAGTGCTTTTATTTGTAAGCCACCGCATTCTTTTGACTGCCTTTGTTGCAGAGCTAAGCTCTTTCGCCAACTTCGCTATGTGAAAATTCCACTGTAACTTTGATCTAAAGTTAGACCAAGAAATAGGGTTATGTTCAAAATATCCAGTATCTCGTCCTTGACTACTATGTTTGTGTCGATCAATTTAGTATAAGCCAACAAAAATTGCGTCACGTAACTCCTCCCAGGCACCAAAATTCTGCTGAATGAGCTCAACACCGGCTTTAGTTGTTTAGTGACCTTTTGTAAACATATATAACATTCATCAAATTATTGTTATAAAAATACCGCCATAGTTGATTTATATTACGATCAATTTTTTACAAATTGGTGGTAGTATTGATATCGGTCCAAAGTCTGGAGAGCCGGATATAATACCGGATTCAAATATTGACATTATTACACTTTTCTTTATTAGATCTGGAAACACACCATTATCAACACAAGCATTAAAAATCGATACTAAACGTGAAGTAATGCAGTATATAATTAAATGGATTATTTTTATCTTTTTTATAGATTTAAAAGCTTTAAGAATATCATTAAAATTGACATGTGCAAATTCAAATGCAAAGCCAAATCATCGACGTTACGCTACAATAGAGATTCAGCGAGAGTGGGCGATGACTTTAAAAGTTGTGTAGTTAAAACTAGAATATTCATAAGAAACTTTTCAAAACAAAAGCTACGTATAAACGTAGCTTTTGATAGTCTTTATTTAAAATTTATCGAATATTTTTATTAGAAATTTCGAATGATGCGCTATGTGTTTTCCAGTTTTTGTATTGATTATATTTCAAGTAGTTTTAATCATGTCTGTTCTTTTTTTTATTTTATTAGAGACAAATATTGCTTTTGCGGCTGCGCATATACGCTTAAATACGAATAATTTTATACATAATTTATAAGCATATCCGAATTATTAAACAATCTTTCCTTGTAAAGTTCCAGTAATCTACATCTGCTAGTATGAAATCTCACCGTTGTCCAATCGCTAAACGACAAGGTGTTTTCAACATTAATATTTTTTGATTTAAAGAGTATTATATTCAGACCCGTCAACAAATTTCATTAAATTCATGTCAGTCATTAAATTTGAACTGCTCAAGACGACCAGTGTTCACTGGCACGATTTTTATTATACGTTTTGTATTTATTTCAGCGTTGATTTTAAACGCAGCTAGCTGTCCACGATGATTCAGACTCAGGTCAGATGATTATTTATCTTTCAACAGTTTATATTGTGGTTTAATATTTGTGAACATACTGTCGAAGCAAGTTGAGGAAACACCTGTGATCCAGATACAAATTTGCTAAATTATTATATTTGAATAAGGATTTAATTCTAGTACATAGATAAGATTTTGCCAATATTTTTATATTAAAATCTCCTCATACAACAATATATTTACTACTATTACTGATTTTATACAAAATGTTGTCCATAATTTCGTCAAAAACATCATTTGATGAATTTGGGGATCTGTGTACGCACAATACAATAAGCCGCTCTAGTTCTATGTAGACCTTTCAATAATTCGCTCAACGAATAGGCTCACAATATCTGGACGTTTTTGGATTACATATTATTCTTAACTATTATCACTGAGCCAACATGTATAGCTTTTTTTCTGCTGAACGAATTTGCTACCTGTGCATTTTGAAGTTAAACATGAACTGGTGAGTTCTAAGTCATTGTTCTGTTATATTTCGATATCACTACAATTTATGAATAATTCAGTTTCCAGTTCCTTGTGTAGCATTCTCTGTATATTATGATACACGAGATTAAGTGTACATTTTTCAGTATTATAATTTTTTTCCCTCAGTCATTATTGGTGGAGTGTCAGCTACTAATACAATGTTATTGTTGATTTTTCTTGTTAACGAGTTATTACAAGTCTTAAGTAATCTCAAAAATCTGCAAGAGGTTTTCTCTATTGTCTTAGAAACTAATTGAAAACATAAATGATGTCAAATGCCTCAACAGAAGCACATAATTCTTCTTCCATGAAATCGGACATGTTAATAATATTTTAGGGTTGTTCGTTTTTTTAAGTATAAGTGGTCTGTATTACCTTGATAGTCCAGGGTTTTAGATTGGCAGCGACAAACAGGAAAACATACTTAGGACTTTTATTGATATGAACACAACACAATATGGCGGATAATTCATAAGGAGTATTGAAGGAAGAAGTACTATTTATATAATACTACAACACGATCATTAAACATAAAATATAAAGTAAACGATATATTAAGCGGCGAGACGTTATGTTAGTGAAAAAAACTGCGAGATAACATGAGCCGGCATTGAAGGATTATTTTCTTTCTGATAAATAATTTGTGAATATATATAAAACATAATAAGATGTGATAAATAATATGCATGTGTATGTATGTATTAATGTAAATATATAAATTCTTATAAGTAATAAATGTGGCTGAACAACCTACAATATAATAATTTAGCGACTCCGCTAATTGTTGTATAATAAATTTTGAAGGAAAATACTTCTTTCTTGTCAAATAACAATTTTTACCAATATTTTATTGGTGTCAATAAAATGGAACTTGTGTGAATGACGACATGTCAGTGTATGAATATTAATATTCGGTTTGTGCCTGTAGTGATTTTCTTTTGCTGCTAAACTTTGGCTGAAAGGAAAAGCAAACAAAATCATTTTATTTACATTTGCGATGCTGTTTAATATTGAAAAACAATTAATAATATTTTCTTTTTTACCAATTAAAGTTATTGTTATAGTATTGGGATGGAAATTAGTTTTGAGATCTTTTTAATACTATTACATGAAGCTTCTGGCATACAAATATTTAGTATTTTTTTTTCCAGCTATGCGGCGGTACAGTTGCAAACCCATCAACTTTCCGAGTTGTTGCTATACTCAAACAGATTATTGTTACTTAATAAATTGGATTAATTTATTTAATAAATTAAAGGAATATCATTATAATAGTCTTAAAACAAAATTATGAAATATTTTGCAATTATTTGTTTTGAAATCTATTTATTGACCCCTCAAACGCGCGAAACCATTATAGTGACATTTGCGACTGATGCGCCACCTACTAGAACGGCACAACTCGCTCTCTTTTAGTACGACACAAAATAATTTTTTTTTAAATTTCTGAGTTATACTACATTATTATACGAAATTGAATCTCATTGTTTAAAAAATAAGGCATCAAGGAAATATTTACTTTTCTCGTCACTTGCATCAGAAAATTTACAACGATGTTTTAAATCCACGTGATACCATTCGCTACGTTATTTTAGTCTTCGGTGAATTGTTGTGTGCTTATTTTGCTACGCAATTATGGATAAACTAAGAAAACCGTAAGTATTTCTCTTTGATAAATATACTTAAATATGTAGAAACATTTGGAGAATCATATAAAGCATTGATTACGGTGTTTTTCGAAAAGATTTATGTCAAAAATAAGCTGAAACTTTCATCCTTTGTTCCTTGTTGTATAACATGGTCGCCATTGTTCAATTTTAATTATTGATTTTACATATTATTTCAATATACTATTTTATTTCAATGATTTCTAATGACAAATTAGCTTTTGTCTCGGTGCAAAATTTGTAGTGAATTTACGTATATGTACAAAAAAACCGTTACATTTGCTAACGGCCATCGTCTGTTGTAAGCGGTGAGGGAGACATGTTTTCCAAATTTGAACCGTAGTACATTCAAGCAAAAAGTAAAAAATATAAAATTTACGATTTTGTTCGTATTATTGAATTACTTGAATTATTGAATTTCGGAATTAATTGAATATTATTATAAACCATGGAAGTAGGATAGAAAAGGAAAATGTTTATGTTGCATTTCTTTCAAATTTATTTATATTGCAAATTTATTTTTATTTTGAATATAAATATTTACCATGTTTTATGTACTCCAAAAATGTGAGATTTTTTTACGTTGGGAAAGTATTTACGAGGAATTTTTTAGCAAACTCGATCACATTGCAAATTTATTTTTATTTTGAATATAAATGTTTACTATGTTTTATGAATTGGGTTTTGTTCTATTTTTTTTTAATCACATTATAAATATTGTTTATCAAATATATAATACATTTTTTATAAATTTCAGGGCTAATATAATAAAACAAAAATGGTCCGAAAGTTCAATGTCCCTGCGTTCACGACATATTGTAGACTTGGCGCTGAACGAATCTGACCGAACACCTCGATCTTCAGCTTCTGCGCGAATCCCTTCGCCAGCGATTCCAGGTCGTGTGTCACCACAGCCATCTCCGTTATCTTTCAAATTATCACTACAATTCAAATTCCCCAAAACGGTTAAGTACGCTCAAAAACTAGTATTTATGATCGTTTTTAGAAGTTTTGCATTTATCTTAACCAAGTTTACATTACAGAATTATGTTTCAGGAGGCCTGTTGCTTATTCTTCGGTTGTGTATCGACGTTTTGAGAAGCTGGCACCCAAGATACCGATGTCAACATCGACTTGTGAAAACGTGTAAGTATACTTTTTACAAATAATTAATAAAAATTTTATTTTTTAATCAATCGTACATACTATATATTATTATAATATTATTAAATTTATCGAACTGGAAAGAAACCCATTTGTTGAAACTTCTTGTTCTTACATTTAAAACTTAATTTGTTGACTAATTATCAATATTTTATCTAAAATACTTAGGTCAGTTGATGCGATAAAGAAATAATTTTTGAATAGAAAATTCTAATTGCTTACGATTAAATAACTTTTCTTTGATTTATAAGACAAAAACGTAGCTGTTTTATCAAAATTTAGCAAATTATTCTTTTAAATGGTGAATATTTTTTAAGCTATCAATTATATCGTATTGTAGTAGAGGACGTTTCTTGTAGAAAATTAAATTTCCTACAAGTTTGTCATTTATATTTTTTCGTAGGTCTCGTTGTTTATAAAATAATTACAAAAAAACTAGAATTTTATAAAAGACTTAAGTTTAGTTACCCACACTACCTTGCCAATTTACGATTACGCCGCAATAGGCACTTTTCTGAAAAAGTACTGACTGTGGGCGAGGTGATACCATGAAATGCCACTGAGCTATATAAATTTAAAAGACAAAAATAAAGTTTACGTGTATTTCAAATGGGAAATCTTTGAAATTGAAAAAAAAAAGTACTTAGAACTAAAATTAAGAGTTCCTCCTTTAACAGGATATTTTTCTGCGGGAGTGAAAAAAAATCATCGCTTAAAATTAATCACCCTAATATATATTGTTTTTAGTGTGCCGGACTTCAATCAGCCGAAGAATCAGGCGCAGGCTGATTCCGAATGGAGGGTGTCGGCGGATGTGGACGAATGCGCGTCAGGCACCGAGAAATAGCTGATGGAGCTGGAGATAAATTAACTTGGGAAAGCAAGAGTGATTCTTTACGTCGTTGAAAAAGAAGATACAGACCATGATATCACCTCACAGGTATCAAATCTTGCTGCGCCAGTTCCAGTTTCTACGATTCAACCCGCAAGTACTCATCAAGTGATAACTTTCTCTGATGTCCACGTTTCTGCTGGTAAAGACATGCCGAGTTCTTCGAGAACTTTCTATGTCTCACCGACGATGATGCCGAATATCGTGTCACTTCCACCAAAAAGGAGATTCATCAGTATTTATCAGGTGATGAGGAGCTACCATCTCAAGTAGCTGCATCGGTTAGGCTCATGAAAGCTGCAATGTATGTAGACCACGAGAAATTGTTGAGTGGTAACGTTAGTTTCAAATGGCAACTAGACTTCACCGCATTCACTGCGGTTAGAGAAGTTTCTTGTCCAGCCTTTTGGTGCAGTGTAGTATTATGATTCTCCTTATGATGCCGTCATCGATATATTTGATGATGACATCATGAAGGAAATCGTTATTGACACTAACCGTTACGCTCATCAAGTAATTGGTAAAGCAAAAGCTACAGGTATGCATACAACGTCATCGCCCATGTACAGTAGAAAGATACCATTGTTGAGCTTTACCGTTTATTGGCAGTTTTTATTTATATGGGCATATGTCAATTTAACACTTTAGAAGAATCTTGGAGGAAAGACACTGACATTGAATTGCTTTATTTTCGTAATATCATGACCTACGACAGATATATCCTTCTAACCAAATGCCTACATTTTTCTGATAATGATAAACAACCGCTGCCGAACGCGAAAAGCAGCAAGCAACCGCTTGCTGCCAGTTATGGGCTGGATCGACAAAATCGACGAAATGAATTGACTGAACCGACCCCATCGACTTCTTAGGGATGATACTCTTCGAAACTACAGTAAACAATTTTGGATACACTGCACTACATTATGATAGAGTGAATTAATTAATTTTGATAGCGGGATATGTAAGTATCATGTTGGGAGAGACTTTATAAGGGAATACGAGTGTCGGTTATTATGTCAGACTGTAATTTTAAAGGTGTTTGCGTAGCTTTCACATCATTCATTTATTTGAAACCCTTTTGAAGCTTGCATTTGTGCAAGGTAGACTTCTTTTGCATACATCTATATCCCTTATTTATTTCTATGTATGTCTATTTATATATCATATATTTGCTGTATTTCCCTTCCTGACAATATTCGTCTAAAAGTGTGACGACATCCACACAGTACGAATTTCGCAAAGAAAATCCATGACGACTAATAATTTTGCAGAATTTGTTTTTGAAATAAGTAGATACTAAAATATCTTCGCATAAATTAAATTTATAACAAATAGACAATTTCGGTATCAAATTGTCAAATGAAGGCTGTTTTTTCTTGAATTTGACATACTAAAAAATGGAATTAAAGCACGACAAACGAAAAAAAAATTTGAATAAACGAAAAAAATATAAAGTTCGTTGATATTCACATTCAGAAGTCGCTCAAAAAGATATAAAGTACTTGACTTGAAACTTTGAAAAATTTGGAGCGTCCTTTAAATATTAAAATTTCGACTTGAGATTTTCAGGATATTTAACATTTTTCTTGTAGAAAAAAGAAATATTGAGAAAAAATATTAAAGACAAAAAAAAAAATTAAATTTGACGATTTTAGAAATTCTTAAAAATTTGGAGCGACCCTTTAAAATTTTTTTTGAGTTGCCGTATGGAGGAGACTCTTAAAATATTGTAAACTTAGATATTATTGTACGAGACTCGAAAAAAAAAAATTTTTTTTTAGGGCCAACCTAATGTGCATACAGTTATATGTACAACTGTACCTGTATCGTAGTCGTTGGGCTGAAACTGAGTAAAATTCTTCCATATTTATAACTTTTATCAGTCATGCTCGGTTTAGTGTATTATTGCATATTTTTAATGTTCTTTTTGAGGCTTGGGATTGTTCGTTTTGAATTATTTCATATTTTAGATATTTTCTCTGGCTTCTACATATTTGGTTGCTTCTAATATTATGACATTTGAATTCTATAGTAATGATTGTAATATTTTGACCCATAGAATTACTGAGATATCTATAATATAAAAATGAATCGCAAAATGTGTTGGTAAGCGCATAACTCAACAACGCCTGGACCAATTTGGCCAATTCTTTTTTTAAAATGTTCGTTGAAGTTCAAGGATGGTTTTTACGGCGAGAAAAATTAGAATTATTGCTGGAAAAACCCTAAAAATAGCCCTTTTCTTTTTCCCATACAAATGATTTGTAACTAAGACGTAGTCAATTTGAGCTTTATTGCTATGGTATAAAGTTCATATTAAATTACAAGCACTCACTGTTGTCTAAGCAATGTAGGTGTGTTCCTAACGTCAAAGATCATATCTATCAAAACAATGTGCGTGTGTGCGTTGGAGCACAGAATACATAGTTGGAGGAGTTTAATGTCGCGTTCCGAAACTCGCGTTTCTTTTGTATTAGTTTCGGCACGCGAGATAAAATGCATCAGTTTTCACGTCATTACATCAGTCAAACAAAAATCGCGTTACCAACAGTGTTTTATTATTATTAATATCCAAATTTTAAATAAATAAAACAATTCATACTGCTTAAAGGATTTGACTTCAAGTCATATCAAATTTAAAAAAAGTTGTCTGTTACCTAATTTACTGAGTTTGCTTTTGTCAACTGATACACGAAACAAATTCGTATATCGTGTTTTGTGCAGAGTGTTTAGTTAGTTAGTGTTTGTTTAGTTCGTGATTAGTGAAAAAATAATTATATTTTTTATTTATTTATATTTGATATGCCTCCTATAAGACGAAGCAATTTAGGTAGAAGAACCAGAAATGCTACAAACCAAGCTAATTACCGATCTAATCGTACTGCACAAGAACGTGACGACGGAAATGAACGTGAAAGAATTCGGATATCACAAACGCGTGAAGCGCAGCGCGACATTCAACTAATAATCGCGCAAGTTTGAATCGAGCTGCTTTCAGTTACGATGTGTCAATTGACTACAGTAACTACCAATGTGTTGTTATTGGTTCTATGAACTCGGTTTGCTCACACTGTAAGGCATTAAAATACAAAAGAAGCCAATGGATTGTGTTGCGCAAATGGTAAAGTGAAATTGATACCATTGGATCCACCACCAGAACCATTGTACTCATTGGTTTCAGGAATAGGAACAGATTCTATACACTTTTGACACATATCCAACAATATAACAATTGCTTTCAAATGACTTCATTTGGGGCAACAAATGTAGTTCGGGAAATTTTATGCCAACTTTCAAGGTATGTATTATAGCAGTTACTCATAATTATTTTAGCGAACAAAATTTTCTGTCACCAAAGTTAAGATGTGTCACTAATCTTCAATTTCTTAATCATTACGAAATATATCACTTAGTCATCATATTATATGGTGACTCAGTTTCAGTAACACTTTTATTATATTTTATATTTGATAGATATTAGTTAAAACTAAATATATACTTTTTAAGATCAAATATTATTTAAGTTTGATCACTGACAATCCATTAATTTATACCACACCATAATATTTTTTTTTTATTTACAGATACAAGGGCAGATATATCACAGAGCAGGTTCACTGTTACCAGTGTCAGATAGCGACAACAAATTCCTGCAAATTTATTTTATGGGCAATTCACCACAAGAAATTGATCTGCGTTGTGCACATAACAATTTAGTAAAGAGGTCTATTGTAGAACAATTACAAACTTTATTTCATCAACACAATCAATTGATTATATTGTTTAAAACTGCCCTGGATCTGATGCCATCCGATAATCACAAAATTGTAATCAGAGCTGATAAAACACCTGCAGGTCAACATACAAGACGTTTTAATGCACCAACTATTGATGAAGTTGCTATCGTTGTAGTTGGAGAAAACTTGGAATCCCGTGATATTGTTTTACATCGTCGGAATGATCAATTACAACGTATAAAGGAAACACACCGCTCATATGATGCACTGCAATATCCCATTATATTTTGGCAAGGTGAAGATGGCTACGATTTCTCAATAAAAAATGATAAATCCCATTACAGGTAACTAAAATATTAGTTTAGCTATGGCGATAATATCTCAGTCATTATATTATGTATTTTAATTTTATATTTGAATGTTATTAAAACAAAATCTATTTACAGGTTCTGAAACCAACAAAAAAGTCAGTTCAATGAACTATTATTCATACCGCCTAATGATTTGGGAAAATGAAGATAATCACATATTGAAATGTCGGCGATTATATCACAAATATGTTGTTGACATGTATGTTAAAATTGAAACGGAGAGATTAACATTCATCAGGTTGAATCAAACCAAACTCCGATCTGAAGAGTATATTCACCTTCGAGATGCGATTAATACTGATGGAAATGCACAGAATGTCGGTCGGATGACTATTCTTCCAGCAACATACATCGGAAGCCCTCGGCATATGCACGAATATGCTCAAGATGCCATGTCGTATGTTCGTCATTATGGTACAGCAGATTTGTTCATCACATTTACATGCAATCCGCAATGGATAGAAATCAAGCAGGAGTTATTCCCTGGGCAATCACCCATTGATCGTCATGATATTACAGCCAGAGTCTTTAGACAAAAGTTGAAATCTTTAATGGATTTCATCGTAAAACATAATGTGTTTGGTGAGACACGCTGCTGGATGTATTCTGTGGAGTGGCAGAAACGAGGATTGCCACATGCACACATTTTGATTTGGTTGGTTGAAAAGATAAGGCCAAATGAAGTTGATGCAGTGATATCAGCTGAAATCCCTAATGTACAAGTAGATCCTGGATTGCATGAGGTAGTTATCAAAAACATGATACATGGTCCCTGTGGAACTCTTAATCAAAATTCACCGTGTATGATGGATGGTAAATGTTCAAAACGATATCCACGGACATTAATATCGGAAACAATTACTGGTAATGACGGTTATCCATTGTATCGTCGCAGATCGACAGCAGACAATGGAAAATCAACAATTGTCAAATTAAATCAACAAGATATTGAAATAGATAATCGTTGGATTGTTCCATATTCACCCATTTTATCAAAGACATTCAAAGCACACATCAACGTTGAATCTTGCCATTCAGTGAAATCTATTAAATACATTTGCAAATATGTAACCAAAGGGAGTGATATGGCTGTGATTGGAATTGGTGCAGAGAATTCCAATGATGAAGTTACCCAATACCAAATGGGCCGCTATGTCAGTAGTAATGAAGCAGTTTGGCGAATATTTTCTTTTCCTATTCATGAGAGACACCCTTCTGTTGTTCACTTAGCTGTGCATTTAGAAAATGGACAAAGAGTGTATTTTACAGCACAGAACGCAGTACAAAGAGCTGCTCAGCCACCATCTACTACATTAACCAGTTTTTTTGAGACATGCCAAAACGATGATTTCGCACAAACATTGCTATATTCTGAAATGCCAAAATATTATACCTGGAATCAATCCTCAAGGAGATTTATACGACGGAAACAAGGAAAACCAGTTCCAGGATATACAGATGTATATTCCACCGATGCGATTGGCCGGATTTATTCAGTACATCCAAGCAATGATGAATGTTTTTATTTACGACTGCTATTAGTCAATGTACGTGGCCCAACATCATTCCAACAGTTACGAACTGTTGATGGTGAATTGTGTGGATCCTACAGAGAAGCCTGTCAACGTTTGCAATTGCTTGAAAATGACGCTCATTGGGATCAAACTCTCAATGATGCTGTAATATTATCACACGCTCATCAAATACGAACATTGTTTTCTATAATCATATCTACATGCTTCCCATCAAACCCAATTGATTTGTGGATCAAGTACAAAGATTATATGTGTGATGATATTTTGTATCAAATACGGAATAGAATGGGAAATCCAAATATACAAATCAGTGAAGAAATTTACAATGAAGCATTGATTTCAATTGAGGACATGTGCTTGATAATGTCAAACAAACTATTAATTCAATTAGGCCTGACCGCGCCCAATCGTCCAATGCATGACGCTTTTAACCAAGAGTTGCATCGAGAAAGACTGTATGATCTCAACGCTTTGAAAAATTAATTCAAACAAATCTTCCACTGTTAAATGAACAACAGAAGTATGTATTTGAAACTCTTATGAAAGTAACAAATGATGAAACTGGAGGTTTACTTCTTAGATGCACCTGGTGGTACAGGAAAACTTTTGATTTCATTAATATTAGCAACAATTCGCTCACAAAATAAAATTGCACTTGCACTCGCTTCGTCGAATCGCAGCAACTTTGCTTGAAGGTGGTCGAACAGCCCATTCAGCACTAAAATTGCCATTAAATATGCAAAGCAATGAAACTCCAACCTGCAACGTTTCGAAGAACTCTGCAATGGCAAAGGTTTTGCAGCAATGTAAATTGATTGTTTGGGATGAATGCACGATGGCACATAAAAAATCTTTGGAGGCTTTAGACAGAACCTTAAAAGATCTACGGAGCAATAATAACCGATTTGGTGGTGCAATGATTTTATTAGCAGGAGATTTTCGTCAAACATTGCCAGTGATTCCACGATCAACGCCAGCTGATGAACTCAATGCATGTCTAAAGTCCTCCAATTTGTGGAAACATGTCAAAGTACTTCATTTAAGCAAGAATATGCGTGTCGAGTTGCAAAATGACCAATCTGGAAACATATTCTCTAAACAACTCATTGACATTGGTAATGGCAAATTTCCTATAGACATGTTGACTGGCTGCATTAACTTTCCTCAAAGTTTTTGTCAGTTAACTCGATCAAAAGATGAACTTATTCAGAAGGTGTTTCCAGATGTTTCTCAAAATTACAGAAACCATGATTGGTTGAGCGAACGAGCTATACTGGCTGCAAAAAACATAGATGTAAATGAATTAAATTTCAAAATTCAAGAACAAATTACAGGCGAATTGAGGATATATAAATCAGTTGATTCGGCTACTAATCAAGATGATGTAGTCAACTATCCACCGGAATTTTTAAACTCGCTGGATTTGCCAGGATTGCCACCTCACAATCTTCAATTAAAGGTTGGATCGGTGGTTATAATGTTGCGAAATATCAACCAACCGCGTCTTTGCAACGGTACACGGTTAGCGATAAAAAAATTACTAAACAATGTGATAGAAGCAACTATACTCAAAGGAAAGTATAAAGGAGAAGATGTTCTCATACCGCGCATCCCAATGATTCCGACTGATGTGCCATTTGAGTTTAAACGACTACAGTTTCCAGTGCGGCTTGCTTTTGCTATGACTATAAACAAGTCCCAGGGGCAATCATTAAGTGTTTGTGGTATTAATCTAGAAAACCCATGTTTCTCACATGGTCAATTGTATGTTGCCTGTTCCCGTGTTGGAAAACCATCAGATTTGTTTATCTATGCGCCAGGTAATCAAACAAAAAACATCGTATACCACAAAGCACTACAATGATAATAATAATAATTATGATTCACATGATTAACAATAAAGCGATTACTTACTTTTAAATCCTTATATATGTTTTATTTAATTATTTTTTATTCACAACGCCCTATCACCAGGGTGACGGTTCTGTTCAGGAGAATTTTTTAAAATACGTAGGCACAAAAACTGCCACATTACAAATCTTTTTGACAGGACGAAGTCTGTCGGGTCAGCTAGTCAGCAATAAATTTAAATGTACAATGTCTTTATAAATTTTTATTATAAATACATTTAATTTTTTTATAAATTATTTAATGTAATATGTATGTAAAATGCAAATACAGTTTATAAGTTTAAAAAGGTAAGCCTAGGAATAAGTTTTTTATTGTTTTATATTTTATTACTTTTTATGCCTTATTTTATAGGAAAATAAAATTTTTGAAATTATACATGATGTTTACTTCATTTCTTCTCCGAAGCCATATACATATATATATATATATATATATATATATATATTAGTAATTATTACTTTTATATATATAATAATTA